>JAVRXN010000002.1:19471597-20071597 GCA_033556935.1 Timema podura | reverse complement strand
ATTTTGGTTGGAAGAACACTATAGAAAAGTCAAAACATATTTATTTGCGGCCGACATTGACAACATTTAATTATACTACTAGTGTTATTTTATAGGTATTAATAATATCTATCAAAAGTGACAGCTGCAGTTAACATGACTTTATGTATGAATACATTAAAATAGTTTTAGTAACTAACTTCTACTGTTCTTCCTACCAAAATCATACTATAGCTTACCTCTTGAACTATAAGTTGTTGTTTTTTATAGTCAGTCAAGACTTTGAGGTTGAGGTAGGATAGCTAACATCGACAAATATTGTATTTATTTTGTAGTGCTAGATTTCAGGATTTTATAGACGTTTAAATAGTGAATATATTCCATCTAAATCTATCAGGTTATCATGTTTTTGCCACGACTCACTCAAATTGTCAACTACCAAAATGTATTCCTATCCGAATATGAGTATATTTACCACTACTAGTATAACTTATATGAATAATCTGACGTCATTCAATGTCAAACATTCTCTACCGGTCGCGGAAGTTGTCGAGATGGCGGTGGACCCAGACGGCAAATGCCACGCCCGAAAAGACGCGAGGCTCAAGGGGTATATTATAACCTAATTAACGTGCACTCATCATTGCGTAGGACCCTTCCTACACTGATCCCCCGAGGACCCTCTCCCCTCCCTAAAACTCAACATTTACTTTTACTACGAACCAAGGCGTATAAAAACTGGATTCTTGTTACAAGTTCGGGGCAAAGAGTTTCCATAAATTGAGTTGAATTTTGAAGAAAGGATCAATAATGTACAAAATAAAATACAACTAGTCATCGACCGTCCTCTATTGCCATTTCAAGGGAATATAAGCGTTTACTGGCTTCTATAGCTCTACTACAAGGGAATATAGGTTTACTGGCTTCTATAGCTCTACTACAAGGGAATATACGTTTACTGGCTTCTATAGCTCTACCACAAGGGAATATACGTTTACTGACTTCTATAGCTCTACCACAAGGGAATATACGTTTACTGACTTCTATAGCTCTACCACAAGGGAATATACGTTTACTGACTTCTATAGCTCTACCACAAGGGAATATACGTTTACTGACTTCTATAGCTCTACTACAAGGGAATATACGTTTACTGGCTTCTATAGCTCTACCACAAGGGAAGATAAGCGTTTACTGGCTTCTATAGCTCTACTACAAGGGAATATACGTTTACTGGCTTCTATAGCTCTACTACAAGGGAATATACGTTTACTGGCTTCTATAGCTCTACTACAAGGGAATATACGTTTACTGGCTTCTATAGCTCTACTACAAGGGAATATACGTTTACTGGCTTCTATAGCTCTACTACAAGGGAATATACGTTTACTGGCTTCTATAGCTCTACTACAAGGGAATATACGTTTACTGGCTTCTATAGCTCTACTACAAGGGAATATACGTTTACTGGCTTCTATAGCTCTACTACAAGGGAATATACGTTTACTGGCTTCTATAGCTCTATTACAAGGGAATATACGTTTACTGGCTTCTATAGCTCTACTACAAGGGAATATACGTTTACTGGCTTCTATAGCTCTACCACAAGGGAATATACGTTTACTGACTTCTATAGCTCTACTACAAGGGAATATACGTTTACTGGCTTCTATAGCTCTACTACAAGGGAATATACGTTTACTGGCTTCTATAGCTCTACTACAAGGGAATATACGTTTACTGGCTTCTATAGCTCTACTACAAGGGAATATACGTTTACTGGCTTCTATAGCTCTACTACAAGGGAATATACGTTTACTGGCTTCTATAGCTCTACTACAAGGGAAGATAAGCGATATCCTATATTTATAATTCTATCTATTACAAGGGACTGGCCTCTATGGTTTTATTACAAAGAAGCATAAGTTTGACCGGCCTCTATAACAAGTACAAGGGAAGATAATTAATTAACTACATTTATAGCTACAGTAGCTCCATGACTTCTTTGGTGCTAACTGACAGATCACAGCTGACTTCTGACGTTCAACATTTAGGTATATACCTAAATTTTGACTGTCAGAAGTGACAGCTGCTAAACACATGTTTTTTGCAGATCATATGGTTCGGCGTAGGGATACATAATTTGGTCTGGTAACTTTTCAAAGCCGTCAGCTCAGCTGTGAGCTGTCAGTCAGCACCAAAGAAGCCATGGAGCTGTTATATATTACAAGGGATAACAAGTGTTGATCTGTCCCAGATCTGTCCAGGGTCAAGATCGTTGAGTATTTCATCTCCAGACAATGACCAAACTACATTTTGGTTGCAAGCTCTGTGGCTTCGAAGTTGGCGTCCAAGCAGGGGGGGGATCCAGATCATTTTCATAGGGGGATCATAATTATAAATAACACAGTTACTTAAAATGTTAGATTTCTGTTGGAAGCAATTTAATAGTTTCTCATTCTTATTTGATCTAATATATGTTTTAAACCACGGTCATCCTCTTAAAATCAGATAGTTTTTATAAACTATTTGGAGTAGCCCTCCTTTAACAATTTTTTGAAAAATTTTTCACTCTAGAAGCTACGAGTAGTCTTCGCCTTAATTTTTTTTAAACTAGATAAGCCATTTAAAGTGTTCCTCACCTAGACATTTTTGAAATTTGGATGCCCCTCAAAGCTATTTAGAATGATCCTCACCTTAATTTTTTACGATAGTTATATACCTCTAGAAGATAATCTTTGAAGTTGTCTTCCACCGACAAAATTTTGAAAATTAAGTTATTTCAGAAACTAGGTTATTTGGAGTGGTCCTCGCCTGAAAATTCTTCAAAATTACATGCATCTAGAAGCTATTAGGAGTTGTCCTCCCCTGACTTTTTGTGCCAGTTAGATGCCGCTAGTCTAGTAGTTATTTGAAGTGGTCTTCTTTGGCAAATTCTAGACAAAAGAATGCATCTAGAAGACATTTGGAAATTGATTTAAGGTCATATTTCAGCTTCATATTCGATACCAGAGGATTTTAAATATATCTAGGGGTTACTTTATTTCAGGGAGGGGCAAATTATTTCTAGGGGGGCAGAGTCACCCACAATTCCACCGCTCCTGCTGTCCACACATACTCTATATTCGGTGTTCGTGGATGAACTGCTCTCAGGCGATTATTAGTCTTCTTTGACGTGTGGCAGTCTACCGTCTCTATGCGGAACAATGTTCGTTACTCGCTATGCACGACAAATATTAGTACAAGAAAACAAATATTGTTTCCACAATTGCGTGAGTTATCTCGAACATTGAATAAACGTGGACGAATAACGCACGTATGGACCCGGCTTAAGTGTTGTCCGCGCGTAAAAAAAAATTGGATTATATATTTGTGTTGTATTTTCTTTCTAAAATTTAAACTTTCATTTTTTTTTGTATTAATTTTCTAACTTTCACAGGGGGGTCCACTGACCCTTTGACCCCGCCCCCCCGAATCCGCACTTGCGTCCAAGGGGTGCTTCCGAGGTCTCTTGAAGTGTGGTTTCAGGGGTAAATAATACGTGACACTCATTCGTGCTGGCTACAAGAATTATTATTTTATACAAATCCCTGACTTTTTCCAGGTTTTCCAGAGAACATTTTAAAATATTTACAAACTTAACTAACCCTTTTCCAGTTTTCTTTGGGGAATGACCATTCCATTTACTACTTGTATCACATATATTTTTTTGAATCCTAGCTACTAAACATAAACATTTGTATAATATGTTTTAGTACTCAATGTTTCAGATACTATTTGTGGCACTGTTTAAATGTGGCATAAAAAACAAACGCTCTAAAACCATCTCATGATGGAAGAATGCCATTTTTAAGCAATTAATTTTTTTATTTTTAGTACTGCGTCTTACTACTAAGCTAATTACTCTAATGGCGTCAGGTATTAGCTAGTAAGGTTATATTTATAGGAAGTTTACCAGCATTTGCGTGGAGGGAGAGTGAATCTCTTTTAAACCCACCCCCCCCTTCACTACACCAGACCGGGACTCGAGCCCTGATCTCCCAGTCATCGCCAGTCTTGTCTAACAATAGACTATGCGGCCACCGAAGGAGGCTCTTTTAGTGTTTAGGTGCGAAATTAATAGAGAGGTATTTATTTACATTCTTTAATTTTCCGCATTTTTAATTCAATTCCCTGGCATAGCCCTATTTTCCCTGACATCGAAAAATTCCCCGACTTTTCCCTGTTTGTAGCCACCATGTGATTTAGTGTTAGTTGCCTGTATTATTATTATTATTATTATTATTATTATTATTATTGTTGTTGTTGTTGTTATTTTTATTACTGAAGGTATTCAACGCGCACTTGCTGAAAGAACTGATTATACCAGAACACGATCTACAAACTTGCCTAACTAAAGAGTAGACAAAGCGCCCAGTCTGTCTGTCAATTTAGGATTATGAAAGAAAAAAACTCGATTTAAAAAAAAGGATAAAATGTCAAGCTATGGCGAGAATCAAACCTGATACTCTTAACTTAGAAGGCAGACGTACTACCAACAAGCATTAAGAGGTGGAATGAGGGTTTAAGCACTTCGCGATTTCGACTGATAAAATAGGTCAGCACATACTGGCATTGAAGCTTAGATACTGCGGAAACATCGCGTGAACAAAAACTGATTTGTTATCGAGTGGGGTAAACACGCGAACTGGAGTGAAATAAACAGAATAAATTTGACCTTTAGCCCCCCCCCCCCCCCCGATAACACAGCTGGAACCAGGCGTAACATCGTGGTGCTTTTTTTTTATGTATTATACTTGAAGAAACATTAGAACTGAGACCAAAGAAATTGTTTTACCATATTAAAAAAATATAAAAAATTGAGACATAATTATTTTAAACCAAAAAAAAGCTATTAAATTGATTCCAATTTTGCTGTTGTCGAGTTAAGAACGTAGAATATAATACTTAGACAAGTTTTCTTGTCTAATACTTGATCTCCTAGTTCAGGGTGTCTACAAAACATATTTTACAAAATTCCCTGACTTTTCCAGATTTTCCAGGCAACATTTTTCAATTTTCCCTGACTACTTTTTTCCAGTTTTAATGGTGGATGATGACTTGTTTCATTCATTACTGATCACATATTAAAAAAGTTTGTATCTACTAAACATAAACAGTTTTATCAGTTATTTTAAAAATTAAAATGTTATTTTATTTAGGTATTATTAACTTTTGTTTTAGTGTTTAGTTGCGAAATTAATGGGATTTTTAGAAATATTTTTTAATTCCCTGACTTTTCCTTATTTTTAGTTAAATTCCCTGACATTTCCCTGTTTTCCCTGTCATTCAAAAATTCCCTGACTTTTCCTGGTTTTACCACCATGTAGTTGGTCCACATATCAAACATATACTTGAGTTTCATTCAGTGTTTTCGGCTCCTAAAAAAGGTGGTAAAGAGTAAGCTCCCCCTTAAAAAAAATAAGCCGACTTAACCTTGAGTATGCGACTCTCTCGAGCAGTGAAAACTGGTTTCTGGCAACCCACGGACAAACACTCAGAGAAACATCTGGGGAGGACATACTGTGGGGGAAAATACAAGTCTTCAGAAATTATATCCAGGTACAGTCCGATTAACATATGAAGGAACTTTCTTACACACAAGAGTTAGTAAAATATAATTTTAATATTATATCCATGACCCACCACGGTGGCCTCATGGTCTTAAGGTATCACTCTAGCAATAGACTAGACTGTCGATGACGGGGAGATAGAGGTTCGATCCCTGTAGGGTGTACTGTGGATGTTTTTTTTTTCTAAATGGTTTTCCAATAAACCTCCATGCAAATGCGGGTTCATTTCTCTCAATTCAACCTTTCTCATCCCTAATACATTAGAGTAATTAGTGCATAAGCGTAAAACTCAAACGGCTATTAAGACGCGGTGTTAAAAAAATCCATGCGTCAAGTCATGCGATCTACTAACGGTAGATATTAACAAAACCTATAAAATAACAATAATAATAAAGTAAAATGTTATCAATATTGGCCACAAAAAAAAATGTGTATTTTCTAAAAAGTTTATTTTACCTTAATCTTAGTATATTTATATAGTGAAATTGCAGTGGAAGAGAAATTAAGATAAAATTTTACTATATTATTTTATTCGCATTGATATGATTTGATGTATTACATGAAAGTAGCTTCGGTAGTCCTTTGTAACTTCTTACCCCCATTTGGACCAGTACCTAGATACTACTTACTGTGGATTCACAAATAATTCACCTAAAAACAAGCGGAGAACAGAAACGGGGTCACGTGACGAGCTCTAAGCCAATCAAAAGATTTCCGCCTCATCGGCGCGAGCTGTTCCGCTAAAGTTCAACTCATCTCTACTTCGTCTGTTCTGCCGGAGATGTTCGGTACGGGAGAACCAATCAAATCTCAGAAACAGCCATCTCAAATCAGTGCGCATGCGCATTTGACAACGTATGCGCTGTACGGTGAGAAAAACAAAGCAGACAGCTTCGTTGGCCGTTGTAAGGAGATTTGAAATAACCCGTTAATGTAGAGCGAGTGTATCGATTTATTAGATTGTGCCACGACACAGCGCTATAATTTGAAAAAAATCGTCGGGAGAATGATATAAAATATATGTCTATCCACTAGAAAATAAAATATTTTGATAATCAGCTGTTTTAAGTTTGCGTTGCAATGCATCATGGGCCAACATACAGCGTGTGAGCTGCTGCGCAACTCAAGCAGATTCTCCGTAAGGTCTGTATTCTGTAAGAAAAGATCGATTCCTTAGTGGTCTGTCTACATACTCCTTGTCCGTAGACCATGAGAAGATAGATAGAGATTCCACATTAAGGGGGCCGCCTCAGTATGCGAGAAATTGCTGCGTAGACGTCCAGCTCATTTTCAACGACATTTTAATTATATTTATGAAGCTATGAAACTAGGCTTGATGTAAAAGGCTCTAGATTTAGCCTTCCTCTAATAAATAAAGTTATTTTTTGATAGACTCACAAAATAAAATTTTAAGACATTTGAAAACTAGCCGCGAGCTTTCCTATTTACCTCGAGATAAGAAATTCCGTAGTTTTCTTTCCTCTCTTTTTTTTTATGGATATAAAAAAAAGGGTGGTTGTAGGTGAAGTTCGAAAGGAAGTATAAGCTTAGATAAAAATAAAGCAGTAGTTCCAGTATACTATACAATACGTTGAATTTTAAGGCGTGTGGTGTGGTCTGACAGTGATTGATATTTTCTAGCTGACCGAGGCGGCCGCCTTAGCAAATTTACCGACCCATTAGTTTGTAGTTCTCCTTAAGAGTTGGATCAACTCTAAGGTTTGGCAAAAGGGAGCGCGAGTAATTTTACAGTTTTTATAGCATTACATTTTTGGGCTAAAATAAATCAAATATTTCTCCAGTAGCAACATAGAGTTTAGTTTTCTGCACATGCTAATATAAACAGATCTTGAATATCTGTCAAGGGTGTCCTGGAATTTTGTCAACACTTTTTAAATAAAGAGAAAAAGTTTTGACAAAATTCCAACACACCCTTGACAGATATTCAAGATCTGTTGATATTAGCATGTGCGGAAAACTAAACTCTATGTTGCTACTGGGGAAATATTCGAATTATTTTGGCCAAAAAATGTCAATTATATAAAAACTGTAAAAATACTTGCGCTCCCTTCGGCCGCACCTTAACTTTACAGTATTAAGAATTTACGTCACGGCTAGTGAGAAGCAATCATACGTAAATAAATAAATGAATATCGTTATACGAATCGAAATGAATGCATTCAATATGGTAAACTAAGCGATCACCATTTTCTAAAAATTAGTGCAGTCGGCAAGAACCGAGCTAGAATGTAGACCTACCGGGTCAGAGTTGGGTACTTTTTTGTTTGGTTAAACTACATAACCATATTTTACTAACTTAACCGTGGACACTTTGGCTTGACATTCGGTAGCGTGTCAACCTAGTATTTATGGGGTCCGGATTCAAATCCCGCCAAGGTAGAACACTTATCATTGCGAGATTTAGTTAGTTCCTTTTCACTAAGTGATAAATTAACGACATAGAGTTTGGCAGTCGTGTTTTCCACATAACTTAGGAAAGGCTCAGTATAGTAAGACCACGGTAGGAAGAGGTGTTTTTAGAAACTAGATATTTTCGTGGCAAGATCTTTAATAAAGTCGGGTCAGAGCGATTCCGTGTAGCCCAGTTATTTTGAAAACAAAAGAGTGTTTGAACAAACTCGAGATGTGTCGATGACGAGCTAATAGTTCTAATTGAACGATTCCTCCCAATGGACTAGTTTACCTTCTCCGAGTGAACTAGTTCAAAGTGAACTACGGGGTGACGCGACAGCAAACAATCGTGATTCTTCAGCCGATCTAGGTCACAGAAATGAAGTGACATAAAAGAAGCTGAAATTCTCATTTGGATTCACCCTGGTTCATAAAAACTCCAAGTAATAATCATCACTGCTCTAATATTAATAAAATATTTAATAATATCACTGGCAGTGATGTAATTAGCCGGCCTCGTGGTATAGTGGTGAGCGCACCTGAATGTTGACCTGGATGTCCCGCGTTCGATTCCCGGCTGGTACCGGGGACATTTTCTCGAAAGGGGAATAATTCCCATGGTCCCGAGGGTTAGGTTAATTAGGCTTAGGGTGGTTATTATTATTATGGTTGTAGGTCAAGGCCGTAGTCGTGGGTCAACCCCCTCCCCCCCCACCCCCCGAAATTTTATGAACAAAATATATATGGCTATATTTATGGTTCAAACAATATCAAAATTAAGGTACAAGTACAAATTAGGGGCTGTGTTACCATAAAAAGCACTTCAGAAAGCTTCTAGAGGTGTTTAATATTTAGAAGTTTTCCTAGCCTTCGGCAGTTAGGGGGCTATGTTGCCATAACAAACACTTCAGATAGCTTCTAGAACTGTCTATCATTTAGAATTTATTCTAGCCTCCGGCAATTGGAGGGTGTGCCCACCAAGCCCCCCCCCCCCCACCCGAAATTATTGGCTGGCTACGGCCTTGGTTGTAGTTCTATAGTTAACGAACAACTTAACAATTGAAATATTCCCAACAGTTCTGCCCATCTCCCGAACAAACCTCAGTAAACGTTACTGCACATGGGCGGCTAAATAGCCTCGGCTAGAATAACCGCACAATATGTTTACAAAAGGGGGCGGAGTGCGAAGACATTTGGCTAGCGCCCCAGAGTCCAGACACACGCAATGTTTATCAACGGTTTGTTTTAGCACGATGTCTTACTACCCGTTCGGGTTGTACGCTGTTTGTTACGGTGGATCCCAATTTGTGTAAGTGTGTGTTTACGTGTGTAAATATATTTAAAAAAAAACATAGTTATCTGTTTAACATGTTCGATTTATATTTAGGCCTACATTCCAAATTTTAGTATTTATGTCATGAAATTGAACTCTTTACTTGGTCATATACTGAACAATTAGTATTGATAAAACTATTCCCTCTAGTGTGATTGGTGATTATATTAAATCATACTAGTTAAGGTGGGCACGTATGGGACGCGAGAAAAGGCCAATAACAATTTATTTTTTAAATGAAGAGGAAAAAAATTGTCATTTAATTCCAAGACTCTTGACAGATATTAAAAATAAAAAAAGTCGATATCAACCTGTGAATAAGATTCAAATGTTTGTACTGAAGCAGTATTTGATTTATTTTGACAAAAAAAAAAGTTTTTATATAAAAACTGTAAAAAGACGTTCTTTTCTCGCCTTGCCTACATCTCCACCTTAAGGGAGGAAGGCTGTAATTTATGCGTTTATAAGTTTAGCAATGTTGTTAAAAATAGAGAGGATTAGCTCAAATGCGGGAGGGTGAAAGGCGTGGTGTGGCTTCACAACCGACCAAATTATCCTTCCGCGCCAACAAGAACACATGGAAACAATAGAAACAGTAGATGGTGCTAGCTACCGGACGAGTCTTGCGGAAAAATCATACGTTTGGAAATATCAGTTTTCTCGAGAACGAGTGAAATTTTCATGTTAGTATTTTCAACACCCTTCTAAGATAATGTATCAATGTTTATTAATTGTTACATTTTTATTTTTTGTTATGGAGCCGGCAGTTTTCTATTAAAAAATGTCGATTTTATCGAAATTTTATCACTGTTAAACTTATAGAGGAGGTGTGTATATAAAAAGTATAACTTAATCAACATGCTTCTATTCTTGACAAACCGTTTCGAAAGAAAATTGCAAAACAATAAAAATTCTTGAAGATAACCGTTTGTTCCCATGGCTCTGCATTTCCACGCCAAATGAAAAGGGCCAATCGCCTTAATTCTTCTGTTAACTTTTTCGTCCATCCAATGACTACTATTTCTAAGTTTTCAGTTAAATATCTTACATTAAAAAATATTCCAGTATTTTTTTTTTTTACTAGATCTTGCAAAATTCCCTGCAACCATTTGCGTAATTAGTACACAAGCGTATAACCGAGGGAAATTTAACCGGAAAATGTTTATCTCTATACTTGAGTGAATACGAGTGAGGTGAGCACACAAGGCCGGACTGCAAATTCTCTTGTGATACTACACGCACAGCACCAGCTCACAATGACACGGTTACAGGTGATGTCATGGAATCAAAAGTCATTGCATTGTGACCCTGAGGCTCGATTCACACGTTCGTCGAAAATAGGGAGCAGAGTGGCGCAGCAATTCACACAATAGCAGAATAGTATTAAAGTATGATTTTGGTAGGAAGAACAGTAGAAGTTATTTACTAAAGTTATCAAAACAATTTTAATATATTCATACATCAATTCATGTTATCTGTAGCTGTCACCCTTGATTGATACTATCAATACCTATAAAATAACACAAATAATATAAGAATCAAATAGCCAAAGCTATTATTTATGTTGTTAGTGAGGATTACTTCATCTATAAATTCTGAAAATTGAAAAATGACATCTGGATACGGGAATCGAACTGGGACCTTTGGCTAAGTACGCCAATGCTCTAACCAGGTATCGTCCCGTGCCCAGGGTCATTCGTCACTCATATTTTAAAGCAGAGTCTATGATGGGCGTGCGGAAATCGTCGGCTACAAATGTGGGATTTTTTTTATTAGATCACCAAAGGTCCCGGGTTCGATTCCCATGTCCAGGTGTCATTTTTCAGTTTTCAGAACAAATAATATAGTAAAATGTTATCAACGTTGACAGAAAAGAGATATGTTTGAATTTAACCACTGTCCTTCCAACCAAAATCTGGGTATAGTTAGGCCCATAATCATTTGCAACATAAACCGGCTCCGTGGTGTGGTGGTCAGTGAACCTGCCTATGAGCCTAGGAGTCTCAGGATCGACTCCAGGCTGTACCTTGGGTATTTTCCCGAGAAGGGAATACCCCAATAGTCTCAAGTGCTTCCACCGATTCCATACCCTCATATTCACTCTCATCATCCCATCATCTCATCAAGATGGAAAGAGCATCCACGGAAAGCATGTACGATCAGTAGATTTGGGAGTCCTCTGGGCTGCTACGAATGTTGTGGCCCAGACGCGCAGTATTATTAATATTGGCAACGCCAATTAGAAACAGCTGATTACCGACCTACCATGAATAAACAGCTTTTTAAGATTCATATCGACCGCCTAGTGGTCCTGTATATAGATCCAGGAGTCCCGGGTTCGATCTACAGCGCTTACAGATTTATATGTGAAGCAATAGGTCTGGAACAGACTAGTGAGGACAAATGAGGAGATACTTGAATAAAGACGTGGCAGCTCCAGTCTAGAAAACTGACATTAACGGATGGAGGGTTCAATTTTGCCGACCACATGACACCCTCTATCCGCGAACGTTGGCATTAACATCTACCCCATACTGCATCCTCCCCCCCACCGCCCCCTCCCGTATCCAAATACACCAGTGAACTTTCCACTATAAATATATTTCAGATAAGCAAAAGACTATACACAATACAAAAGTTACAACCCATACTTTCAATGTTTATATTATAATGTGATTCAACAATGTTTCTATAAATTTAAAGATCCAACCGATTGAAAAGTATGGATCAGAAAAAAGCAAGCTACATTCTGATTTTCAGAGGAAGCCCATTTTTTGTAAACTGGAAACTTATGTTGCCATAATGACGGAAAAATTGAAAAGGCTTACAATAAATTGTACAAAAGCAAGTATTATTGGAAGCTTTTGATAAATCAAACAAAACATATTTCCAAATGTAGTGATTTTTAATTAATGTTGGTGTTCGAAAGTGGACTTCCTATAAAAATCGGGGTTTACACTGAACAAGTTCTTTGTTTAGTAAATAGTTTTCTATTGGAATTATTTTATTAAAGACTGTTCAAGCAAGTTTTGAATAATTTTTTCTAGGTACATCAATTCAAGGCTGGTACATTTTTTTAGGTTTTGAAATTCCCAACTTCTCCAGGTTTTCACTGTGCTACAGGCGCGTATCAATCCTATATTTATGATCTTTATAATATTCAACTGATGTATAAACGTACCAACAGTTTTATTGAAGCTTTAATAATAATTATTATTAGAAAAACCTTAATAAAACCTTCAAAAAATACATTAAAATTAAAGTTAATAATAATAATACCTAGCACCACGTCTTACTATCCGTTCGGGTTATACGCTTAACTACTAATTACACAAATGGGTTAGGAACTGGGAAAGTTGAATATAGAGGAAGTGAACCCGCATTTACGTGGAGTGAGAGTAGAACTTAAGAAAAACCACCTCCAATTCATCCGAGTGAGATTCGCACTTCAATCTCCCCGTCCTCGGCAGTCTAGCTAAACACAAAACTAGCGCCACCGAGGCGGGTTAAAATGATATAGTTTTAATGACAATGAAAATGTCCTCAACGACGTTTATTAAAGGACAAAATTTGTTAATCCAGAGAACACAAATAGTTAACATAGACTGAAATTAACTAAAATACTTAAAATAGTTCTAAACTTGCTTGGTAAGTCTTAATAAAGGCTGTGCCTTATCACTTTTAAACAAACATCAATTTTCTTACGAACGGACATATATGACAGAGCTAAAAAAAAGTTATTATTATTACTAGCTTTCACATATTCATACGTCAAGTCATGTGATCTGTCCCTTTCACTTTCGAGAGATATTATCAATACCTATATAATAACACGAATAAATAGTAAAATATTACCAATGTTGACCGCAAAAAAAAATAGTTTGTATTCTTTTAAAAGGTGCTTCAAATGTCCATTCGTGAGAAAATCAAGGTAGATGTATATTTACGTACCTTGGTATGCCTGAGTGATTTTCTATGTCCTCCTACCCTATCCAAGGGCTGGTGAGGCGCCGATTGTCCTTGCCCCATCTCTTAGGTCACTGTATCCTTCACTACACGCACTGACACTTTTCAACACACACTCACACACGCGCGTGAAGGGACGACGGACGTTTAACAACGCCACTAGTGAAAGCACGTAATCACGACAGACGACAGTGGGTGACGATGATCTGTTGGGCGCGAGGCGAGTCGTACCAAGCGGCTCTAACTACCATCATCATCTGGCGCGCCTGCAACATCACCGGGCCGTGTGCTAACATACGACATCCGGGTGTGGTCTGCGCTACCTGACCTCCCTCCCCCCCCCCAACCTCCTCTTTTATACACCTGTCCCAACGCGGTTAGCGTGCTCGGAGGTCGGAAACACTGGTGGACACTAGCACAGGGTGTTTACACTCTAGATCAGGCGTAGTACAACTCGTGTGATCAGAAGGCACACGGTGAACATTCAAATACTGAGGTGGCCACATTAAACAAATATCTGTGTAGTCTTTTTATTTTTTCATCACCGTGTTTTACTAGCTGTTCAAGTTTTACGTATCTGTGATAATTCCTCTAATGGGGCAGGGATGAGGAAGGTAGCGTTTTATAGGTAATACTCGCTTTGCTCGTTGCGGGCTACGCCCCTCAAACCCCCAGTGAGTTTTCTTTGCAAGTGGATGTAAACTAATGTAATTCCAGCGTTGTTTTGAAATTAAAAAATGTGTGAAAAATGTGCAAAATTTACCTAAAATAAAAAAATCTAGCTCTATCTCAGGTATAACCGATGGAGATACGACAAAAAGTAATTGAACCAAACTTGTGGATCTCGCCAAATCCGTAGCTGCTGGTGCAATCAGTTTTTTGATAGATCTTACCGTTTAGCCACAGGAGACCTCCAAAGAAAGGTCCGCACCGATTTTAAAGTTGTTCCGCCATTTTGAATTTTTTCGGGGTTTAGAATTTTTTTTTTTTTTAACTTTTTGGAATTTTTCCGTCGGTTACAAGCTCGAAACTAGAAGTTTGCCAAATTTCAAGATTCTAGCTCATCTGGAAGTGGGTGAACATTAATGTCAGTGAGTGAGTGAGTCAGCCATGTGGCTTTATAGTAGTATAAATAAACTCGCTTCGGTGGCCGAGTGGTCTAACGTGCTACTCTCGCAGTAGAATAGACTGCCGATGACGGGGAGATCGAGGTTTGAATCTCGATCGGGTGTACTGGGGGTGGTTTTCCCTAAATTGTTTCCCCACTCTTCCTCCACGCAAATGCGGGTTCACTTCCTCTGTATTTAACCTTCCCGATTCCTAACCCATTAGCGTACTTAGTACTTAAGCGTATAACTCGAACGGGTAGTAAGACGCGGTGCTACAGTCGCCCAGTCGTAGTCCACAGCTCTTCTACCTATCCCGCCGCTAGAGGTATGTTGTTAATTATTGTGTTAATAGGTTAGTTACGGGCTTTCTTAAAGGTGTTCCAGGTGGCCGAGATATTGCCAATCATCAGATGTTGCGCTTAGGTCAACTATTGACAAGGCCTATAACAGTGCACGAGTTTGGTATTATTATTAGCACCGCGTCTTACTACCCGTTCAGGTTATACGCACTTACGCTAATGTGCAATGGTAGGGTGATTGTGAGATGAAATGGAGGACCTACAGTTTAACGTGGAATCCGAACCACGGTGGAGGCCTGGCATTCCTCACATTCACAAGTTGTGATTAATACACATCTTGTCAGAGGTGAAGGAAGGGTTTGGTAATCAGATAAATCTTTGCCGGGACCGAGGATTGAACCCCGGACCCTCAGCACAGAAGTCTGACACCTTACCCCTAGACCACCAGGTCACCAACGAGTTTGGTGTTTACTGTAATGAAGACTAGACTGTTTTCTATTACTATATACATACAGTAGCCCCATGGCTTCTTTGGTGTTGACTGACAGCTCACAGCTGACTTCTGACAGTTAACAGTTAGGTATATACCTTAATTTTGACTGTCAGAAGTGACAGCTACTAAATACATGTTTTTTTGCAGCTCATATGGTTCAGCGTAGGGATACATAATTTGGTCTGGTAGCTTTTCAAAGCCGTCAGCTGTAAGTCCTCACCAAAGAAGCCATGGGGCTACTGTAGTTTAACGACGTTGCCTACTTGAATATTTAGTAGCTATTTTGCGAAGCAGGTTGCATCTTAACTTGACACACCTAAGCACTCTAAGCACTATCATACTTGGGACGCCAATGTACTATATAGAAAGAGAAGGAAGGAAATGAGTAGTTCACCCTGCGAGGAATCTTGTTTATCTACTGATAACACTTTCCCGCTTCCTCTGACGAGCTTACACACACACACACACACACACACACACACACGGTCACTATACTGTTTGCGCCTTGAAAACATTGACTTACTTTTTAAAATTACATTTTTCTTGTTTCCTATTCTAGATAGACATTTGTTTCCACAGAATTTCTTAATCTAAATCCGGGTTGGAAGTCTCCTACAGGCCATTTACGTGAATAAACCAAAAGCCTAAGCTGTAGATGATTTTATATAAAAAAAATACGTTTACAAAAAAACTGTTTCAAGATAAAAATAATCATTTTCTGACTTTGTAGGACTATTTTTTTAAATTATTTATATAGAAAACATTTTTGCCATAATAAATAAAATATTGATTCAGTACAAACATAAAGTTTAATTTTCCTACACAAGGTGATATCAACAGTTGTTGAATATCTGAAAAGGGTGTCCTGGAATATATCTTAATTAAAAAAGTTTCTTATCGAATGACGACAGATATTCAACAAGTGTTGATATCGCAATGTGCAGAAAACTAAACTATTTGTTTCTACTGGAGAAATATTTGATTTATTTTGGCAAAAAAAAAAAAAAGTTTGATATAAAAACTGCAAAAACACCTTAATCCACGTTCCTTACAGTCTAACTTTACTATGCCCTACTAAGATCACAACTCACGTCACGTGTATTAACCGTTTGTTTGTCTCCGAGAGATATTAATGTTGCTACTCATCTGAAGTCATCTCCCCTGAAGGTAGCAGAGTGAAGAGCAGACTCAGGCAATCCTGCAGTTGTCAGGTGTAACGTTACTATGTGCTATGACAGCGCTTTTTCATAAAGAGGAGAATAGGAATTTAAGCGCATGGTCGAGCATTTTAAAGAGGATTGGAGAGAACGAGAACGAGAATTAAAAAAAAAAATCCAACCAACCCGATTACGAAAATTTGAGCTTTCTGCGTTTTCTTAATATAAAGTCAAAGTTATCTACAAGGCAGGGCCACATCACGCATAATTTGGCTAAAACAAAAATAGGCTTGAGTAGTCCGAACTAAAAAAAAAATCGTAAAAAATTGTTTGGCAATTTTGAAAACAATAGGCTAAGAATGGTTATGACCCAATGCGATTAGATAAAAATAAATTAGTTAGGGGTACAAATAGCGCGCATTTTCTAATGTCCTTATCACACATGCTGGAGGTTACGCGGACTAAGGCGTCATCTTTAGTCTTGTTTACCACCGTGACGGAGATGTCGGGGTTCAAATACCAGCCGGGTTTACTAAGGGTCTTTTCCCCCCTAGATTGTTTGTCATCCTCTCTTCAAGCAAATGTCGGTACATTTTGTTTAACTTCAACCTTACGCGGCCTAACCCCCAATAGTTTAAATATGCGATAGTCCGGACGGGTAGTAAGATGCATTACACGTGAACAAAATTTTACCTTAATTTTTGAGGACCCGCTTCAGTGGCCGAACGGTATAAGGCGTCACTCTCGTGTTGGACTGGCCTGGTGATTACAAGGAGATCGGGGTTCGAAACCCAGTCGGTTCAACTGAGGATTCCTAAATGTTTTCCCACTATTCTTCCACGCAAATTCAGGTATACTACCTCTAAAATGATTCCTTCCTCCTCCCTACCTCTTTAAAATAATAATCATATGTGCGTATTACCTGAACAAGCAGTAAGACGCGGTAATGTTTACATAAAAAAGTTGCTTACCCTGGAAACACCTCACACCACGTCGCTGTGGGAAACTACATTTCAATGACATTCCCGGTTATACTATACTATAATACTTAGCACCGCGTCTTACTACCCGTTCGGGTTATACGCTTAAGTACTAATTACACTAATGGGTTAGGAATTGGGAAGGTTGGATTTAGAGGAACTGAACCCGCATTTGCGTGGAGGGAGAGTGGAAAACCATTTAGGAAAACCCCCCCTCAGTTCACCCGACCGAGATTCGAACCTCGATCTCCCCGTCCTCGACAGTCGAGCTCAACACGACTGGCGCGTTAGCTAACTACGCCACCGAGTTCCCGGTTATAACACAGCCACGTAACTAATATCCCGGTTAATCGGTTCTTGAGATGAGCTCTCAACATACTATACACACATTGTAGCGACATGGCTGAAACATCCGGGTAGTAGGATAAACTGATACACGAACATGTAATATTATTTTAGGTATTGAACCAGGAATCTCATTGGAAGAAGGAAGGTCCTTCATAATTATAAGCTCGTCTCCCCCGATGGTAAGAAGCCGGTCCTATTTTCACAATAGTGAGTAATGAAGCAATCTCGTGCTCGAGACATATCTAACAAACACTTGTGACGTGTGTCACGTTTCAACTAGTCACACACACCCGGGGTAAATATACATTTTGGTTGTGACGTTGTGTCTGTGGTGCTAAAGTCCATTCTGCCGGAGAACAAAGCGAGTGCACTATAGTGAGAGACCTCGTATCAAGAGCGCACCTAGACCTCATATCAAGAGCACACCTAGACCTCGTATCAAGAGCACACCTAGACCTCGTATCAAGAGTACACCTAGACCTCGTATCAAGAGCGCACCTAGAACTCGTATCAAGAGCGCACCTAGACCTCGTATCAAGAGCGCACCTAAACCACGTATCAAGAGCGCACCTAGACCTCGTATCAAAAGTACACCTAGACCTCGTATCAAGAGCACACCTAGACCTCGTATCATGAGCTCACCTAGACCTCGTATCAAGAGCGCACCTAGACCTCGTATCAAGAGCACACCTAGACCTCGTATCAAGAGTACACCTAGACCTCGTATCAAGAGCGCACCTAGACCTCGTATCAAAAGTACATCTAGACCTCGTATCATGAGCTCACCTAGACCTCGTATCAAGAGCGCACCTAGACCTCGTATCAAGAGCGCACCTAGACCTCGTATCAAGTGCGCACCTAGACCTCGTATCAAAAGCCCACCTAAACCTCGTATCAAGAGTGAACCTAGACCTCGTATCAAGAGCACACCTAGACCTCGTATCAAAAGCGCACCTAGACCTCGTATCAAGAGCGCACCTAGACCTCGTATCAAGGGCGCACCTAGACCTCGTATCAAGAGCGCACCTAGGCCTCGTATCAAGAGTACACCTAGACCTCGTATCAAGAGCGCACCTAAACCTCGTATCAAGAGCGCACCTAAACCTCGTATCAAGAGCGCACCTAGACCTCGTATCAAGAGCGCACCTAGACCTTGTATCAAGAGCGCCCCTAGACCTCGTATCAAAAGTACACCTAGACCTCGTATCAAGAGTACACCTAGACCTCGTATCAAGAGCGCACCTAAACTTCGTATCAAGAGCACACCTAGACCTCGTATCAAAAGCGCACCTAGACCTCGTATAAAAAGTGCACCTAGACCTCGTATCAAGAGCGCACCTAGACCTCGTATCAAGAGCGCACCTAGACCTCGTATCAAGAGCGCACCTAGACCTCGTATCAAGAGCGCACCAGACCTCGTATCAAGAGCGCACCTAGACCTCGTATCAAGAGCGCACCTAAACCTCGTATCAAGAGTACACCAGACCTCGTATCAAGAGCGCACCTAGCGCACCTCCGTCTCTTGGACACAATGTGTGACGTTAAATTTGATCAAATCACCTGGTATTATGCTTTATGGCAACCGGGACTCAAACAAGACGGTCTAAGTCCCCGCGTCATATTCTGTAAGGGCTTGCCGGAAATGGATGACGGCAATAATGTAACTGTTTTGTAACGTTTATTTTAAAATGTCCGCCATTTTATTTACTACACCCACTAATTAGGAGCTAAATCTTACCTTCATACAACTTAAAAATTATAAAAAGATATTGAATACTTTTCGTAAAATACTTCAGCAGGAAAGAAAAAAAAAATCACATTATAATTACTACACAGTGGACATTCTGGTCACCATGTTGGATATCTTGTCCTATGGACTTCTGACAATGTTTTTAAGCCTTTTTTTGGATTCATCATTCCCTAAAAACATCTAACGTTCATATTTTGAAATAATTAAATTATTTTAAATTTTATGGCGACCATTTTATGAAATTTGACCACCATTTTGTGGGGGAATGGGTTTCAGGTGGCTCCCCTTACTAAACGTTGACAATAGGTGTGGATTTGACGTATGCCAAATTTGGTGCTCTCCTCATAAAGTGCAGTTTTTTGTGTAAATGAACATTGTAGCCTACTACTAAGTCTGACTATGAAACTGGTCCATTCCACTTGTCTAGTAGTATTGTCTTGTATCAGTAAACACCACATTGCAGGAAGTATTCACTCTAAACTACCAGATGACATTCTGGTCCATGTTGGATAGCTTGTCCTGATGGATTTGACATGTATAAGCCTTGGACAGCACTAAATCTGCTATGAAAAAAAATTCATTTTAAATCTAGCGTAGTTTGCCACTGTGGTTAGTTCATGCTCCCCTTACAACGTTACAAATCTGGATTTGACGATCCATTGGTGCTATAAGGAGTTGTCCTTATTGTAAGGCACATTGAGCCACTACTAAGACTGACATGAACTGGGCCATTCCATCTGGTCTAGGTAGTTATTGTCTTGTATGAGTACAACACCACATTTCAGGCGTATTCATCTGACCAGCCAGACTACACCTTCATAATATAGCAGCCTGATGGACATGATAAATAGATCTTGCGACAGCAGCAATGCTGCATGCTAGAAAACAATATCGCGTGCACAGGTTAGCCGTCCCTGTCCAGTCCTCGTCGCGGGGAAGGTCTTCATGGCATTCGGCGCCACGACGACGTATTAAGAGGATTCTCAGGACCGCACACTCGACTCGACGATATAAAATATACCGCTCATCGATGGCGCAACATTTATTTCCTTTCACACCAAACACACACGAAAGAGCGAGGCGCGTTCTAAGCGAAAAGTCATGCACTAACACAGCACCAATAATGTTTGTTGTGTCTGTGAAATTAAAAAACAATCTTAGTAATAGTAATTGAAGGGTACGGGGGGGGATTTCACATTTCACACATTTTAGAGGACATACTCTATGACATTAGGAGCTCGAAATTCCATTGCCACACTTAAAAGTACGCCACCTATCCCTATCATGAGCTAGCTCTATCCTGTCCACTGATTATCGACATATTCCAATACATTGTTACACACGCTTTACATCAACGGGTTATTTCAAATCTCCTTAGAACTGGCAACGAAGCTGTCTGCTAGCGTCTGGCTGTAGAGTGCATGCGTTGTCATTTGTCAAATGCGCATGCGCACTGATCTGATATGGTTGGTTCTGAGATTTGATTGGTTCTCCTGTGCCGAACATCTCGGGCAGAGCGGACAAAGTAGATAAGAGTTGAACTTCATCAGAACAGCTCGCGCCGGTTAGGTGGACATCTTGTTTTGAAAATTGAAAAATTACACTGGACACGGGAATCGAACCCGGGATCTTTGGCTTAGTACGCCAATGCTCTAACCACTAAGCTATCCAGGAATCTTGTGATTGGCTTATAGCTCGTCACGTGATCACGTTTCTGTTCTGCGCTAGTTTTTCGGCGAACGTGTGAATCCACAGTAACGCAATATTTAATTCTATAATGCATTATTTCAAAACACGTATCATACCAAAATAAAGCCGAAAGATTCCAACAGGACTCTTTTTCATCAACAGCCCTTAGTTGGAAGTTTATTATTATTATTATTATTATTATTATTTACCACTGCGTTTTACTACCCTTTCGGCTTATACGCTTAAGTACTAATTACACTAAGGACGTGAATCCGCATGTGCGGGGAGGGAGAGTGGAAAACCATTTAGGAAAAACCACCCAAAGTTCACCCGACCGAGATTCGAACCTTGATCTCCCCGTCCTTGGTGGTCTAGCTCAACACGACTGGCGTGTTAGCCAACTACGCCACTGAGGCAGGAGAAGTTTTACTCATAGAAAATAAAAAGTGTGAAAATATAACATTAGCTAATTTTCAACGTCTTTTTAATCATATTTGCGGAGCTATGAGACTGGGCTTGATGAAAAAGGCCTCTAACGTTAGCCTTCCTTTAAAATAAAGTCATTTATTGATAGGCTCACGAGATACCATTTAAAGATATTTGAGAACTATCAGCTAGTGTTCCTCTTTTGACTTGAGATAAGAAGTTTCGTGGTTTTATTTCCCCTCTTTCTTATTAACACAACAAAGTGTGGTTGAAGGTGAAGGGCGAAAGAGATTATAAGCGTGGCCGGAACAGAGAAGTAGTTCCAGAAAACGACACAGACCATTGTATTTTAAGCCGCGTGGCTTGACAGCGACTGATACTTTCTCGCTGACAGAGGCGGCCCCCTTAACACTGCAGTTCCCGTAATTTAGGATGAACCGGACAGTTTCTTGGACGCGCGTGTGACGTACAGGTATGGGGCGCGGGTTGTCTCAGATGAGTCATTCGCTGACTCAAGTCTGACGAAAGGTCCTAATCGTGACGTATTCGAGGTGGTCTCCTAACTCCGTCGGTCTCGTCATCTTACGAAGATTGTGCAACAAGGCGACTAGAAATAAAAGAGAATTAGGTGTCCAACTTTCAAAGCAAGGGTCCGAAAATGCAAACATATTTTTTTTGCGGCCAAAAGTGATACAATGTTTGCTATATTATTAGTGTTATTTTTATAAGCATTAATACTATCTAACAAAAGTGACAGCTGCAGATCACATGACTCGACGTATGAATAGGCTGACGTGAAAGTTGATCTAGTAACTTTTATAGTTGTTAGCTAATGTCTTGTGAATGTGAGGAATGCCAGGCCTCCACCGTGGTTCGGATTCCACGTTAAACTGTAGGTCCTCCATTTCATCTCACAATCACCCTACCATTGCACATTAGCGTAAGTGCGTATAACCCGAACGGTAGTAAGACGCGGTGCTAATAATAATAATAATAATAAGATAATGTCCTTCCTATAATAATTGGGTTGCACTATACTAATGTCCGGGTAAGGCCATTTAAAAACAAACAAATATAAATTAGAGACGGTGAAACTGTTGGATAGCTCAGCGGTAGCTAGCCGGGGAGTAGGTACACAAATCTTGGGTTCGAGCCTCCTGGACTAGACATGCCATTGTTTTATCCTCCCCGCGTGTGTCTGAGGTCTCGACATACTATTATTAGAGAACAGAGTTTGCACAGACAAGCTCTAAGGTCGCGGTTGGCTGGCCTGGCTCTGTCAGGTTATAACAATAGCGGGCAGGGCACTGAATGACGGGAAAGGGGGGGACGGGGACGGAACACAGATCAACATCTGCCCTTGCGGTGGATATTCCTCCCAGACATTCAGTTCACACGCTCATGAATACCCCAACATCGCGACATACTCTTCCTCACACGACCAACAGGGGTAAAATGGTGAGAGAGAAAAAAACTGGGCTTATCTTTTGGGGAAACTCACATCACCATCTCTGTTATCCTTTTTTTCTCACGCAATTTAGTGGACATACGATATAAGGCACCAGCTCGCGTTCGAATTCCATTTATACTCTTTATTACTGTGGTTTTTTTCATCCTCTCTACATGGCAATGCAGGAACAATTCCTCTAAGCCACCATGAATGATCCTCCCTGCCACATGTATTAAAGCCGTTAAATAGACGCTTTAAACCGTTTGAACTAATACAGTCACCGGCCTATATTGCGAGCTTGATGTCTCAGACGTGTGACAAACGGTGAGATACGAGTGATTCGGAGTTCACTGCTAGCGCAATGCCAGGGATAAATAACCCCTACAATTGTGTGATAAGCGTTTGAAGAAACCTAAAGTTATTTTTATAATAAATACTATCCATCTGTCGAATATAGCAGCTGTCACTTTTTGACAGGTGGCAGGTGGTACATTTTTGTGACAGCTGTGGAATACACTCCTTCGAACATGGATACATGGAATAGTTCTAGTATAGTATGGTTTTCCTTCCGACAAGATTCCTAATGTTGTTAACTACTGACCAAAAACCCGTGGACCGGCTGAATTCCGGAAATGTCGATGCACGACGAGACAACGAACAAAGTAGGTTCACCTCGACAAGAGAGGAAATAGCAGGGCTACCAAACGATGGACGGTAAACAATGGCTCACATGTTGTGAGGCGCGAGGTATAATCAAGGGGCAAACCAAAAAGTGTTGTCTTTCTTTTTAGTAGGATCACTGGCTCTCGGATGATTAGCTCAACAACAAAAAACCCACTGAATTCGAAGTTTTTAAAAGATTCGTTTTGTTTTTCGTGACTGAGGAAAGTAAACAGTTTGTCCGCCTGCGTGGTAGAGTGGTTAAGGTGATGGCCCCCAATTAATAAACCTCATAAAATTTACCATCCTACACATAATACTTGTACGGTAAAGATTTTTAACTAAGTTGAAGAGGAAATAGTCATGAGCGTTTGAGTGTCTCGCGTAAGAGATGTGTCCCCAATTAATAAGTTGTATCTTTGGCACATTTCAATCAAACTTTGGTACACAAAAAGAAAACCCCAAATATTACTACGGTTTATGTTTTATAGTCTTCTTTCTGGCCTGGAAATGCTCAGGGCTACTATAAAATAACGAACGATTTCGGGCAAATGGGAACAAATATTTTGCCGTTTTATTATTAAAGTTAATGTATTACTTTTAGTTAAAAAAGGGGGGTGGGGTGGAATGCATTACATTCATAAAAAAAAAGGGTTTGCGCATAGTGTTAAAGTTTGGGAACTTGTGGTACATATAGTGGGTTTGTGGTAGGAAGATAGGTTTAGAAGTAAGATACAAACATATTTTTCGCTCTAATTATTGAAAAAATAACTTGAGCTATTTTGTATTATTAGTTTATCAGTATTTTTTTTCTAAAATGAGAGCTCCAAATCATATAAGAAATAGGCTATGTATCTTGAGTAACATTGGTATCGCAATTCCACTAGGCTATATAAATAAATATATAGCCTAATTAAGGTTTATAAAACAAAGATTTTTTTTCTGTAAATATTGAGAAGTTATTTGTTATCGCTATTGTCACAAATTATGAAAATTGACAGCTGCAGAACATAATATTATTATGAAAGTAGCTAGATAATAGCTTTTGCAACTGTCATAATATTTTCCCCAGTTTTTAATAATTTACTAGAACTATTAAAGAAATAAACATCTTTAACAACTAAAATATCTAATAAAAAATTAAGGTATAGATATGTTTATATCTACGTATAATTGCACTCACATTTTGTTTATTTATTGAAATGCCGACTAAATTGAAAGGGTGTCGATCACGAAGGGTTGAAAAACGACAACCTACCTAAAACTATTCATAGTGTTTAAAATTAAATATCTAGTTTGAGACCCATTTTAAGTCGGCGGCTAAAATATAAGTTTCATCTATCACTAAATTATAAAGATAAGGAATTTTGAAAATAAGTTAGTCCGCTATAGACTGCGTGACTTTTATTATAATGTTTATCTATCAATGAATTCAACAATAACGTGAAATATAACAGAAATATTGAGTACTTGTACACCAACAATGTACGAACAACAAATTGAGAGGATTTCCTAGACAAAAAGGCAGAGAAAGATGAAGGGAAAAGGTAGGCAGACCATTTTTACCGGTGTGTATTAGCAAAGGCCTCACCTCGCCATTAGCACCTGGCCTAAACAGACCATCCTTCACAAACGATGAACACGAGATAAGAGAAACACCGCTATGACAATATTACCCGTAGCACAATCACTCGCCACCACAATTCATTCTATCGCACCAACACTTTTTAAATTATCACCGCATGAGTTTTAATTAACGAAAAGTATCAAAACGACAATAAGAGGGGGGAAATATTCCACGAGAAGGAACCCGCGCCCCACCGACGACTGTAACCGACGTAACCAGTGCTGCCAACAGCTTGCGCAAACCCGCCATACAACATTCCAACCCCTCCCTATTTCCCCTTCATTTCAAATCCTATCAAATGTTTTGGAGGAAGGAGGGTGGATAATCTTGTGTCAGTGTAATCGTGTTAACTTAATCTGTGACTGTCTTAATTATTCTATGCGGTACCTAGTTTGTTTTCAAAGAATTTTCTTCCAGACATCGTCTCGCGTAGCGTTCGGCTTAGTTTTTTTTTTTTTGAATGGTTCTCTAGGAGCTTGTCGATTGCAATATTGCGTTTATTTATGTTCATATACGCCGGATGGGCTGTATTCCATAGTTCCGTAAAATATTCATATTGATCAATGAAGTTTTGGAGCCGCCCATGTCTCTTTCCAATTTGAGATTCGATGACATTATCCTCCAACTCATTTGATACTTCTGCGTCGAACTGGAGAGATGCGTTTTCCATCGTGCACTGTAGTACTAAACTAAAATAATGATGGTAATATTGACGGCCGATGTTATTGTCAATATCCCCACCATCCTCCGATATTGACGGTCGGATTTAAAAAAAAAACCTAGATTTTCGTCAATACCAACTTCAATCGATCTATATCCACCCTAAACGGTCAATAGGATTTTCAATATTTTTTACATATTGTCAATACATCTGAATTTTAAAAAAAAATGCTATGTATATAACATTTTGAATAATCTTGAACCATTGTACTGGTAAGCTATTAAGTTAAAATTGTAATATGTATTGTAATATTCTTGTAAAATCCAAATTACCTTCACATATTATGGAGCGTGTAGGCCGTATGGTCGCCATAATATATATATATATATACCTATATCGTCAATATTTTTGATATTTGACAACGTTTAGAGACGTATTTTAGAAATAAGTGTTGTCTAATGTATTATTTATTAAGTCGTAAATTACTTTACTTTTTATCTAATACTTGATTGCGAGTGCGTAGCCAGGGCTTGTACTCACGGGCATTGTGACCCTCAAAACGAGAACGGGGAGAGGGAAGCGGAGCAAAATTTCAAGGAGGGACAGTGTCCCCCTAGCCTAAGATTTTGAAATGATCTTATTATCATACATTTTTAATATAACAAGTTTTTTGTATGGCCTATTAATACTAGATATACGTAATATAATTTAAGCTAATAATTAAAAATAAACCAGGTTGTTTCAAAAAGTGAACCCGCATTTGCGTGATGGAAGTAAAACATTTATTGAAATATCCATCATTATCGACGAGTATAGTTTGAAACGCGAATGGTTCGTCCTCGGGTGACTGGTCTTTCAAAGCTGTCCGTTAGCCCACGCCAAACACGGGTACAGTTCTTAATTCAACCTTTATAAAATTCCAATTTTGAAAAAGGTCCTCTAATGAATCAAAAATAAAATTCGTAAATATGTGATTTTTATAGAGCGATATAAAATTTTAAAATACCGAGTTGTGTTTCAAAACAAGGGTGAACGCGCATCGTACTTATGTAGTAACTAATTCACTGGTTATTTCGTAATATTTCCATCATTATCTGAGTATCAGTTTTTTGAAAGGGAAATTGGGTTTCGAATCCCAGTCGGGTGTACTGGGGGTAGCTTTTCCTAAATGGCTGTCCACTCTTGCCCCACACAAATACGGGTACAGTTCCTCTAAATTCAACCTTTTTTAATCCTAACTGATTAGCGTAATTAGTAAGGCCAACATATCCGTATTATCTGAAGAGATAGTAGGACGCGGTGCTATGAAAAAAGTTTCTCTACTGTATCAAAAACAAAAACATCGTCCGTGTGTATGGGGTATAATTATGGTGACCATGTTTGTTTTTTCATAAAAAGCAAGACAAGAATATAATATTAAATATGCCGTGTAATCCCTGGATGTTACAAAAAAAAATATATAGAATATTTAGAGGGAAAATAATGAGGGGAGGGAGAAAAAAATAAAACACATAACTTTTTATTAAATCATACCTAAACGAACACTTGTTTCATTTTCAATTTCAAGGTGCACAGAAATAAAACTGTCATTACAGACACATTTTTTCCCCTCCTTTCCCTTTCATTATTGACTTATAAATAAATTTAGGACGTTGTTTGATAATCATTTCCAACTAATACTTAGGTAAAAAAAGTTCTAATAATATCATACCTAGTATTAAAATTAAAAACAAATCTCTAGGAAATCAAAACAATTTGGATATGTAACAAAAAAGTAAAACATCTTGCTTTTGGTAAATATAACTTGTAAATACAACTCCGAAACAATAAAACTAAGGGTGAAGTACATGCCTTAGCCCAGTTAAATTCAAATATTATTTTATTAACCACAAAAAGAAGTATCTATGAATGTACTTGGTTATAAACAAGTACCTATGGGTGTACTAACGTCTGAGAACAAGACAGCCCTAAAAAACAGTAGGCTACTGTCCTACAAAATAACAGTACGTATGGTCACAGACATGGTATACACCAGACACTCAAGCCTAAAGCTGCGCTCCTTGAGCCAGGTTGAGTCCTTGGGCACTGGAGAGCGCTAGTTGCAGTTCTCAGTGATAACAGCAATTACAAGTGAAACAACTCCATTTCAAATTGTTCTTTGTAAAGGGGTGGTGGTATTAACACAATAGTTTAGCTACCAGCAATCTCACCCCCACTCCAAAAAACTCACCCTCTTTCAATGAACAAACCCTTTTTAGACAAATAACTAGAAGGTGTTTGAAGATTGTTTACAACTAGACAGTTTGCAACAATCGTATGCACAAAAAGGACTAATGTCTTATACGGTTTCTTTATAATTTACAGTCTGAGTAGGCTCATTTAGGGGTGGTTTATGTGAAGGGTACTGGGCCATCCCTGAACCTAGCTTTATAAAAGCCGGTTTATTGAGGCAATTTTTAAAAAATTCTATAGTAAAACCATCTTTAAAGTGAACTATTTTTAAGGGTCTGCCTAACGTAACTCAAGTTGGCCCGCCACATTGCCGAATTTGAATTTTTTTTTTTTGGGTTCGGTCGTTTGTGCTCTATTTTGCTCATATGTGCCCAAAAATGAACATTTGTACTGTGAAATTGCGACTTTTAAATAACATTTAATGTGGCGGGCTACCTTTAGCTAAGTTTCCTGTACGTAACTTGTGGAAAAATTGAGTTCAAGCTAGCCCACTACAATTTGAAAATTCTGTTTGTACCATTCGTTTATGCTCATATGTGTCCGAAGAAAATTTGTGCTATAAAATTATACATTTAACAGAACATTTATTGTGGCGGGTGGAAAACTTGAGCTCAAGCTAGCCCGCCACATATTTAAAAACATAATTTTATTCACGTCATTCCATTGTGCTTCGTTTGTGCTCATATGTGCCCTAAAATGAACATCTGTGCTCTAAAATTAGATATTCTGGAAACTATTTAATGTGGCGGGCCAACTTTGTTACATTGATTTTTTTTCAAAAATAAATTCAAGTTCAGCAACAAATTAAATAGAGTATTTAAGAAAAGCTCTTTAATGCCGAGGGTTGTGTTTAATATTCACTGTCTAAAAATAGTTTTCAACTAATATTAAAAACCGTAAATCTAACAGGACGGGGAAAATTATATTACAGTCTATAGTATAAATCATGAAGAAAAGGGGGCGGGGTAAAGGTGCCGTGCACCTGTGACAAAAGATCACTACTAACCTGAGTTTCCTCGCTGCAACAGCTTTCAATTTCCCGGGAACTGCATCAAACCAATGAAAATAAGACATTCACGTCAGGTAAATCAATAGAAGATAACATGTTTTCTTAATAGTCCACATAATTTCACATACGAGAATGATAACCTTTATTTCGCTTCCCATCAGTGCACAAAAATCACGACACATGCGCTCGCGATGTCAGATAATCATGTGCTGCTGTCTTACGGTGAGTTAGAATAACTAACTGTCGGTGTGAAATGATACCAACTTAAATTATTATCGCAGATTCTTTCGTCTACTCCACAGATTACATTACTCAACTGAGTCTACTCTGTAGTTTGAATATAACTCATATCCACCGTAAAGCTACTATTACACGACACTTGCTTGTACTAGAAATCAAGTGTGCTAGCTAGCGCCTAGATATCTGTATACTAGCTAGTAATTAGTACAATAGAAACGGAACCGAAGGATTCACACGCTGCTAGTTTGGTACTAGGTTCTAGTGCAAATATTTATGGAACGTCAGAGATTAATTTTGGGTGTAGCAGCTGCATTAATTATTAATAATGATATCGAAAATTATGAGAGGGAGCGTAGGAAAAGAATATGGACACGGGACTGGCTGGAAAGACGAAATAATGGTCGCGGGCAAGGCCGTAGTCGGGGGCGGGGTAACCCCCCCCCCCCCCCCGAAATTTTATGAACGAAATGTGTATGGCTTTATTTATAGTTCAAACTCAAAATTAAGGTACAAGTACAAATTAGGGGGCTGTGTTACCATAAAAAGCACTTCAGAGAGCTTCCAGAGGGGTTTATTATTTAGAATTTTTTCTAGCCTTCGGCAGTTATGGTGTTGTGTTGTCATAAAAAAAAATTCAGATAGCTTCTAGAGGTGTTTAATATTTAGAATTGTTCCTATATTTCAGCGGTTAGGGGGTTATGTTGCCATAAAAAAAACACTTCAGATAACTTCTAGCGGTGTTCAATATTTAGAAATTTTCCCAGCCCTCGGCAGTTAGGGTGTTATGGTGCCATAAAAAACACGTCAGAGAGCTTCTAGAGGTGTTTAATATTTATAATTTTTCCTTAACTTTAACAGCTATGCTACTATAAACAAATTTCTTAGAGAGCATCTAGAGGTGTTTAAATATATAGATTTCTCTTAACCTCCAGAAGTTAGGGATCATGTTACGATAAAAAAAACACTTTAAAGAGCTTCTAGAGTTGTTTAAATATATAGAATGTGTCCTAGCCTCCGGCAGTTAGGGGGTCATGTTACCATAAAAACACTTTAAAGAGCTTCTATAATTGTTACTTAAGAGAGCTTCTAGATCTGTTAAGTAATTAGAATTTGTCCTAGCCTCCGATAGTTAGGGGGTAGTGTTGCCATAAAAAAACACTTCAGATAGCTTCTAGAACTGTTGAATAATTATATTTTTTTCTAACCTCCATCAATTGGGGGATGGGCCCACCAAACCCCCCCCTGAAATTTTTGGCTGGCTGGTCGCGGGATGCTAAAAATGATACATTCGAGGTGACACTAAAGTTTGGTATCTCCCAAAATTTGTATTCATTTATTTACGATGTGGTCAGAGGTTAGGCGCCATGGGTGGGGTGTCCAATTACAGTATCCTTGATACACAATTTTTTTTAGGCCTACACCCACTTTATATTATAAAAAAAACAACCACCCAAGGTTGGCATGCTATCAAGTATTTAGATTAAAATTGGGTCTGGAGTGCAGTTTGTCGGTTTTAATTAAATATATATTAAATATATTGTCATATTGTGGCAATTCGGTATTATATAAACAACGTTTAGAATAATTTTCTGCCAACAACAAAATCACATCCGATGACCATGTTAGCGCCATTTCTACCATTTCCCTACACACAGTTTCAGCACGCAGTGATTGGTCGAATTACAAAGACAAGTGTAGGAACTAGTACGAAAATAGCGCCTGTTCTATCCTCACAACTAGTATGGTAGCCAGTACCAAGAGGCAGAACTAATATACTTTTTCTGATTCACACAACGCTAGATGATGACATGCTAGCTAGCACACTGGATTTCAAGTACGAGCTAGTGTCGTGTGATACGAGTATAAGGTTATTTCAATATGTAGTGACAATTGAATTAACTCTTATTACTAACAATTCTACTAGTTTCACTATAAGAACCCACATTCTTCAATTCATTTGAATAAACCATCACAGACGCTTTGGAGTTGGATTAGGTTCTTTGTGAAACCTGATAGAATGCTCAAATAGTGAAATTCACTTAAAGCAAAGAATCTACGCTCTGTCTTTATATAGGTAGTAAGACGCGACACAAATATCTTTGCATTGAGTCTTATCCTTTCGGGTTATTAATGAATTGCACATGTTTTCATAAAGGTAAATCGTGTATTTAAAATTGGATGATTTACTTAGGTCTACTCAGTAAATAAACACATCTTGGTCGGGTGCAGCGCTAAGATTCATTTTGAATTTGATTGCTTAGAGAAAGGTTCTTAAAGCTGCCATTTTAATAATCTATAGAAAAAATAACAATGCAAACTCCTATAAGATTAGAACATGTTTGATACATAGATGTAGGGAAGTTTAATTGTGGGAGTGGTGAGGGGTAAAAATTGTAAGTTTATGACATGAAACATGATACAGAGACCTTTTTCCTCTCCTATGAAACAAGCTTGACTGCCATTCCTTCGTGTAGCTTCCTAAATTCCTCTGCACCACCTTAAGTCGTGGATACAGCTGTTATTCAGCCTCTTAGTTGTTCAGAATTCAGGCTCTTGTCATCTTGACCCCATGCAACCGTTTGTGCATGGTTTTAATATCAACTTTAATTTTATGTTTTTAAACTAAAAAAAGAGCTATACTATCTTTTATTAAGTTAGGTAGGCCTATATTAATAATAGCACTGTTATTAAAAATTTTAAATAATACAACACACTTTTTATATTCATTAGAATAAAAGTTTGTTTTTATGGATCACTTTATATTCTGAGCGTTTTTGTTAAGTCACATAGCTTTTCTATATTTAAAAATTCTATAACATATTTATATCTCAAAAATGTGTTTTAGACTGATATTGCAATAAAACGTAGGCTTGTAGGCTTACACTATGTCCTGGTTTGACCAGGACTGTCCCGTTTTAAGAGGTACGTCCCGATGGGTTTGCATTTTAGTCCCGGTTAAATGATCGCGCACGCACACTATAAATCTACATTCTTCACACACACATAAACAGAAACACAGCTCACACTTGATGTTGCCTACAACACGGAAAACGGAGACATAGTTAAATGGTGGAGCGAGAGATAGTATTATAACTTTATGTTAGACAGAGTGAGACGTAAGTGTAAGTTGGAGCTGTGTTGCTGGAGGAGTTGGTGTGAATTTAGTGTTTTTTTAAATCCTCAGCCTCATGTCACTGTTTTATCAGATCTTTATCATCCTTTATGTCTGAGGATACAACAAAATAAAATTTAAAATGATAGATCCATTCTTTAAAAAAAAGTATATTCTAGTGACAGTTATGAATAGTTTAATAAAACCTAGATTTAGTCTAACCCAAGCGCATGATCATATTATGTTATGAGACAATTTCCATTAATGAATATTTTGTAAACTAAAAAAAGACTTACGTATATGAAAATACTTGTACAATAAACATCACTCCAAAAATGTATTATTTTATTTTCACTACCTACCTAGACTGTCCCGGTTTGAAATTAAATAACTATAGTAAGCCTGATAAAACATAAAAAAAAACCCTGAGTTGATGAAAAAAGAAAGTAAACCCAAAAAAAGTAGATTTTGGGAATTTTTTTTTATAATAATTACACTAAGTTATTATGAAATATCCATTTGTTTTGACCCTCTGCGACTGCGTTAAGTTGCAATAGAAGCATGGCCATTTCCTGGTTAAGCCTTACTATTGAACCCTAAGAAATAAGAACATCGCTATTTTATACAGTTAGTGGTGGAACTTTATTTGTGTAAGAGGGAAGGGGGAACAAGTAACAACATTTTTTTTAAGGACTTTATAAACCTTTAGAGAAAATGCATCCACATTTGCTTGGATGGAGTGGAAAACCATTTAGAAAAAAACCTCAGTGCACCCGACCGGGATTAAACCCCACATACCACCAAAGGGGGTAACTATCCCAGTTAATTTTAGAAAATTGGATGCCCCTAGAAGCTATTTGTGGTGTTTGTTTGAGAATATTTGAAAATTATAGTTTTAATAGCTATTTAAAATAGTGCTCCCCCAAATATTTTTTGAAATTTGGGTACCTTTAGAGGATATTTGGAGCAGTCCTCCTTCAGAAAATTTTTGAAATTGGATGGTTCTGAAATCTAGTTTAAGAATTCCTCACAATTAAAAAAATATATAAATTAGATTCCCTAGCATCTGTTTGAAGTGGTCATCCCCCCATTTTTTTAAATTTGGAATGTCCTAGAAGCTATTTAGAGTGTTCTTTGCCTGCTCACCTCCGAAAATTATAGATGCCTTTAGAAGCTATTTGAAGTGGTCCTTACCTGAAAAGTATAAGTTATTTTTAAGTTTGATACAAGACCATATTTAAGCTTCATGTTAAAAACTTCATAAAATTTCAAGGTGTGTGTGTGTTTAACGCCATAACCCCCTCCCTACTACACCCATGGTTTAATACACTCGGTATTAAGACTTATATATGGGGATGAAATTAGTATCCTATTGGGAGTTGGATTCAAGGGTGAAATTTGGATAAGTGTATATTTTAGATATGAAAGTGTTAAACAACTGAAATAATTGTTACAAACACAAATGTATGTCTAGTCTGATAAAAATTGGAATGGAACTTTTTTGACAGTTATAAAATATATTTAAAAAAACCCAATAATTTTACTTACAGCTAGGTATGTAATCTGCAATTTTTACTTTAGAATTCAGATAAATAATATGTATAAAATAACACTAATAATATACCAAAATATTATCATTATTGACTACAAACAGTTGTATGTATTGTATAGAAGTTAATTCCTAGCAGAATTCCAGTATGACAGGTTGGTTCCCCTTTGATAAAAATGAATGTTGAACCTATTTTAATTATTTAGTGCCCTCAACACTTTGGTTATTAATGGCTTAATTTCAGGGGCATGAATAAGAGAAAACAGTGCCATAGAAACTTGGGGGCTCATTATAGCCACCCAAATTTCGGTTAGTGGTTATGTAATGTCATTTATATTAACTCAAATACTAAGATAAAATTATTATGTATTTTAAATATATTATATATGTGAACTTTTGATAGAAATATATTGTGAACTGCACAAAACAACTTTATTTTAAGTACGAGTAAATGCCTTAAACAATGCAATTACGATTATGTCAAGTGTTCACACACGAAGGGGGTCTTTTGACCAACTTCCCGGAACTTAATAGTTTTGTTTGCAAAAATAAAAATTAACTCAATTTTGAAAATTATAATTAGAAATACAACACTAAATAGGATTAAATTATGTTTTGTGTGTTGCATATTTCTACCCGTTTACACTATCAATATATTTAGAATGGGTAAGGTAGAATTCAGAGGAAATAGAATCCACATTATTTTGTGTGGAGTCTAGGTATTGAAACCATTCTCAGTATGCCGGACTGAGATTTGAACCTTTGTCGCTTGCAGTTCAGTCTATTGTGAGCGAGATGCCTAAAAACATTTTACCATCAATGCATGTAATAGTAGACGTCATGCAAACACCATGTCACTGACATCCATCCTTAACTAAATTTGACAGCCAGCTGGGAATGCTTTAGCTTTTCAACTAAAACGTTTGTGTAATTTATTTTAGGGGTTTTGTAATTAAGTTAAAATGAACTTAATTAAAATCAGTTTGTCTTTACTTTGGTTATTTTTATTTATGATATATGTAACTAAATGATTAATAATATTAATTCCATTGGTTATACATGTATCATATTATAGTGGTAATGTATGAGTTGGAGAGAGCTAATAAGTGAAACTATCTTGTGTAAACTGACCTCTCAACACCTTTTATATCTGCCAATTTTTTTAAGAACCACCTTTTTGACCACGAATATTGATTGAAGGTCACTAAATTATGGCAGTCTAATACATGCATTATTTTATTTATTAATTATAAAGTTCATCTAAAGGTTATCAAAAGCTTTCAATAAGTCTTACTTATGGATTACTGTATACTTTCTGTTTACATTACTCTTTTTAGCTCTGCATCTTACTACCCATTTGGGATACACGCTTATGTATTAATTACACTAGTAGGTTAGGGATGAAGGTTGAATGTAGAAGAAGTGTACCTGCAACCTGCATTTGTGTGAATGGGAAACCATTTGGAGGGGGGGGGGGGACCTTAGTAGACCCAACCAGGATCGAGCCACAATCTTTCTGTCATTGGCAATCTAGTCTATTGTGAGAGTATGTGGCAAATGACGCGGGTAATCTATTAATTGATGTGGTGTTTCAAAGCAATATATATTTTATTCATACAAAATATTACAAAAACTTGGGCCAGTAAAATAAAAATTCAAGAGCATTTAGTGAAAACAGAATGCTTGTGAAAGTTTTGTATTTTCAATCATTACAATAAGCATTAAATTATAACACAAAATATTTATTTACAAACAGCCCTTTACAACATGGGTTATATTTATATTACAAAATGATCTACCAAAAGTGTGCAATCCTAGGTTTATTAGTGGGTACTGAGATGTTACAGCTTTGTTTGGGGATCAAAATTTTAGGTAGATAAATATCAATGTGAGGATTCTATTCCAAGTGTTTAAGTTCCAACACTAATTTAAGACTGGCTGATCGAAAGAAAATGGCTCTATAAAAAATACACACTATCATCTATACCAAGGTTTGACAACCTTTTTGATATCACGGGCTGTTAAGTTAAAAAAAAAATTAGGTGGGCCAGTCTAAGAAAAATATAAGTAGAGCAAAAAATTTCAACTTTAATTACTTTATAAGAAATATCATCTAGTTTTATGAACACAATTGTCCGTTTACTAAATCCTTTGCTGGCCAGATAGAATTAGTTGGCGGGTCAAAGGTTGCTGATAGGTATCTGGTTTATGCAATAATTTAGTCAATTATTAACATCAATCTATTAAAAAGTTTGTAAAAAGTTTTAACAAAATCAAATTCAAATTTATGTGGAAATGACACCTAGCCATAAGAAACAAACCATGGACCTTTGGCTTAAGAGTGTCAATGCTTTATTGCTGAGCTATCCATGTTTGTCCTACGTCCAGACTCTTATAGCACTAATTATTTTAAAGTAGAGACTATTATGAATGTGTGAAATTGTCAGCTATTTAATAGTTTTCAAAAACATTACCAATACTAGAATAGATGCTGCATTGTAAAGATTATAAATATATGGAGCCTAAGGGTTGAATAGTGTGTTTGAAAACCATATAATCTGCACTATTTTAATTTAATCAAATTTAATATTGTTTTAGTAAATACTAAACTAACATTTTTTAAATGTATATTTTTAATCATAAATATTTCCATCTTTATTTTAAAAGCATAGCAAACAGTGTAAAACTAGGCATCGCTATTCTGATATTACAAGTCCTTAATGCAAGTGAATCTAGTCTTCTTTCACAGCACAAAGATTGCATTTTGGCCAAATCCGTATTCAAAATGGTTTCTCAAAAGGTTGTCGGTAAATATTCGAGAATCTGACACATACGGTATGCATGAACAAGGCTGAGCGAAGTAGAAGGTGCGTTGATTTGCACCAAAGTATAAAGAAAACCAAATCCCCTTGGATTCAACTACCGTTTCCCTCTGCTTCGTTCTTGCACACCGCCCTCAATGTCCTCAAATGCAAGCTGCAAAGTTAATTTTTTTTACCGTCAGTTGAAAATCCCTACCTTTGTAATACTTCTTACCAGTGACATCATTTACAACTTAAATTTGATAAAAGTAGGGCCAACAATTACACAAAATATCACTTTAATCACTTTATAATAACTAATAAGTATAGTTTTAAGTCAATAACACATCATTTACTTCTACATATGCTGCACACTTTTCATCACACAATGTATTTATTAACAACTTAGCACAGGGAAGATAATTATATTAAATGTATGAGAAAGCATAGCTGCATAAGAAATTAGCTACAAAATAATATTTTTCAATTGTGTACAAATTAACTAACATTCATTTATAATAATGATGTAATTATAAAACAATGTATACATAAAAAAAGAGTAAATGATTAAATTGTAATGATACCCTTATTTAGTAAAAGTGTTCAGATAAGACATATATAAAAAATCTTTTTGTTTATTTTACAAACAATATAGGCTATAACCATACCTCTTGACACTTGTAAAGCAAGTCATTTGAGCATTCTACAACAGTAATTGAGTATCTATTTACACATTTTTAAAGCATTTTCTATGAGTATAATATACCTTTATAAAAATATATAATTATTAGATGAAAATTTAAAACACAGACTAAATTACTATTTTTGTTGGGAAATGTGGACCTATTGATCTTAAACTTGAACCAACAGTCATGTTTGTGCAGGTTACTATTCTAGCAGCACAAAAGTAATAATTTGATTGGAAAAATATATTTAGCTTTGAGGTAGTTTATGTAAAATATTTAACATGCAAAGTGTGACTCCAGTGATTATTGAATTTTGTTGTGAAGTCACTTTCAAAAAGGTGCTTATAGAGTTTTTCTCATTAAAGTAAATAAATTGGTTTCAGTCAATGAATTAACGAGTCATGAAAACTCATTTAATTTAGTTTTTAGAATGAAAAGAAAAATCTTTAACAAAAATTAAAAAAAACACAAGTCATTGCACAAACACATATAATGAATTCCGCTCATAATATCTAAAACAAACAATAAATGACTTGATGATTACAACAAATACATGACTCAAGGAACATCAGCAAGGAACAAAAGAAAACTGTCGTCATGAGGTTTGTTTGCATTATACAGCTGTGTAAAGAGTAAGTACACATCTGCTCAAAAAGTATATTGAAAACAAAACAGTATGAAAAAAAACAATTATTATTATATTATTATTATTAGCACCGCGTCTTACTACCCGTTCGGGTTATACGCACTTACGCTAATGTGTAATGGTAGGTGATTGTGAGATGAAATGGAGGACCTACAGTTTAACGTGGAATCCAAACCACGGTGAGAGGCCTGGCATTCCTCACATTCACAAGTTGTGATTAATACACATCTTGTCAGAGGTGAAGGAAGGGTTGCAATCAGATAAATCTGTGCCGGGACCGAGGATTGAACCCGGGCCCTCAGCACAGAAGTCTGACACCTTACCCCTAGACCACCAGGTCACCAACAAATCTTAGTGTTTTATTAAATTTTACTTTTTAATGCAGTGACCTGTTTAAAGTTTACCTTATAAGGATGATAAAAGATTACATGCTATTTTGTTTTATTTTAAGCCACAAAATTTAGCAGAATTATATGTAGAACATATGAATATAGGAAGCTATGTTGGTGTACATAATAACACAATGATTTAAATTCCAATAAAAATAATTATTAAATATATTTATTTGAATTATACTAACTAGGACTGTCAATTTAATACAATAATAGGTTCAATTTAATAAATTAGATTAAACTCAATCAAACCATACAGACAGTGAGCACTGCCGTTAGCGATGATGGTGCCAACATTTGTGGATGGAGGGTGTCATGTGGTCAGCACAGTAGACCCCCCAAGATTAATCTCAGTTTTCTATACTGGACCTGTTATTTATTCAAGTAGCTCCTCATTTGTCCTCACGAGGCCGAGTTTTATGCTATTCCAGACCCAATGATATACAAAAAATTCTGGCAGTGCCAGAGATTGAACCTGGGATCTCTGAATTTGTAGTCAGGAACTTTCACCACTAGACTACAGAGGCACTTTCATTGGTAAATTGATTAAATCATTCTTAATTGGTTTAAATGATTCACTGTTTTCAACTTTGCATGTCAACTTGGTAAATAAACAAAGGGCACCTTTTGTAAATTAAATTACTAAATTCTATTGTGAAGCTTGTTAATGTTTGATATTTAATGGTGGCACCACACATAGACACGCACACACACACGCGCCCCAGCATCACACACACACGCACCAGCAACACACGATGAGATTTCTTAAAGAAAATAAACACTTTTTCTCTATGCAATCACATCCTATAATAGCTGTAGTAAAGTTTACTAGTTATAGGATTTCTAGTCAAATGTTTAAGGTAGAATCGCAAGGTTGTAATAGTTTTATGTTTTATTTACTGATAGTAAGAAGAAAGAAGCAAAATGGCTACAACATTATAAGGAAAGTAAGTAAAAGCCTTTACACTTACTTAACAAGGCTGGTACACAGATACGAAACTGAAATCGATTGTAAGTTATTTTGTTCATATGATTTGATCATTTTCAAAGATTGACCTGGAAAAATCAAAAGATGGTCTGGAAATCATTTTGGAAAAACCATCATCAGTACATTTGGCCAGCATTTGAACCACGACCTTGCTGTCACCGGCAGAACTGGACTGGTTGAGTTTTATGTTTCATCCGCAATCATAGCATATATTATGTGTGTGGAACAATGCATGTTTCTCTGTGGGTTTGCCATTTTATCTAGCAAGCATATCGGCTCTACCTTTTTATCCAAATTTATTTTAAGCCGTGGAAATTCAGATTAAAAAAATTAACCAACATAACTAGTAAAAACAAGATAAAGTCCTCTTGGGAAAGGAGCACGCTTGAGAATCATCTTCCACTTTTTTACATTGTCATATTTAGTTGAAAAAAAAATTACATTACAAAACAAGCACTAGTCTTAAAAATCTAGTAGAACATATTTACATAAACACATTATTATTAGGAGTGTGTGAGTAGGCATTTTTCACTTTAGGCACAATTTGAATCTAGTTTCGATGAAATCAGTTCTAATCGAATTTGAGTTTTAAAGAGCAATGTGTGATATAAATATTCTAAGTTTAATTTTTATGATACACCCATGCATAAAAATAAACACAAATAAGTAAGGATTTCTATTACGAAGAGTTTGTTCCTGAAATGTAACTTTATAAAAATAACTTATAAAAGTCAAGTTTTAGCATAAGAATAAATGTTAGTTCTAAGGGTTGGGTTCCAAGTAACCCTAAAATACCTAAAAAAAAAACAACTTACAAACCTAAAAGGCATTTTGTTTCTGGAGGTGGACAGGAGAGTCTCGGTGTCATGTACCCCTCATGTGGAACCTTATGCACAAAAAATACTATAAACAGGCACAAAGATAAACATTTGACACCTTAGCTCACTCTGTAACATGCCTGCCTACTGAGCTAAAGGTCCCGGGTTCAATTCATCATTGGTGAAATGTGTTTGCCCTTTCAGAGTGATGAATTAACGGCCGGGACTGGATGTTGTGCCTGTCCTAGTCTTAATTTAGATTATAAGGCCTAGTATGCCGGTAGTGGAAAAAAAAATTACTTGAATATCAATTATACACACTTTTGCTCTACTTGATGAACTGTTAGTGAAAGTGAAGCGACAATGAAAGCTTGAAAAATGGTTTGTGTAAATATTATGGGTTCAATTTTCAAATCCAGTGGACCTCCACGAAAAAAAAAAAAACCAAGGCTGGGGAAGAGGGCTATCTCCAGTAATTTCCAATTTTCTCATTTTTGATTATTGGTTTTTCTATCCTCTAATTCCCAACTACCAAAATATTTTAGCCATTAGCTAACTATATTATAATTATAAACAAAAAACTAAATATTGTTATGGACAATATTTACATTAAATTAAAATAATAAAAATTAATATCCATTATTTATTAGTGTACCCCAAATAACACTTACTTATACCTAAATCAACAGGTGTTCAGACAGTTTAGCTAGCTTAATTTTGATTCGCTTCTTTTTGAGCTATGAGACTTGAGAGTGTATTTAAGTCTCCATAGCTTGATTTCATGTTCAACATTAATGTGTGCTTAAAAATAAAGTGCTAATTTTAAAAGAATAATAATAGATTACAATGTGTTGCTTTAAATAAATCAATGCAACATTATAAAATGGAAGTCTTCATTCGAGTAAATAAGCTATGCATCTATAATTATCTATAAAAATGTTCATATATGATACATTAAATATTTTGCTAAGCTTTGAGAATCCAATACCTTTTATTATAACATAATACCTTCACAAAAAACTGTGTTTTTAATTTATTTATTTAATCAATTCAATTTATCAAAGTTCACATAAAAATACATATTAAACCTGATCAATCATCTTTTTAATTGGCCTCATCATTATCTAAAGTATTGACAGTAGAAATTAAAAAAATAGTAAAGGGTAAGTGAGTAGGCATTTTTCACTTCAAGTCGAGTTTGAATGAAATCGAGTTTATTTCAAGTTTGAGTAATATGGAGAAATTATTGTACTAGAAATATTTCAAGTCAAGTTTTTGTAATATATCCATGCAAAAATTATAAGACAAATGTACATTTTTTAAGAATGAAATTTTTTGTCAAAAAAGTTATGATCACAAAAATTTGGATTTTTAAATAAATTTAATACAGTTCTAGGTAATTTTTTTAAATAATAAAAAAGAAAACATTGAGGAACAATATTCCTATAAATAGTATCTTTGAAATAAAATAAAATTAATTACTCTGAATTTTTGAGCTAAAATCAAAGATTTTAAATTCTATAAAATTTAGTCAAATTCAAACAACGTAAACTTGACTTGAACTAGAATTTTTGAATACTCTTACAGTCCTAAAAAAATAACCAGATTACATAAATTACTCTTAAGGGTAAAATCGGTTTTATTTATTACCTTATCTTAGCAATGATTGACTTTGGTGTGGGATGGATATGTGATAGTTTCATGATTCATACTCAGTTGAAAAAAACCCACAAAAAAAAACTCCATGGTGTCAGCTTGCAAGTGAGCCATACTGGCCAAGTGGCCACCACATGTTGGGATAGTGTCAACATTTGCGGATGGAGGGTGTCATGTGATCAGCACAACAAGCCCTCAGACTGTTAATATCAGTTTTCTAGACCAGAGCCGCTACTTTCTTACTAAAGTAAAGCTCCTCATTTGTCCTCACGAGGATGAGTTGAACTCGTTCCTGAACCACTGTATCACAGAAAAAATATGGAAGCACCAGGAATCAAACCCAGGACCTCTGACTACTTAGCTATAGTCAGATCAAACTCAGTCGAGCAAAGTAAAAATTTGCCAAGGCAAAACCAGATAATTTAGTAAATATAATAAGAAAAAATTATTTAACTAAATTGGCTATTGCATTTTTTTAAAGCAAAAGTGTAGTGTATTTTAGACCACCTCCAAATTCACCAATATACGATATTATTTTTAAAAATCCTGTGGTATTTTCAAAGCTCCCCGGGAAGTAAAATTAGTTTAACAAGTTTGCTCAATATTGTTTTTAAATGTTGCTTGAAAGATTTATATAATTTTTTTTTTAAGGCACATTAAGCTGCATGTTAGCAATCGTTTGGTTAGGAAACATTTGCACCTAAGTAACCTGGATTTGACATTTAAGAGTTATTTAAATAGCCTAGCAAAGGTTTTATTCTATGGGTTTCAGGTTGGGGCACTTAAAAAGTAGGTCAACTATTTAGTTAGCGAGTCTGATACTTGACAATATGTTGGCATACTAGTGATAATAACCCAAAAAAAATAAATTACCATTTATTAATATATTGAAAGAACATTCAGTTTAAGCCTACAGCTTATCACCAATTATTATATTCAGATCATATTAGTACAAATACAATTCAGTTTTAATCTCTGAGGAAATATCTATTGTTACCCCAAAAACTACAATCCAATTTTCATAGAAAGAACCTTTTAGAAAATATTTAACATATTTTTTCACAGCCATCATTGATAACATTTTACTATATTATTACTGTTATTTCATAGCTATTGAAATAACATTAAATTCAACTGCTGACAAGCACATAACTTTATGTATTAATATCCAAAAGTAAATCTAGTAAATTCTCTAGCTGTCATATAAGTCTTGTTCTATGAAAATTGGATTGTAGCAGTGTCCAATGAATTATTGGACTGATAACAATTCAAAATATTAATACTTTTATAAGAAAAAGTATAATTATTTTGGTTAGGAAGCCACAAAATGTGTGCATTTTTATTTTAAACCTTAGTTATGTTAAAATTGGGGGAAATAGGCGTAACTGTTTAAAAATGTTACTAACATTATAAATGAAATAATGGAAGACTTAAAATACATTTTAAAAATATATATTTTTCATGCTAAATTTAATAAAAAGGGATCAATGATGAAGTGCAAGTTTAAGACTTAAATTAAAGCAAATATATGGACACATTTTTGGATATTGGTTGACTTAATTAAAGGATAAAAATATTTACAAATATTTGGTGAGTAGATATTATTTTGTGGAATGACTTGTGAACCAAATCATACCACAGAAATAAGCACCAACTCTGGTCCATGAGGATAGTTTGAAAGTTAAATATATTTCACTTGTGGTGAATAAATTGGAACTAATCAAAACCAATTCTTATACTCAGGGCTGGGCTGATTAGCTATTTTGTTGATCATGCCAATGCCCACGATGCCAATTATAAATAATTTGTTTTATTTTATTTGTTTCAGAGCTAATATGTTGTCAAAATTTAAAAAAAGTTTCTCGTGTTATTTTTATTTTGTTAAATATAGTATATTTGCCATAATGAACAAAAGAGAGAAAAAAAAAAGTAATATTTACTAAGAAAATGATGGAAATTAGGTATGTAGGAAAAAGAGCACAAGGGAGGCCAAGAAAGAGGTGGGAGGAGAAGATGAGAGAAAGTGTACAAGTGAGAGGAGAAGAATGAAAGCGATTAAAGGAGGAAGAATGGTGGAAGGAGAGAGGAAGATGGAGGTATTTTAATAAACTGACCCGGCCACAGGCTGGAAACAGTTGATTAGATTTGCTCATCCAGGTTTATATGAAGATTTTAGAATTTATTTAAATATTCACTTCATAAAACTAACACAAACTTCATAATAATATCATGAGATAAGGTCAATGAAAGAGAATTTCATTTTCAGATCTATGCATAAAATGTCATGGAAAATATATTATTATTAACAACACAATGTCTTACTACCCATTCAGGTTATACACACGCTAATGTGTAATGGTAGGGTGATTGTTAGATAAAATGGAGGACCTACAGTTTAACGTGGAATCTGAACCACGGTGGAGGCCTGGCATTCACAAATTGTGATTAATACACCTTTTGACAGAGGTGAAGGAAGGGTTTGGCAATCAGATAAATCTGTGCCGGGATCGAGGATTGAACCCCGGACCCCCAACACAGAAGTCCGACACCTTACCCCTAGACCACCAGGTCAACAAAAATATATTAATTTTAGGATAAAAACAGAAAAAAAAGGTTCATTAAATTTAATGGAATGTAAATAAACATAATTAGTTTAAAAATAATTTCTCATGTATCAACTGATACCGATACATAAATTTAAATATTGAAAAGAAGTGAAGTCTTGAATCCATGATGCAGTTTTGAAACCTTTGATAGTTATTTAGTTTTAGTTTCCTTTGAATCTTACACAGTACCAGCCTAACCGATTGTGCCATAATCAATTGGTCGGATCGTTGATCAGCATTGGCCCAGACTTATTTATACCATCTTAATGCACAGTTAATATGTTGATTGATTCATTTTATATAGTATGTTGTATAATCGAGCATATTTATAAACATATATTTTATAAATCTGCTTAAACTAAAATAAAACATTAAAATACATACAAGAGTATTTAACAAGAGATTAATCAACAAATTACCCACAATTCAAAGATACTTAAGCTCTAAGAAAAAATCTTGCAATGCTATATTTCTGATAGCAATGGCAGCTCTAAACTACAAAAATAATCTTCAAATAATTGAGAGTTTTCTATCGCAAATATAACACTAAATTACTGAATTTTTTGGTGAAAGTCAAATCTAGTTCCACACAATTTAGGTCTAAGATGCGAGAGACTATAAAATGTTTCTGAAAATTAGATAATTTATATTTTTTAATTTTGTTTTAATTTTTATAGCTCAAATTTAAGGTTATTAGAATGAAGCCTTGTAACTTTCACCTCAATTTTACCACACACAATAAAAAAATACAAATTGAATTTTCCATTACATCAGCACTATAAGAGGCAATAAATACCCTTAGCAGAGTTGCCCAAACAAAAATGCTTGGTTTGGAAATGAAACAAGGTGGGAACACACTATAATTTGATTGAATTAATCATAAATATAATAATAAAACACAACATAAGAAAGCATGGGTAACCTTCTTTGAGTTATTTTAAGACTGTGTCTACAAGCACTGTTACTTAACTAAACCATAAGCAATGTTCAGATAAGTTTTTGAATACTACCGAGTACAACTATTTTTGTTGGTTAATATTAAATAAAATAATTGTGCTTGCATAAAACTGTCATGAGCCACTAAAAAAAGGGCCAGAGTTTAGAACTGTAAACTGTAAACAAAGTTGATATTGGTTAGACTGCAAACGCATTACTATTACTAGTTTGCTTTTTTTTAAATACACATTGCAGAAGACACAGGAAAGAATCGAGAGGAACAAATAGTTCAAAGTCCCAGCCATAACTTTTAAAGAACAATAACAGAACAAAGTATGGGATCAAACTTTGAGTTAACAACATACTGTGTATATTATTAGCAGCTCAAGAAGACACAAACAAAACTTTGCTTACATTTTAGACCAAAAGGCCACATACAAGCATTTACATTAAAAATATACTTCAATAGTTTATGAAGTAAAGGCATTATTCACCTACTGGTAGTACTTGTACAATATATATATACACAACAAAGAAAGCACAAAGTCATGTTACAGATCAAAATGTAACTTTTATAATAAAGAGAAATTAAACACCCCAGTTGCTATTAATTACATTATACACCTTAACCAACACCTTTACGAATTTCTACAATGTTCTCCTAAAGTAAATAGAGCTCTAAGAAGCACATAATTATGTATGCTACTTTATCTGATCTATACATTTTTATTAGAAGTGTACCAATGTAAATATGTACATAAAGGTTGCTGCAGCTTAAGGTAGTAAATAATGGATTTGATGTTTTTCAAAGTGAAACCCAAATATTTGATAAATATATTTTTAACAAATAACCATTAATGACTGTATCAAGTAGTTTGGTTAATTTTATCACTACAAACTATTTTAATTTGAATTGTAAACATACAATGTTTGCCTTGAGATGATACAAAATGTCCTTAAATAAATATATTTAATAAAATTTATTTTGTTATGTACAATTAAAAATTATTCTTCCTTGAAAAAAATATTGAATTGTATGCTAAGATAATAACTTAGTTATATGTTAAATAAAGGAAAAATGGCCCCAACTGGCTATTTTAAATGAAACATTGAAACGAGAATAGAAAGGCAGGTCTACACACTTACCAAAAAAAATATAGGCCTCAACGTTCACAATTAAAAACACAAGAACACACATTATTATGAAATTTTTGGGGTACATCGACCCCTTTTTCAGCAGAAGAGAGAAAAACGCCATCTGGACTATGACAGCTAGTTGTGTTTTTAATTGTGAACGTTGAGGCCTTACAGTTTTCTGGTAAGTGTGTAGGCCTTGCTTTTCTACCTCTTTTCAATTTTTAATTTTATATTATGTTAAATATACAAAGTAGCATTCTGTAAATGATATTTGTTGCCTGGAGCTTATTAATATGCACAATATAGTATTTTTTGCAACATAAAATAATAAAAGATAATATTTGACCTTTGATTTGTTTTAGGGAATATTTATATTTGATTCAGCTTTAGTTAAGCGGAATGAGTATAACCTTGCTTCCGAGAAAAACACAAACACATAATATAAAATGTTTGCATATGTTAGTGTTAGTACTTAAATGTTGATCTGTGCATTTTCCTCTACAGTTCTAGAGTGTTTATTTAAGGGCATTTAAATTAATTTATATTGGAACACCTCTATATTTTAATGAAAATAAAAAAAAAGTTTGAATTATATTTCAAAAGCCTCAAGTGGTTGTTGGTGCGTGGTGTGAATCTACTTGCCGGGAGCAGGGATGTTATACACAGGGTACATAGGAGCAAACTGTTGCATGCCTTGAGTGTACTTGTTATCACCAGCATCCTGTATGCTCGAGGTCTTGTAACCACTCTGCTCAAATGTTGGTTGGGCTAATAACACAATAAAATCAGGTTTATTGATGTAACAATAACAAACAACTAGCAAGTGTTTCTTATAGGGATGTGATCCTTAAATCCTTATGGATTTTTGAACTTCCAAGTTTTTTTTTACTCAAATTTTGAATTGGAATTTGTTTTAAGAACAATTTTACCACTTATTAGGGTGGTTCATCCACAACATAATTACAGAACAATCTTAATAATCAGACTCCAGACTATTAATTTAACATTATAAGTATAATGAATGCATTATAACTAGAATCGTAAAAATCTAAAAATGTATCTCAACTACAATAGTATGAAGACAAAGACTGGAAATAACAATTTTAAGAAATTGGTAAAATAAATTATAATAGACTTGTGTACCTGAAAGAGTAACAAAACAAAAAAGGACAAATTTGTATTAATATAATTAATTTACTAGAAAAAAGTGTTCTCTCTGTTGCTTATGATGTAGAACATTATAACCTCTGCTCCTGTCGATGGGGTTTTTATTGTTACATTCACCTGCCCCACAGTTAGGGCACCAAATTATAATATCCACTGACGATGACCATAAATTTTGATATTTGTCCCTGCCTAGATCAGTGCCTCATATTAACGTGATTTTGATATTAATCTTGATTAATATGCACGGCTATAAAATATCGGTTGGTCGTTTACCTTTACCATATAATGAAATTCTTTTTTGCACAATAATTATACCTCGATGACTATTATACTGATTTATTACTTGAACATATTTTCTTATATATGTTATCATTGTGATAATTAAACAAGTTCAACTTATATACAACCGACCTGTGCAACGCATATTTGCTTCTACGCTGGTCACTGTACATGTGAAATGATTATTATAAAATATGTGAGACGCGAAACACAGTGTTGTCGCCTCGCATGTCACCATAACATCATATTGGGTATTAGTGAGACTCCGTTTCTTGCTTTGTCTTTTCAAATTATCTGATGACGACATGAACTGTGCCCATATAGCCTGATAATTTCGACCTATCAAATTATTGTAATTTAAATCCTAGCGTTCTGGTTGGCAGGACAATGCAACCACTCTGTACTTAAGAAAAGGCGCATTTCTTTGTGAATGAAAACTCTGTGCTGGATAAGTTTTCCCTTTGTTTCATCGTCCAACGCATCCGGTAAGCACATTTAATATAAAATAAATGTAATGACTTTCAAACTGCCTGAAGGCTTAATATTTTAAAATGAAAAAATGAATAATTAAAATAATATTATATAAATAAAGAAAATCTAATTTAAAATATAAATATAATAAAATATTCAAAACTGCAGTCTCATCCTTGTATAAAGTATCTTACAAATATTGCAACAATTTCTTACACAAAACAGATAAATGAAACTGAGATATACTTCATCCGTGTTTTTCGAAACATTGGGTTCACAAGTTGGGACATTACAACATGACAACCATACAGTTACCAAGCCATAAACAACTTTTACTAAACTGAATTTTAAGTATTTCACTTTCAATAAAATTGCACATTTTTAAAGATTCGGGATTCTAAAGAAAATTTAAGATTCAAACCATCTCTAGTTCTAATAAAAAAAGTGTTCATTTACTTATTATTTCTATTTTTTCTTGTATCCCCAAAAAAACACACACACACACAAAGTGGGATGGAAGAGAGCATAATTTTAGGCCAGAATTTTCCACGTTGCAACTTTATGACAAATATTTTTGGACACAAAAAATAAAATAATCCTTCAGTAGATACATATGGTTTATTTTTTTTACACTTAAGTAATAACAAGAGTTCTTGAATATTTGTCATAGCATCCTGGGAATTGTTGAACACTTTCTCATCATTAATAAAAAGTTACTCATCAAATTCCACGATGTCCATTATATTCAAGAACTGTAGAGCTTACGTACTTTTTTTTTTAGCACCGCACCCTACTAACCGTTCGGGTTATACACTTATGTGCTAATTATGCTAATGGCTAGTATGAGGAAGGTTGAATTGAGAGAAAGTGTACCTGCATTTGCATGGAGATGTGGAAAGCAATTTAAGAAAAACCACCCTCAGTACACAGTCTCCGCAGTATAACTTAATGCTAGAGTAGCGCCTTAGACCATGCAGCCACTGAAGAGGTTTATTACTAACTTTATGTAGAAAATTAAACTAAGCAAATTTGTTGAAGCAACATTTTTTATTTTGGCTAGTTTTTTAAAATAAAAAAAGTAAAAAAATACTTACCTCAACTCTCGTTCTCCTCAATCCTAAATTAAACACTATTCTAGCACTGTGTGTTACAGTTTTGCCAACATTACCCAGTTAAGTGTGCTGGTTATTTACTTTTAACCATGATTTAGCCTATGCTCTATTACAGACTACCTAGTTTAAAAAAATAAACACATTAAATAACATATGATTAGGATGAGTATAAGAACGGCTGGATAAATGGGTCTCTCAGTTCCAAATAAATATGTTGAATGTGATAAAACAAAGAAAATTGCCTGGAAAATCAGTAACGTAAACTCCAAATGCTGCATGTCTGGCAGGAGAACAAATGTATAGTCTCAGATGGCTTGGCCACGTGAAAAGAATGGAAAACACAATAACACCACGTGTACACATGGAAAGAGAAGTAGGGGGCAGGAGACCAGTTGGATGATCCAGGAGGTGGGTGGACCAGATAAAGGAAGATGTACAGAAGAAAAGAAAGCTGGAGAAGAGTGAAGATAAGAGTGTCCTGGACAAAGAGCAATGGGGAGAGCTTGTTTGCAACACACCTGGAGGGGTTCCACGACGACGACGTCGATGATGATGGGAGTATAAATACAAATAATTGCCCAATGGCTTAGAACAATATGAAAACAATGTTGAAACACACTAAATTGATGTTAACTAAGTGGTAAAGAATGAAGTCAACCTGAGGATACTTAGGTGAGACCTTGGTAGAAAACAAACTCTTGATTTATTCATACAATTTTCAAACTTCCATTTCCCTATCAATTTCACAGTTACACGTAATTTTAAGTTTTTGGAAATATTACTTACCATATTAAGAAACAGAGAATCTGAAACCTTAGCTCAATTAGTAGCGTACCTGTCTAATGAGCTAAGGGTCCGGGTTGATTCCCGTATGGCAAAACAATTTTCATTGGTGAAATGTGGGTTTACCCTTTCACATTAATAAACTAAGGCCGGGGACTGGATGTTGTGCCTGTCTTAGTCTTAAGTTAGATTATAAGGTACATGAAGCTAGGACAGGCCTAGCCAGCTGCAGGGGAAATATATGACTTGGTAAAAAAGTGACCCAGACCACAGGCTGACACAGAAATTAAGTATTTTGTTTTCTTTAAGTAACTGTTAACTCTCCATGAAGGTTGGCTTCCTTCTCTACCCTTCCATTCCATTAAATGTTCAGGAGTGGTACTCACGTATTGTGGGGTATAGAGAAGCGGGTGCAGAGGGTAGTATTGGTGCCCCTGGCTGAGAGGTGGTGGACTTGGTGATGGTTGGAAACCCGGCTGGAGCGACTGGTTTCCTGGAGACTGAAAAAACACAATTATGTTGATCTTGATTAGAATATTTAAGATTCGAGGGTCCGAGAAAATATCTGACTTGAAATTTGACAAAAAAAAAATCTAAATTTTAAAATTGTAATTTGTTTTAGAGCTATAATATTGATTATGGTAGCTAAGCACCAACATAATTATTATAGGACAAACCTAACAACCAGCCTCTAGTTACCAATAATTTAATATTAAATGTTACTATTTTCTATTACTCTAGGGCTGCCGCCGATGTATTTTAGAAGTCTTGCCCTAGCAAAAAAAATCCTTTTATAATTTAGTTAAATTAAAAAAAGTATATAGAAGTAAGCACAAATTTAAAATTCACTATTTCTTAAATAATACACTGTAAAATATTAAACAAGAAAATTCATCGGTTTTTACAAGTCTGCTCTAGTTAGATTTATTAAAATAATCATCAAACTGTTTCTAGTCATTGTCCGGAGTCAGTTAGATAAAATGCCTCCATCTTTCTCTATCCACAATTTCTTACCTCATTCTTTTCCACTCACTTGCACACTTTCTGTTATCTACTCCTCCCATCACTTTCTTGAACTCCCTTGCATCTTTTTCCTACACACTTCATCACCATCATTCTCTTTGTTATCTCTCCCTTTCCCATCCTCATGACACTACCATACCATCTCAGTCTTGCTAACTCTAATATCTCAGATTTATTGTTAAAAAATAAAATAAAAATCATCAAACTTTTTGTTTTTAATTTTTAAACTGATTACATTTATAAGTAGAGAACAAATGTAAATAAAACATGTTTAAACATTTTCATCTGGAATTTCAAACTCTAAACTCATTGCCTTAGATTATTTATTAGAGGTGATGAAGTCGAAAGAACCAATGACTGACCTTATTTTCAATACCTCGATTCTTAGCTCCAAGATTATGGCAAATTCACATGACCTAGCAATGTTACCAACATTTTTACTTTAAATTGACATGGCCACTTTTATATTGAGTGGAATAGGTGTGTTGACTTGTCCCTAAGTGTTCTAGTTAACTTGTTTGGGCCAAAAATGCTTGCTTATAGCAAAGTCCATCAAAAATATGATTTACCTTATTGTAACTAGCACACTCACTTTTAAAGGCGAAGTGTGTCCCAGCAACGCGAGTCGCGGTGGAACATGTAAAGTCCCGAGGTGGGAAGGTAGGGTGATTGACCCGGCAACGTGAGTCGCGGTGGGGAGGTAGGGTGACTGTCCAGGCAACGTGAATCGCGGTGGGGAGGTAGGGTGACTGTCCCGGCAACGTGAGTCGCGGTGGGAAGTAGGGTGACTGTCCCGGCAACCTGAGTCGCGGTGGGAAGTAGGGTGATTGTCCCGGCAACCTGAGTCGCGGTGGTGAGGTAGGGTGACTGTCCCGGCAACGTGAGTCACGGTGGGTAAGTAGGGTGACTTTTCCCGGCAACATGAGTCGCGGTGGGTAAGTAGGGTGACTTGTCCCGGCAACCCGAGTCGCGGTGGGTAAGCAGGGTGACTGTCCCGACAACCCGAGTCGCGGTTGGGTAAGCAGGGGTGGACTGTCCCGGCAACCCGAGTCGCGGTGGGTAAGCAGGGTGACTGTCCCGGCAACCCGAGTCGCGGTGGGTAGCAGGGTGACTGTCCCAGCAACAGGTGAGTCGCAGTGCGTGAGTAGGGTGACTGTCCCGCAAGCGAGTCGCGGTGGGTAAGTAGGGTGACTGTCCCGGCAACGAGTCGCGGTGGGTAAGTAGGGTGACTGTCCCGGCAACCGAGTCCAGTGGGTAGTAGGGTGACGTCGGGCAACGAGTCGCGGTGGGTAAGCATATTGCTCTGGCAACCGAAGTCCGGTGGGTAAGCAGGTGACTGTCTCGGCAAACCCGAGTGCACGGTGGGTAGCAAGGTGACTGTCCCGGCAACCGAGTACGCTGGGGTTAAGTAGGGTGACTGCGCAACCCTGAGTCGCGTGGTAATGGGTGAATGTCCGGCAATCTAGTTGCGGTGGAATGTGAATGTCACGGCACCCAAGCGAGCAGTGGAAGAGGGTGACTGTCCCGGCACCCAGTCGCGGTGGTAAGTGGGTGACTGTCCGGCAACCGAGCGCGGTGAGTATGACAGTCGAACCATCCCGAAGCCAGGTGACTGGTCCCGCAACCCGAGTCGCGTGGGTAGCAGGTGATGTCGCAACTGAGTCGCGTAGGGTAAGTAGGATGTTTTACTGGACCCTGATCGCGTGTGTAGTGGATATTTATGGACACGTGAGTCGCGGTGAAGTAGGATGATTTACTGACACGTAGTCGGTGGTAATAGGCTATTTTACTGGCACGTGAGTCCGGTGGTAGTAGGATTACTGTCGGCAAACGTGAGCGGTGGAGGTAGGTATTGTTCCGGCAACGTGAGTCGCGTGAAGTAGGGTGATGTCCCAACTGATTCTGTGAGAGAGGTGATTTGTCGCAAACGTGATCGCGTGGTGAGGTGGGTTATGTCTCGCAACGTTGAGTACACAGGGGGAGGAGGTGATTGTCCGCAACGTTGTAGTCGCAGTGAAGGTAGGTGATGTCCGCAACGTGATCGCGTGATCAGTAGGTGATTGTACCCGGAACGTGAGTCGCGGTGAGAGGATAGGGTGAATTGATTCCGGCAACGTGAGTCGCGTAAAGGTAGGTGATTAGTCGGAAGTGAGTGCGTTGAGAGGTAGTGTATTGTTCGGCAACGTGAGTCGCGTGAAGTAGTGATTGTTCGCAACGTGAGTCGCGTTGAGAGGTTAGGTTTATTTTCGGAACGTGAGTCAGCGGTGAGAGGTTAGGTAATTGTACCAACGTTGAGTCCCCGGTTGAGAGTTGGTGTTATTGTCCCGGCAACGTGAGTCGCGGTGAGAGGTAGGGTGATTGTCCCAGCAACGTGAGTCGCGGTGGGGAGGTAGGGTGATTGTCTCGGCAACGTGAGTCACGGTGGGGAGGTAGGGTGATTGTCCCGCAACGTGAGTCACGATGGGGAGGTAGTGTGATTGTCCCGGCAACGTGAGTCGCGGTGGGGAGGTAGGGTGATTGTCCCGGCAACGTGAGTCGCGGTGGGGAGGTAGGGTGATTGTCCCGGCAACGTGAGTCGCGGTGGGGAGGTAGGGTGATTGTCCCGGCAACGTGAGTCGCGGTGGGGAGGTAGGGTGATTGTCCCGGCAACGTGAGTCGCGGTGGGGAGGTAGGGTGATTGTCCCGGCACCGTGAGTCGCGGTGGGGAGGTAGGGTGATTGTCCCGGCACCTTGAGTCGCGGTGGGGAGGTAGGGTGATTGTCCCGGCAACGTGAGTCGCGGTGGGGAGGTAGGGTGATTGTCCCGGCAACGTGAGTCGCGGTGGGGAGGTAGGGTGATTGTCCCGGCAACGTGAGTCGCGGTGGGGAGGTAGGGTGATTGTCCCGGCAACGTGAGTCGCGGTGGGGAGGTAGGGTGATTGTCCCGGCAACGTGAGTCGCGGTGGGGAGGTAGGGTGATTGTCCCGGCAACGTGAGTCGGGGTGGGGAGGTAGGGTGATTGTCCCAGCAAGGTGAGTCACAGTGGGAGGTAGGGTGACGGTGGGAAGAGAGAGGGTTAAGACAATATTGCTTCTTTGTAACATAAGACCATTTATTAGCTCTTCCAAACAGGTGACACACCTGGGTTGGGTAGCCAATCCCCAACTGACCTCTGACCGAGGAACCACTGTGTTAAATACCCTCTGCTGCTGCATGACCTTGTCCAATGGGAGAAAATGGGAGTTCTAGTTGGCGCATGAGAATGTGAAAGATAGTGGCCGCCAAGCGAGCCAATAGAAAGAGAGAGTTTTTATTGGCTGTGAGTAAAGTGGGGAACTCGTTACGGAGGCTCAGATGAGACCAGTCGAACATCGAACCATCGGCCCCACACATTGGGTGCCATTTCTAACTAATTCTTTCTTACTTACACTTCTTTTAGATTCTATGTTCTTCGACCCTTCCCTATTTGTGTAATTATGTAGATAGCCCAAAAGGGCAATAAGATGCCAAACACATTTAACCCTTTTAGTGTCACACCTATAGTGGATTCGTGTGCAAAAATTAGCATGGTGATTTCATCATTTTTGTAAGGTTGTATAGGAAAAATCACCAAACTGTTCTTATTTAAGAAGAGATTTTTCAAATTGTTCTGTCATTTTTATCTGCACATACTGTTCTATAACAGAGGGGAATGTTTGCTTGTTCTAGTGAAATAATAGATCCCTACCTTATCCATAATGTAACACCAGAACTAGCGCAAACCAGGAAAGTCAATCAGATTGGCTCGTGGCACTAAAAGTGTTAATTATAAGTATCTTCAGAGTAGCATATATTTAACTATTCCTTACCTTTTCCTGTGTTTGTCTTTAATGTTATTTCATTTTACATGTTCCTATCTAAGTGTCCTATAATCCTTAACCAATTTCCTTCTGCTCCCTTTTGTGTTTTTTTTTTGGTTTGATCTTTTAAGAAGTTGCACTACATGTTTCACACTCTTCCCTTATGAGTTCTGATAGAATGAAACCTAGGTCGGGGGATTGGGCAGTGATGATTGATATTCTTAAAGAGGCAGCCATTACCTCTTTCTCCAATGGCAGCAATTTAAAGTGTGAATAGTGCTACAGTTTTCATTGTAACAGCCATATTGTGTTCGTTCCCTTGTATATGTTTTCTATCCACCTTTCCTGTATCTTCTTCCAAATATATATTAAAATTACCTCAAAAAGCAAAAAGAGGTTTTTCTTAAATAGATATATTCCTTACCTAAGTATTTACAAATTCTAATTCTTTTCCAAGTTCACTTAAACAAATTTGATTTTATACTAAACTAATGTTTATAAAAAAAAAGTATGTTTTTGTGTAACTAGACAGTTAAATAGATAAAAATATGACACTGTGTTTTGAAAAACATAAATTACCTAAGTTTTAAGAATCCGTCAATGCAAAGTAATATAATGAAAATTATTCACAAGTGATGATTGAAAATGTGTGGGGGGATAAAAAGGTTACTAACCTGTGGTTGGTTGCCCGGTTGTTGCGGTGACGGGAATGGTTGTTGGGGGTACCTCACACCAAGGTTTGGGGATGGAAGTGGTGATGGTTGCTGAGGATAACCCATGCCTGGCTGAGGCGATGGTTGCTGAGGATAGCCCATGCCTGGCTGAGGCGATGGTTGCTGAGGATAGCCCATGCCTGGCTGAGGCGATGGTTGCTGAGGATAGCCCATGCCTGACTGAGGCGATGGTTGCTGAGGATAGCCCATGCCTGGCTGAGGGACAACTATATTTGGTTGTGGACGGCTTGGATCCCCTGCAGGTGGCAGAAGCGGTACCTTCCGACACAGATTTTCAAGAATGACTTAATAAAACACTCAAATCGCCATGTGAGTAATATTTGGTTAGACGTTTAGCTTTGTATGGAATAGAGGATTTAAGTAAAAGAAAAGGTTTAGGCAGGCAAAACAAAAACTATATTAATAATATTAGAGTTCATATTAGATACTATTTTACTGTATGCACTTATTTGTTTGTAATATAGTAGGCCTATATGTTGAAAATAAACAGCTAGATTTTAAAATCCTCTTATATTAAATTACTTTTATTAGATAACAAATTATTATTCAAGACAAATATTTTTGGTTTGGGTTGACCAAACATTTTTAGATAAGACTCCTAGATATATTACATATAACGAAAAAATGCTTTAACCCAAATCCAACTAATTGTGACATTTTCCAGCACTAAATTACTTTGAAAATTCTGAATTGTGAATCACCTGTGCCGGGTCTGAAGGAAAACTCCATCCAGTGGGTGCAGTGCTGCCAGTATTATCCTGAGGAACTCCCCCTGTTCCAGCGTCGCCTCCCCCATTGTTGAGCATGGCAGGCTGTGATGGTACATCACCAGGCTTTTGGAAGGCTAGCAGGGGGATGGTGCCCAAAATAATGGGCGTCTTTAACTCCAAATTTCGGTGAGGCCCTGACACAGTGGCTACAACCTGCACAGACATTATCACATTGTAAATTTCTTATATAATTCAAATGCAAACAGTGTCAAAAAGAGTTTCATATCGTTGGAGCCATAACATTGAAAACAGGTTAGGAGGGTAAGGCTTAAACACTCAACAAAGCTCCAAAAAATTAACATTTAAAACACACTATATTATGGTAATTTTCTAGGGCACATCAGACCCATTTTAGCGCAATATATAAAATTACTACTATAAATTTGTGTGTGGTGAAATTTATATATTAACTAAATTTGAGTAAAGGATCTACCCACACTGGTGTACACACAGGCTAAGATGTCTTACATGCAACCGGAAGGTTGGGATTTGAGTCCCGGTCAGGTGTACAGAGGGTGGTGTTTTCCTAAATTGTTTTCCAATCTCTATCCATACAATTGCAGGCGCACTTCCTCCACATTCTGGCCCATTAGTGTTATTAAATATAGATAGCCCAGAGGTGTAGTAGGATGCAGTCCACAAAGAAATAACTTTGGAGACTGAACTATATCTCGCAATTTAAACATGTGTGGCTTACCTTTAGGTCATACTCTAGGTTGATGATGTTGCATCCAGTGAGGTTGGAGGGAGGCAGAGGGGGAACCTTGATAACATCAGCCCACACCTTGGAGCCACCTGCAGCCACAGCCTCTAGCTTCATTTCTCCAATGGTGACACTATCCTTCTTTGTCTGGCGGGATGGAGTCGTTACATGGAATATCAGCTTCTACATAGACAATCATTCCCATACATAGCTATTAGTAGGTTATTTATTCCTTTGAATAGGAAAGTGGAGGACTTGGGAGTGACGTTTTTAAAGTTGGCTGTCATGAGGAGAAACAGGATAAGGGATTAAGTGTAACAAGCTATATTTAACACTAAAATTAAGTGATGTTACACTCACCCTCAGACCAATTTGGAAACAGACTTGTAGTCACCAAACCGCCACCTCCACATTGACACTCACAATATGATAGACCGAACCGAGGAATGAATCGACACCCCAGCTCGTGAAGGAAGGCCACAACCAGGAAAATAAATGATGGTCGCTCAATGAATTATTTCGCTATTGTCTTTCCTCTCCACACCCCCTCCCACCTTACTTTCTGCCTAGTTTATTCTACCAGGTGATAGTGATGCCTGGTAAGCGGGAGACGCTTCTAGAACTCTCCCCTCTCACTCCCCCTTCCCACTCTCTCTAGGCATGCGATGTTAGGATTTTCTGTACTATATAAGTGCTCGTTTTGTAAATATCATTACTCATTGTATCACTACCTTCAGTCGAGGTTGACGACATCTTTCTAGATTAAAGGGTATATTTCAGTTTTAAAAAATTCATTTTCGGCATAATGGTTTCATCACTTTCAAAATTATATGTATGGGCTTAATCATACTTAATGACTGTTCTAAATTCTATTCGGAGTAATTATTTATTTTCTTCAAAATTATTAATTTGGCCTTAATAAATCATTTACTTTTTGGATATTTTTGTTATAGTTTTAAACTCATTTTTGAGGCAATGTCCATGTTGTATGAGGATAGACCCCACAGGTTATCTGAAAATATGATTAGATGTTTACTTTACAATTTACCATACAATAGTGGAACATTAAATTTAAGTCTTGGATTTTAACTGCCATGTTTCTTGTTTGATGCCTCTAGGGTGTTGGATTCGATGTTAGGTTATTATTTGTATTTACCAGATTTCTGACTTATTCGAGGCATATTATAATCGCAAGGATTTATAATTGTATTATCAATGGTCACACAGTTTAGAGGCCATGAGTTGCCAAGTTATTGTTCTATTTAAAATAATGATATATATAACTTAAATTTTGTATTATCAATGATTATTTATATATATATATATATATATATAAAACTTAATCAATCCCACTCATAATATATGAGACCTTGTTGGGCCACATAATGGTGATTACTAATCAAACTAAAAGTATTTATTCTTTTACTTCGTGGATCACTAACTAGGGTTTGGACGCTGCCCGATCGCAATGATATTATGGTCTCATAGTTATTAGTTTCAAGTTACTAGAGTTTTGAGGGGAATTAAGTTGGGTGTCATCATAGACGACTTAATAATCTATTTAGATACCCTTGGGGTTCAGCTTGATACTGTCTGGGCGCTTGAGCTCTGCTCGAGCCTGTCACTATTGTTAGCTATTTATTTACTAGGAGACCATATCAAAGGATAGGCTGGTGTCGACTCTAATTCCTAATAAGGCACTATCCGCCTACACTAACTCCACTAAGCTCTGTACTTGTATAATTAATTTTTGTTGTAAAATAAATCACTCTTCTCTTGTTTCCACCTCGTTATTTATAAGTGAAAGGGGGTTACAGAAGTTATCCAGGAAAGAGTGGGAGTACAAGGATAGTAGAGGAAGCAAGACTGGAATGGTATTGGCATGTAATGAGTAGGGATGTGAAAAAAAGTATTGATACTTTACTAATATCAATATTTTTCCTTTCGATACTAATATTTTTTACTTAATACCTTTACTGATATTAGTACTCACACTCAGGTATCGAAAGAAACAACTTTTTGTTAATTTCACTCATGCTGGGAGTCTGGGACTAAATGTTTACTAGGGTGGACTGTGGAGGAACAGGAAGAACAAATGACTGTATGATTGGTGACCAGTCCACTACCCTACCTTTATCAATGAACATACTCATCAAAAACCAAAACAAAATAATCTTTTGTAGTAGATCTCAATGAATTCAGTGACCTCGAGGTGCCCCAAGCAGACGAAGCATAAAAGGGCGTCCACTATTCAATTGTTTGTCAATAGTTAACAATCTCTCTTGATGGAGTATACAAACGAAGAATGTAGTTAATAAATGGCACCTCCCAGAAGTGAATTATTGAAGTTTTTTTTAAGAAGTTGGATAGCGAAAAAGCATCTTGTAAAATTTGTTTTAAAGTATTAAAAACCATTATAATTTTCAGTATTTAACTAAATATGAAAATACAATTATGATGTAAAATTTGAAATAATTATTACTAGATAAAAAACAACTTTTTCAGATTAGAATTTTGATACCGATACTTATTGTTAGATATTTTTCTTTTGATACTTGCATGGTATCGATATTTTTCTTTCGATACTTTTAATGAAGACAGTATCGATACTTTTCTTTCGATACCACATCCCTAGTAATGAGGATGATGATAAGAGGGTGAGCATGCCAAAGAAAATGATGGAAATGAAGTATGTAGGAAAAAGACCGCAAGGAAGGCCAAGAATATATAGAAGGAGCACATCAGACAGAAAATGTGAAAGTGGGAGGAGAGGAATGGAAGCAATTAAAGGAGGAAGAATGGTGGAAAGAGAGAGTAAGATGGAGGCATTTTACTAAACTGACCCAGCCACAGGCTGGAAACAGTTGATTATGATCATCATGAATTTGTTTTAGATGTTCCTATCTAGGTGCCCTATCATTCCTTATCAATTTTCTTTCCCTCCATTTTGTGTTTTTTTGCTTTCCTCTTTCAGGAAGTTGCGTTGTGCGTTTCATACTCCCTCTCAATGAGTTCTGAAGAATGAAATCTAAGTTACTGGATTGGGCATTAACGATCAATTTTATTCAAGAGGCAGCCATTATCTCTTTATCCAATGGGAGCAATATAAAGTGTGTACTGTGCTATTTTGTGCTATACTGTGTTTGTTCCCTCTTTCCTATACCTTCTTTCTTACATACATAACAAAATATGAAAGTATGAAATTGTGATAATTTTGAGACATGAAATACTATAGAAACTCTGTATTGGCCACATCTTAACAGGTATACCGGGTTAGAATTATTAATTATATCCCTTAAAGATGGTAAGTTTATTAACAAAAGGCAGACACAGAAAAACAAGTTGCCAAATTGTTGACAATATATTATGTCTAATATGAAAAGAGGTATCTTTTTAAAAGTAACAACATACCACAAGAATAACAAGTTGTTTATATAAACCCCACTTAAAAAAGGTGCAAAAATATCTGTATTTAACTAACAATGAAAGAAGGATGAATGTCTAAGAAAGAGTATTTATACTTACCGGCAAAGTGTAGGCCTTAAAGATCACAATTTTTTTTTTTTTCCATTTCTTTAAAGTACTTAATAATATTCACTTTCTGAAATGACTATTTCAGCATACAAGCAGGATATCCATATTGTTCTTACAGGTTCTTAACATACCATTGGGGTTATTTTTACCTGGGACTGCGCGTCTAATGAAAACCATGAAAACTAAATTATAGCCCCATCAAGATCCAAACCAAGGTCTCTCGGAGATAGTTGTTTATCATCTGAATCACAACACCTCAACAATTTTCACCTCGGCCCTTGGTTGACAGGAGTAAACCTACTGGTTAAGCTAATGACTGACCTTCCTAAGCAAACAAGAGACGTTGGTGATGTTGGTAGTGCTGTTGTTGTCCATCTCTATGGTTATGGGTATGTCCTGACCAGGAACGTATCCGCTGGCCGGGAGGCTGAGGACCAGACTCAAAGGACCGGACTTGCAACACAGGCAGCAAAGGAACTTCTCTTTCTCTAGCTTCACTGGATTCTGTAAGCAAATACTAAATTATATTCTTTAACAATGAGGCGGCTCAGTGGCTAAATGATTTTGTAGAATTGGAAATTGGTAAAAAATAGACTAATAAATGCATCTTTAATGAAGAAAGCCCCCATAGGGAAAGAGGAAAAATGTGGGAAACGTCTAATACACAAAGGTGACTTATTCTTTTCTTCTGTCATCTATAATATAAGTAGTCACATACACATTTAAACACAAAAAGAGTTGTGTTTCCACATTGTTGGCTTTATGTAAAAAAAAAAAGAAAAAAAAAGAGGAAATGCACTTAGCGCCAGGGCTTGGCAAATGGTCAATCATGTGGCAGTTTTCAGTCAATTGCATAAAAAAACACATTGTTATTAAAAATCAATCTTTGAATATTCTAAGCTTGCAAATATATCATATAATTTAAAATGATATTTGGGTGATCAAAATAGTCTTGTTAGGTATTAATCAATTATGTTATAATCAAATTAAATAGGTTTATTTGAAAATGAATATTTTATTTACTGTATTTTTTTTTTAATGTTTGGAACATAGGTATTTGAGTAAAGATTGAATTTAAGGAATAAATCTAAAATTTATGGACGGGGGAAAAAAAAAGTTAGCGTGTGGAAACAATGAGTGATCGTGAGACCTTTGATAAGTTAAGTTTAATGACTACTACTGCTTTGGAATAAAGGATGAAGGTGTCACCTTTGTGCATTGGATTCATTCAAAATTTTTCCTCTTTCCCTAGGTGGGCTTTCTTAGTTAAATTTGTATTTATTACTTAATAAATTATTTTTCTTTTTTCTTTATTTTTATCAATTTCCATTATTATAAAGTTGGTGAGCTGGTGATTTTCTGGAGTTTAAGCTAACACCACTCCATTAGTGAAACTGGGAACAGCATTGACAAAACTCAAATGTTGAAGTTTGTTGCTCACTTGAATGTTTAGCGAGCAATCGTCCAGTGTAGTGTCGTGTGAAATTTATTTAATACATAATGAAGTACTATTCAAATGACTTAGTGGACTAATTGTGGATTTGTTTTTATAATCTCAAAATTATCATTACTGTAACTAGGAACCGTATTAATATTATTGATGTCTATAGATAATAAAATAAACACAGTACCATCAATGGAACAACTTGTGCCCAGTCTTAAGAAAAGATTGGCATTACAGTAACTCCATTAAAGGGAAAAAATTACTAATATAATAAAACATTTCCAAGATAGTTATGACTTTAAACTACCAAAAAAGAACCTCATGGTTTGGTTTATGACCTTCCTTTGGGTCAATATATTGAGGTAATTCGTGTTTAAAAATATAAATAATAACTAAGTATTTTGGGAAAGTTTATAACAAAATAACAAAGCATTTAGAACTTTACATTTTTCTAAATTTGCCTGTGTTTATTTATTGCGCCAAACTAGGCCTATACAAATAACTGGTTGAAACGGAAACTTTTTTCTTCCAAATATGTTAATTTAGGGGTTAACACTTGGGACTGCTCTGTGAGAAAAGGGTTCAATCTTTACTGGGTGCACCAGGTTTTTATCTTAAAAGTTATTTGCCATTTTTTTCTCAAGGCTAAGGCTTGTGAATTTCTCAAATTTTACCCTTTTCATCTAGTCATAAGAATGGTCAAGTTGCTCAGACAGGTAATTATGTTGGCATTTTGCTATTTCTTTATTTTAACTAAATAAACAATACATAATTAATAATGTTTTTTTTTTTAGACCATTTCTTACTACCCTTCGGTATTGACGTTAAGTACTAATTGACATAATTGATTAGAATGGGATATTAATTTAGAGGAGGAACCCGTCATTTGCTGAGAGAGTGGAAAAACCATTAGGAAAAACACCACCCCCAGTTCAACCACCAGATTCGAATCCTCGATCTCCCGTCCTCAATTCATAATTTTAGAATAAAGAATGTCTCTGCCTTTACGTTCTAGACTCATTTATATACACACATTTGCAATACTCTAGTCATCTGTGACTTAATTACTCTTAGTAATTAAGAATCAAATAGTCGAAGCTATTATTAATTTTAGAGAGGAATTCACCATCTAGATATCATATTCTGAAAATCGAAAAATGACAACTGGACACGGGAATCGAACCCGGGACCTTTGGTTTAGTACGCCAATGCTCTACCAATGAGCTATCCAGGAGTCGTCCCGTGCCCAGGGTCATTCTTCACTCATATTTTAAGGCAGAGTCTATGACGGACGTGCGTAGCTCATGGTAGAGCATTGGCGTACTAAGCCAAAGGTCCCGGGTTCGATTCCCGTGTCTAGTTGTCATTTTTCAATTTTCAGAATACTTTTAGTCATGTTTTCACTTTCTTTAGACTAGGTTTATTTATTTATATAGTAACATTTTATAATATACAAAAGTACTATGACATCTAGTCCAAAAACTATAAAGTCAAAGACTCTCAAAGTTTGCCCCTGCCAAACTACTTTACCTTTGATACAATGCCTCTGTGTTACTACTTTGATTCAACAAGATGGAGCAGGGTTGATTTAAATAAAATGCATTATCAGTCTACATGAGGATCTAAGAAACTAACATTGTGAAACAACATTCTGTGAACATGATCAAGATTTTAGTTTTTGCTTAGCGTCCTACTACCCGTTCGGGTTATATGCTTATGTACTAATCAAGCTAATGAGTTAGGAATGGGGAAGGTTGGATTTAGAGGAAGCGAATCCACATTTGCGTGGAGAGAGAGTGGAAAACTATTTAGGAAAAACCACCCCAGTTCACCCGACCGAGATTCAACCCTGATCTCCCCATCCTCAGCAGTCTAAGCTCAGCACGAAACTAACGCGTTAGCCAACTACACCACTGAGGGGGGGGATATGACTAAGATTGAACTCTAGCCTTCTCCCAACATTAAATCTCGTGCAACAAGTTATTACCTTAGCAGTTTCGTGGGTGTTGAGGTCAAGAGGTGTAAGCACGGTGAAAGCCGACTTCACCTCCTGGTCAAACTTCCAGGGTCTGTCCAAAGTGGCCTTGACTGTGTAGCGGATGTAGCCATACTCGCCTTCAAACGAGGAGGGCAGATTGGGCGGGAGATGGGTGGTAAAAGGGTAAACGTGATCACCTTGCTGAAGTGTCATTTCCCCGGCTAGAACACACATCAAAGTCAAAAATTCTACAAAAATGACAACTCAGAATACACAAAAGAATTCAAGGTTTATGCTGTTATAGAAATCAATTTCCTGAGTTTTCTATATCTGATTATATCCTAAGAGTCAGTAAATCAGCTTCATAGCTATGGAGATGAGATGGGTGTGACTAAATTACACAACTTGGAGGTGAGGGCAAGTATTTACCTAAATCCCCTGCGACAAGGGATTAAGTTATACAAAGTATTAGTATGCCTATGCACATAACTTGAAATAAATGTGTTAAGGCAGTATATATAGTCTAGATTTAATGTCGGCCGATTCTCCATCTGACTTGAACTACTTATTATTTGCATACTTGGAGAGAGAAGTAAAAAGTCAGGTCCAAAGGACATTTAGTGTCCGCATCTTGCTACCCGTTTGAGAGCATTTTGTATTAGTTATGCCAATGTGTTATGGATGAGTAAGGTTGAATTTAGAGGAAATTACATTTTATGGGAGGAGAGTGAAAAACAATTCTCAATAAACCCGACCAGAATTTAAACCCCAATATCCCGGTCATCGGCATCCAGTTTATTGCTAAGATGACACCTTTAGACCATTCGACCACAGGAAAAGATAAGTGTTTTTACCACTGTGTATTTAAATCAAATGCTAACCAAAGGCTATAAACATGTATGGAAATTATTCTTAAAAGTTATCAGCCCAACAAGATTAAGAGTATAAAAATGAGTGACACCCTCTTTGGTGGCTACATGGTCTGAAGCGCTAATCTCGCAATATAATAGATTACCGAAGACAGAGATATCGGGGTTCAATCCCGGGTTGGGTGTATTGAGGAGGGCTTATTCTAAATGCTTTTCCACTCTTCCATCCATGCAAATGTGGGTACACTTAACCTAAATTCAACCTTAATTAATCCCTAGTGTAATTAGAGCTGGCTACAAAACTTATCATAAAATTCTGACTTTTCCTGGTTTTCACTGTTTTCAATGTCTGTAGCCACCATGAATTAGTACATAAGCGAATACAAACAGGTAGTAAGACATGGTGCTTAAAAAAAAGTGACAGTTTTAAATTGCAGTAGATGAAAGTGTAAAGAAAGTTCCCAACTTACTTCCACCACCCACCAAGTTGTACTTATTCTCAAAGTACTGCTCCTGGCCTGTACGTTCCACAGTGACGTTACTCTCTGTCCCATCATCATTCTTCCGAGACTCAGACTCGTCCCACTTTACATAAGCTTCCCCTTTGAAGTGAATCACTATACCTGAAAACAACAGGATTGGAGGATCATCCATAAAACTTAATTTAAGATTATTAATGTCCCAAGGAAATGTTAAGGAGGATCTACAAGATATACTATGTACCATATTGACATAAGCAGAGGAAATTTGGTAGATGAAGGAGCAGTTGAGAAGCAGAATTCAAGCGTGTGAAATGAAATGTCTGAGAAGTACTGTAAGAATAACAAGAATGGATAGGATAAGAAATGATAGGATGAGAGAGACAGTTTAGGAGGAGCAAGGATAGATAAGGAACTACTAAGGTGGTAAGGTCATGTGCGGAGAATGGAGAAGAGGATACCAAAAAAATGCTGATAATGAAGTGGAATGGGGGTGGGGGGGGGGTGTGCGGGAGGCCAATAGGAAGACCAAGGGACAGGTGGCTGAAGGGAGTACAAATAAGCGTGGAGGAGAGAGGAGAAGACTGGGTCATGATAAATGGAGAGAGGTGGTAGGAGAAAGGATACATTTGGGAGGCTTATGTTCCAAAGAGAACCGGCCAGTGGCAGGAAAATGACGATGAGGATGATGAATGTCCCAAGAGAGTGTAAGATTGAAAGGCATTCAGGATAATAACTGTATTATATTTGGAAGAAGGTACAGAAAGGTGGAGAGATACATATAAGAAGGGACAAATACCATATGGCTTTTACAATGAAAAGAAGATAGTTCATACTTTAATTGTTGCCATCAGTCAAAGAGGTAATGTTAAGTTACGTTGCGCGTTTCACACTCCTCCCTGATGAGTTCCGATAGTGAAACCTAGGTTGGGGGAATGGGCTGTAGCAATCAATTTTCTTTCAAAAGGCAACTATTACCTTTTTGTCCAATGGCAGCAATGTTAAAGTGTGAACTGTGTTGTTCTTTTCACTGTAAAAGCCATATTGTGTTCGTCCTTTTATGTTTTTATCCACCTTTCCTTATTTCTTACAAATATAATGCAAATACCTCATAAAGTGAAAGAGGTTTTCCTTAGAGAGATAGGATGATAACTGTGCAAGTTTTATTTATCAAGTTTTATTCGTTTTATGTTGATGACAATGCTTCAACCATTAAGTTAGGTGTTGGCAGTGGTTTTGATTTTTATATTTTAATGTCAGTATCTGAGACAAAACTTAATTACATAAGCCAACCATATTTTAGGCAAACATTGTTCTAACACAGATGAGTATTAATAAATAGAGCCTAGTGTGTTGCCCTATATTGCAAGCGAGAGAGGAGGCACCTTTATGCTACTGTTGATGGTGAAAAATTTATCAAGGTCAAAGAGTCTGGCTCGCAAAACTTTTTTGTTCAATTATTTAATTTTGATAAAAATTAATATTATGTTTGACTTTTTTTACAAGCTAGCCCATATAAGCTTTAAACCTAATACATTAACCGAGTGGACTAGTTTAGACTTATTCAAATCAACATTTAAAAACAGCCCTACTGAGTACATAAAAACCCAGAACTTTAGGATCACTGACAAATACACTATTTATTGAGCCAAGATATTTGATATGGTCTAAGACAGGCAGGTCAAACTTGATTCTTTGCGGACCGCGGATTTTTTGATGAACCAACCAACAATAGCCCTGATTTATCTTGGTATAAACATCAAATAAATACACAATTTCAGATTATATTTGAAAATTTAGAGATTATTTGGGGGAATCTAGCAAGTCTGGTTGATGTACCAAATGTTGAGACTAGCTCACAAGAGATCAATTGTTAAATTTTTGCACCAAATATGTCAAATTTTGGGCAATATACACTTGTACACTTGTGTCTAAACAATTGCTTTCTCTTATAAAAAAGAACAATAACCTGGGAGATCACAGCTTACGGACATACATTTGTTATCAACTATGAAATAGACTGATTTTAAACCTAATAGGCCTACACACACCCTTTCTGCAAATCAAAAATTTCAAATATATGAGAAAAAATAAGAGTAGACTTAAGTCTTGGCATTTTAGGCACTAGACTAATTTTAGTTTTCCCTTTGAAACTATAGAAATTTTAAAATCGATTCTTTTTATTTAAGATAGTGACAATATATCGAATTTTCAAAATGTGGCCACCTACATATTTTTAATGTGGCCCTTATGCCCAAACAAGTGTTGACATGCCTGTTCTAAGACTTTATAAGAAACTTCTGACATTTGACTAAACCTTCATTAGTAGAGCTGTAAAATATTAAGAGGACAAGAGTCTAAAACTTACCAAAATAATCTAATTATTAGTATGTAGGCCTACTACAAAAAAAAAAAAAATGAGTACCTAGGTTCTATATTACAAGTAAGGTATCCATGGCAAATAAAATATTATTTAAGGTTTAATTAATTTTTAGTCTGTATGTTTGTTGAAAAAGAAAAATTATCAGCGAAAAAACCCAACAAGAGAATTAGTAGGTATTTTTGTGGAGAACGCCTTGGTGAATTTAGTGCAAACGATTAATCTACACATTTCAATGCTATTATTTTCCTCAGATTAGGGCACAGTAAATGTGACAGGAATGAATAACTCTGTGCCTAGATGTAATATGACGTATGAAATAGCCTATAACTTGTATCATCATATTGCCAATTTGTGACAGTCACTAGCAAGTGTCATCTTTTAAAATAAAAGTTAGTGCACGTTTCACCTTGAATAGTCTAATAAATAATTTAGATATGGTGGTAATTCATAATGAAAAAAATTTAAAGTTATTTAAATAATAGAAAAAGAAAAACCAGATAAAATCACGCATTCTAGTTGAAGGCGTGTCCTTTTAAAAACTTACCACGGATTTTTTTGGGTGAATCTACAGATATAAATAATTTTCCAGTCACAGCTTGACCACTGTAATAAGTAGACCAAGGGTTGTCAAATACAATTTGAATTTTTTTTAGTCCCATTTTCTTTGCAAAAAAGAGTCACACCTAGTTCAACGGAACTTCTAGTGTCTATGTAAATTCAATGGATGCAATACAACACCTCTTCCTCACCAAATGAAAATCAAACCAAAACAAAAAGAAAAGATCATGTTTAAAATTATCTACATGTAAAGTCAGGCTGGCCAACGACTAGATATACTGTCTGGATCGTAAAAAAAAAAAAAAAAAAAAACAACCGAGTTAACCATAGAACTGGGATGTAGCAATAATCTTTGACAAACAAGAGCTTTATATAGAAGGTCATGAAAATAAAATTTGACATGAGTGACTTCTTTATCTATGATGAGTGGTATGCATGATCTATGAATGTAATAATTTGGTACTTGGTAGGTAACATGAAATTCAAAAGATATTTCATACTGTCTAAGAAACTGAATAATCATTTGTAGTATTTGCTACAAATTTTTTGTATCTTGAGTAGCCTACATTACAGTTTATGTTGTCAAATACTTTGTATAAGTCAAAGAATAATAAAAATAGTTTGCAATACCGGTACCTATTAGTAATCTTAGTTTCAAAAAATTGCTGGTCAAGGTGAGAGCATAGTTATTCCCCTCTTTAAAAGATATCAATAGTACTAATAGTATAGCAGTTATGACAAACAAATAATAGAGAGATCTCAATGTTCCCAGCAGTGTGGGCTGGTTTACTGAGCTATCCAATGATGATGAGCTCGCTAACTAGCGGGGGTTGGTGGTACCAAAATTCTCGCTGCGTGTGCTTATACACGTGGCTCCGCTCAGAGGTTACGGCCAGTCTGCTACAAATAAGGTGTCACAATCCAGTTGGAGGGAATCCTTAATGTTGTGTATGTGACAACTTACATTCCTCAAGTCACAAGTGCCCCACTATTTTATCAAAGCTTGCAGCCTGAGGTAATCTAGAGCATGCAAGGATGACATAATCCTAATAACTCATCTAGTCAATTGTTCAGAGGCAGCAGTTACATATTTGTATCAGGTTATGCTTCCAAAAACATAGATCGTTTGACGAATAGCATAGCATAGAGTATTGGCAAAACTAGTATGGGAAACACCCCTTCTTTTTAGGAATATAATGCTAGTTTAGACCTTTCCAGGAGAGGGGTGCTGGAGGATTCCAGTTGTTAGGGGGTTACTTCAAAGTGCTTTACATACTCAGCTACCAAGTTACAGTAACTCGTGGGGAGAATATCCTACAGCTTGAATTCCCATTCAGTACAGAAGACACTCCAACCCATCTTGAAAGTTTGAGTTGACAACACTGGCGGCCCTGTTTTCGAGGCCAGTTATAACATCGAAGATAGGTCAGGATGCAGAACTGCTGAGTAGGGACATTGATGGAACAAGGACCTTTTTTTTATAAACTTTTTCAACTAATTCTAAAACCTATGTCACATTTATACACTTGTAGAATAACTAACGTATTTCAATAAACAAGATAAAAAACCCCATGCTTATTTGCTGCTGCCTACCCATCCCACCAAGCCAACTGATATGTAAGCCCATGGGTTGGGGGGAGGGAGAGTAGTGACAATATGGTGCCAGATGAACAACATATATGACTCAATGTATCCCCGAGTATACCAACCATCTTAATTATGATTTTATTACTATATAAAGTTTCCATTATTATTGAGTTTGCTTACTAACAAGGGAAAAATGACAACCTGGACATTGGAATCGAACCAGGGACCAGGTTGTGTTCCTTTTCACTTGAATGAATTAGATTCAGTTATCAAGACTGATCTTGTGGACTATTATTACGTGTCAGTCTGTGATAAACATGCATTATCAACAACACTTTCCCAGCGTCAATGATAAATTAAGACTTATATATATCCTTCATTTTTTAAATACTTCACAAGTACCAATACAAATTAAACCTTGAAAACATTGCCATTATTACTGCCAATTTTTCCCTTTTTGATTTGGTTAAGAAGTCAGCAGACCCGATGTCATATCCATACAATTATTTTGACATTTAGGCTTAAGTGAATTTCACCCACTTGCAAAGTGTTAGATACGCAACTAAGAACTATAAATTATAAATTCTGCTAAAGTGGGTGCATTAGTTAGTTATCTCTCTATGAATAAACTAACTGCTTTCCACAAAAAGTGACACAAAATCAACATTACACTAACAGTTGGGGTACAGAGAGTACATGAGACAGTAGAGGAAGCAAAACTGAGATGGTATGGACATGTAATGAGGATGGAAAAAGAGAGGATGCTGAAGAAATTATTGGAAATGAAGTGTGTCAGAAAAATACCTCAGGGGAGGCCAAGAAATAGATGGGAGGAGCATTTAACAAAACATGTTCAAGTGAAAGGAGAAGAATGTAAGAAACTAAAGGAGGAAGATGATGGAAAGATAGAGGGCGATGGAGGCATTTTACTAAACTGACCTGGCCACAGACTGGAAACAATTGTTGATGATAACCAACAATGAAGAAAAAAAAAAAAGATTAGACTAGTTTGTTTTGGTAGGGCTACAATATAGTTATTTTATAATCTACTCAGAAAAAAAAACAGCACTTCTTGTGCATGATATTAAAATCAACTAGATCTCTCAATTTTGGTTACAAAACACTAACAGCGAGATGTAGGTGAATAATAACAAATAACTTGGTGTTAACTAGTGTAAAATGTAATGTCAAGCAACCGGCAGGGCATGCTAACTGATAAAAGCATACACATGATTTGAACAAAGGATCTACAAAGTTGTTTTGTTTGAGGTGACACTATACTCTATACAAAAGGCTCCACTAAAGATGTAGTTTAACCAAGCCTTGTGTCGTCAATCCCTCTTAAGAAAGTGTTCTCAACCATATTCAAACTCTCGCTCCTTCCCTATCCTCACATAAACCACAAGGGTTAATTTTTTCAATATTCTGAGAAAGTAGCACAGTAACACTAGGTTGATACATAAACATAACATGAGTGAATGAAACTATTTTACACACTCACCAGAATTTTTATTCCAAATTTCACTAACACATGTTGCGGTGGTTCACTTGATGCCAACTAATTTAACATTTGCGTATTTTATTAGTTTTGAAATTAATCAGAAACAAATAATATTTAAATGATATCAAAATGAGCATTTCTGGCAACACTAGGGATGATATTTATCGCTTGCCTTTGTTCACCACCTATGTTATGTAGCATGCAAAAGCGTTCTGGTTTGGGGCTGAAAATATTTGTCTGGGACCTATCAATGTTGCTGGAACAAGATGAATACACAAAGATAGTTGTATACAATTATCATAAAAATATTAATGCTTAAAACTTAAGGTTCTCCTCACATAGCATCAAGTTATCATACATTTAATCTTTCTCCTATTAAGTGAACCATCTCTTAGAATAAAAGTTTTATTTTTTTATTGTAATTGGGTTAGAAGAAGTACAATGAAACCAACAGTGAATAAGTAACAATATTTATTTAAATAAGTGTAATAAATTAAAAAAAAGTACAAATATACATATTAGTGAGTGACTTTGATAATGTAATAGGTTTATTGTTTACATCATCATCTAAGATATTCGACATAATATTATTGAGATTAATTATGTCATGTGTTCATAATTAAAAGACAGATATGCATATATATTTTTTTAAAAAGATATGCTATTGAGTGATAAGATACTTCTAGTACATTGTGCAAAATTTTACAACTTTCGTAAAAATACACCTAATATATTTTAAGATACAGTGAAATCTCATTTTAACACACTTTAAAATAATACCTATTTAATGTATGGTCATAATTATTAATTGCTATTTAAAAAAATACATTAATATAGCTATATTAATACTTCAATCTTGAGTGACAAATTATTATTAATATGATAAAAAAATGGTAGTTTAATGAGTTTTCACTGTACTTAATATAATACTTCACAAGTATTAATACTAATGCTTTGCATTACTACACATACAGAATAATACAAAACACTTTGGAATGATGCTTATATCTACGACTACTGTGACTATTAGTGACATTCCATTTATGGACTTAACTTTGTAAGCTAGTTTAGTTATTTTCCTGGTCAGTTGTCAGGGAGATGCTTCTGATAATGAATGGATCTGTATTTGAAAGTGTCAAATTATGCAATTTAAATTAATGTGAGAGTTTGTAGTTTTTTTTTAATGATGATCAAAATGCTAATAGCAATACTTCTTTAGTATTTCTGCTTGGTGTGCTAATTGAAAACCTAAATGAGGAATTTATATAGCAGCTATATATATTTTTTAAATAATGAAAAATTTCGATTAGTATGTTTTCCATCACATTTTGAAATGAGAGCAAATTAAATAAAATGTAACATATTACTTAATACTTTTTTTTTAAAGTCAAATTCGCCCCATAAATAATAATCTTATTCACAGAAGAAAATGTAAAAATTATGCTTGATGGATAAAAAAATGTTTATAGCGTTAGAAAACTGAAATAAAATGCATAAAAGATGGAATACACCACCCGTTGTCAAAACCAGCATCTTATTTATAAGAGAACTAGATTGTAAATTTACTTATATAATCAGATTTTTAATAATCTTTGTTGGTATATCATATTTGATGTTTTTCACAGATTGAAAAGCCACACATTTATATTTTTGGAAATGGGATTGGCAGAATTGATAAAATGAAAAATGTAAAAGCAGTATAAATTAATTTTCTCTATGAAAGATTTATACTAATTTATGCCAATTTCCATTCATAAGTAATTTAAGATGTGATATAATAAAAATGGCTGCTATCAATAAAATGTGTGAGGAAGGTGCAAAATAACTCATAGTACAAAAAACAAATTGTAAAAGAAATAAGTGAAATGTTACTTTCAAATAACGATGAATATTATTGGATTATGTCTGATTGATTCATTACTGTATCACAATAATGTATAAAATAGTTATGGTATCACTACAACTAACAGAGTTATACAGCATCAAAAACACAGATGTGCAAACATGATTTCAGCATTCATAACCTTTAAGTTGTACAAAACAGTGTGCAGTATATGTCAATATAAAATTGAGACAATTCCTAGATCAATATTGTCATTTGAGTAAGTTTACAGTCAGTTATGTAATTATTTTTTTTTACAGTTATTCCACAGGCAAAATTAAATGTCTTTAACATGTAATAAAAAAAGTAATATATTAAGTAATATTTGCCAAGCTTTAAACAATAATTCAAAGATTTATATAGCTTAGATGAATAATGTTAACTTAAAATCAAGTTGAAGTGAAAATAAAAAAGGATTTGACATAACAATCACAAAGTTTTAAAAACAAATTATTTTGGTGGGGTATTGTTTTTCATTTAAAAATATTTATAATATGCAGTGTAAATAGTACATTTTATATGCTTGAGGTTAGTGTTTTATATAATATTAATAACAAGAGATAATTTTCTACAATTTATATACAAAATTAAGAACATTCACTTTTGCTTAAAAATATACTATGCCCAAATACAAGTGGCAAAAAACTTTCAGTATCTTAAACTTGTAATGTAGAATTTAGTGCTGATTCTTAAGTTAGACTTAAGCTTGATTCACAATCCGCCGAAAATAGAAAGCAGAATCTGATTGAGTATCAGCAATTCACATGTTGTATGTTGACCCATGACCAACGCAAACTTAAAACAGCTGATTATCAACATATTTTATTTTCTAGTGGATAAACATATATTTTAGATAATTCTCCTGATGGATGTTTTCCAATTATAATGCTGTGTCGTGGCACAATCCAATACATTGATACACTCTCTTTACATTAACGGGTTATTTCAAATCTCCTCGCAATGGCCAACGAAGCTGTCTGCTCGCTTCTGGCTGTAGAGCACATGCATTGTCAAATGTGCATGCACGCTTATTTGAGATGGTTGGTTTTGAGATTCGATTGGTTCTCCCATACCGAAGATCTCAGGCGGAGCAGACAAAGTATAGATAAGTTGAACTTCAGCAGAACAGCTTGCGCCGATAAGGCGGAAATCTTGTGATCGGATTAGAACTTATCACGTGACCACGTTTATGTTCTGCACTTGTTTTTCGGCAAACGTGTTGAATCCACAACTAGAGAATATTTTTTATTCTGTTCATTACATCTAAGCTATGCCAAAGCTACATTTTACTATGCAATATTATAATTGAAATAAGGTATAGGAAAGAAGGATAGGAACAAATGAAAAAAACAAAAAACAACAACATTATTTGGCTTTAACAATGAAAATAAAAACACAGTTCAGACTTTACATTGCTGCCAATGGACAAAGAAGCAATGGCTACTACTTGAAGAAAATCAATTATTACCCGCTCAATCCCTCAACCTAGGTTTCATTATTAGGGAATGAGGGAGGAAAATAAGGAGTGTGAAATACAACTTCCTAAAAAAGTAAACCAATAAAACAAAAGGGAGAAAAAGAGAATTGGTAAGGAATGATATGACATGTAAATAGGAACATGAAAAAGGAATGATTAACATAAAGGAAATGAACGAAAAGGATGTGAACATATTATAAATAGCTCTTTAGGGAAAAACTTTATGACGATAGGATTTCTTAGTTTTAAAATATCAAAGCCAGCTTTATTGAATCAGAAAAAAATGAGTCGATGTTAATTTACAAAAATAAATGAAATACTAAAACATATTTATAATTAACTTGAAATGATTCAGTCAGATTAAGCCTGCTTTAAAGGTAAATCTTCATATAATCAGCTCATTTATTTTAAACTTCATTTTTGGTTGCTTTATATATTATAATATTATAAATAATCAATACTACCTATTAAATAAATCTCAATTATAAGATAAGCATTACATGCAAATAATGGGGGTCAAAAGTTTTCAATAATATATCATATTAATTCACATACTAAGTAAAAGATCAATAAAACTAATAACATTAAAATAGTGTGCTATTAAATTATTGCTCTGCAAGCATTTATTAAAACGGTAATTCAAAAATGTAGTTACCTCAGTATTTAAAATACCTTTTTTTACTTAGTTACATGTCAATATTTTATAATAAAAGTTGTCTTTGCTATATAATAATCACATGACAACCTCTTGGAGGATAAAAGTTGAGATATGTTACTGAACAGATCAAAATGAATTTCAAGGAGTCACCATAATACCTTAAATGATCAATTGTATCACAATATAAAGGCAATAAGTCAGACGAAACATTGAATCGTGTTAATTGCCTGAATGTGATGGCAGTGAATCTTTAACTACAATGCTGGGTAAAATATCATAATAAATAAATATTGTTCACATCTTGTATTTATCAACAGTTTTATTTTACTGAACAACTGAACATTTGAGTAAGACTATCAGACAGTATACTCCATTATCGTCAATGGTCGGTGGTACACCCAGAAATTTACTCAAGGAGGAGGAGGGCACACAATGTATCGAAGCTATTATTTCTGTATTTTTTTCGATTTGGAGTTGTAGGGTTACTATTAATGTGTATAATAGTGTTGTCTTTTGAATATCGTGTCATATACCTAGTTTTAGAATGAAGCAAATGTATTCAGTGATCTACATTATAGTACTAAATAATATGGTTTAAAGCTTTTACTAAAGTTAAGAAGATGGAAACTGACCCATCAATGGATCAAGTCTAGAAAACCACCCAACCTAAACTTTTGTTAACTTAGGCCTGGTATCAACCTTGCTGCAACACTAGCACCATCTGCCATCCACATGAATTCTATCAATTTTTCTTTACATATTATATGATAGTTAATTTCAGAGACAACTATTAATGGTTTATGTAATTGTTGGATCTAATTGCATTTGTATTGATCAATGTTACAAAATATATAATTTTCACCAAGTATAACCACACCCAAGCCTTGTATAGTCATATTTATAGTTTTAAACAATCATTATTTCAAAACAAATATTTGGAAAAGTATGATGTAAGATGCATCAAACTAAACTATCCAATACCATGCCATATAATCACAGCAAAAATTTTGAATTTTTTTCTATAATTTTAAAAAGATTTTCCTTTACAAGTACTTACTTACTCTATGTAATTAGAAATCCGAAAATCCATTGCCTCACTACACCCTATCTCTATCTTGAGCTAGTTCTATTAAGTCCACCTCATTAAACCCTAGCCCTATCTTTAGATAGTTTTACCCAGTCCACCTCATTACACCATATCTCATCCAGGTTCATTCTAATGTTATCCTCCCATTTGCAAATTTTCCTAGCAGTTTTAAAATAGTTGTAACTTGTGCTAGCTATTAGTAATAACACATTCTTTAAATTTAAAAAATATGTATAATTATATAAATATTTTATAGTATTTTAGCACAGTGTCTTACTACCTGTTCGGGTTGTACGCTTATGTACTAATTAAACCTGTAGTTTTAGGGATAATAAAGTTATATTTAGAGGAAGTGTACCCACAATTGCATGGAGGGAGAGTGGAAAAGCATTTTGGGAAGGAAAAAAAACCCAGTTCACCTGACCAAGATTCAAACCTTGATCTCTCCCATCATTGGCAGTATAGCCTACTGCAAGTATAGCACCTTAGACCACGTGGACACCGAAGTGGGTTTTATATTTTATATATATATACACATTTTTTAAAAATTGATGTGTTTAACACAAGAGAAGAGATGTGATTACAGTACCCAAAATAGTTGACTCCTTAAATTTCATTAATCAATAGTTAAAACTGAGACAACAGGCTAAAACATTGTTTTATATCACTCTGGTAACAATATATGCATAAATATACAAAAGTACCAATAAAACATAGCTCATGTATAAAATTATTAATACATATTAAAACTATTCAATTGATTAGTTCTTGGTAGTGCCAAATATCTTTCAGAAACATTTAAAAAGTTTGTAATCATTGCAAAAGCAAGATACTAAACTTAAATATGTAAATTTATGCTAAAAAAGTGCTGTAAAATATAGCTATAAAACTCTACACACATATATATTGTCAAAATTACAGGAGAGTTAAAAAAGATTATTCAAGATAAAATAATATGTCATGGAAAGAATGGTGGTAAAATATTACATTTAGTTGAATAGTATGGATAAATTACACATCTACATATGAAGAGTAATAAATTCCAAGAAAATGCAATATTAAGTGATTATCTGGAGAAAAAGATAGACAAGGACAACAAGTATTACTTGAACCTGAGTGAAACTGTTGGTAAAAACAAAAATACTAGGTACTTATTAAAAAATTTAATAGATCTATCGATTCACCGTTACGTGAATACATAGGTATATAATAAAAGGTTTTAATTATATTATAGTGCATTTTGATGTGAATACATAATATAACTTAATTAAACTGGTGTCATGATAAGAAAAAGTGTTCAGTATATAGTGCATGTGCTTTGCATGTCTGGGTCTTTAACTATAAAGTTATCAACCTTCTTGACCTGAAATACACTCTTAATATTGATATGAGAGCCAATAATGGAATACTCATATTACCAATCTTTCAAAAAAAGAGAGAGAGGAACTTTGCATGGACCTACTAAATCATCCAACAGCGAAAATAAAATTAGAATTGAATATTGGCAAATACTATTTTAATAAACTATGGTGATATTTTTTGATAAGGATGGATCAAAAAATTATTGTCAACTTAGTATAAATGGAAAACTGTTAGGAAAAGTGAATGATTTTGTGTACCTGGGCAGAATGTTCTGTAAAAATGGAAGGATGGATGGTGAAATCGATAAAAGGGTAAATGCATCTCGAAGAGTAGTTGGATGTATGTGGAATATTGCAAGAAATGAAGTAGTATCAAAAAAGGCAAAGATGGCAGTTTATAAAAGTATGTTGACGCCAGCATTGTTTTAAGCATGTGAAGCGTGGGTTTGTCAGGAGAAACACAAGAGCAAGGTGAATGCGCTTGGAATGAGATATCTAAGAAATGTATGTGGAAAAACTCGTATGGACAGAGTCAGTAATGAATGGGTTCTGAAAGAGTGCGGTTTGAAAGAGAATCCAATAGGTCAATGTGAAAGAAGCGTATTACGTTGGTTTGGGCATGTTGAGAGGATGAGTGGGGATCGAGTGACAGAGCAAATATATGAAGGTAGAATGTTGTGGATCAAATGGAAGGGGTAAGTCATGTAAGACATGGTGAAATGTTGTAGACGAATATAAGCAAAAGATAGACATGAAGATTTTTAAGAATAAAAGAGCATGTATGACTTACTGTATGGATGTTGTTGAAGTGAAGGGAGTAGTCAAGGATAGGGAAGTGTGGATAAAGTTGGATAGGGAAGTGTGGATAAAGTTAGTGAGGATGGATTAAGTACAGAATTCTTTTTAGCTGTATGTACAGTTTCTTGCCTATCCTGTAAGGGAACAATGTGATTATGTATGTATGTAATTCATTTATTAAAATATAAATAAATCTGTTTAGCTTAATATAGGACAAATTATCCCCCCTCTTCCTTTCTAACTCAACAATAGTTGTGATATAATAGTAAAATTAGTTTATATCTTTTATCCACCCTCTTATCTAATGTGTTACTTTAAATCAAAGTTCAGAGTGATTCATTTAGCAGGCGAACAATTTGCATGACTCATTCTAGACAATGGATGATTCAGGTGATTCCTAAGACTATTATAGCAGTTTGTTACAAATATTGTAAAAGCTTTAGTCATGGTTCTGTTTGGACACAATTGTGTGATAAAACATTTTGTTTGGTCAAAACTGTGTTAATTTATTTTTAGAGCAGACTTGAGCAAATTTTATGGATTCGGGTCATCGAACAACTTTTTTTTTCGAAGCCAACACTCGTGATCAAAATTCCTTATCTAGAAATGTAAAATATTCAGATTAAAGAGGAGTTTTTATATAGTAATTATTTCATAAAATAATACTATGAAGAATAAAATTTCTGTGAAACTAGATATAAACAAAGGATTATATATCTGGAAATAAAATAATACAAGAACATTTTTCATGGACTATTTCTTTAACCAAATGAAAAAAGTAATTTACTTATTTTAATAGTTAATTAAGTATTATTTTACCGGATACTTTTTAAAACTTGTGTTACCAACTTAAACAAATGCCTAAAATAATACCGTCCCACTAATTTAGTTGTAGTATATTTCTGTGATTTTATGAAACCCAAGCCTGAGTTTGAATTAATATCGTCACTAGGTCATTTTATAAATTAATCCCTATACATGATCTTTTCTTTGGAAAGTTTGAGATAGTCTTTTGAACAATAAATAGGCATATTACGATGGTATTTTTTTAAATCACAGAAAAAACAGTAGGACATTTATTAGGGCATACAACTAAAATTTATCTTGAACAAATCTAATGAAATATTCAATTTCAGCCATTAATCTCACTTTGAATATTTATAAAAGTTTGCCAGGGTAAAGTTTAAACTATTAGTAACAATAATTATCAAAAATAATATTCGATTGCTTTTATCCCTGTATGTAGCTCATAAGCACCAGAGAAACATAGCAACTGAGCATAAGAAGGAAATAAAATAACTGTACAATATTATCTAAATGGAGAATTGATTAATTAAAAGTTTCAAGAACTATCAAATAGCCTGACAACTTTTCTACCAAACAATTAATTTCAAATAATTGCATCTTCTCAAGAATCGTCACAACTTACAAGTTTCTGATAGTCATAAACCATAAAAATATACATAAAAGACTGTTGAGGCACTTTTACGACTATTTTGTCCACAATAACAAAAATAATAGCAAAAAGTTATTCTAAACTTGGCTCCAAGAGCTACTAATCGAGAAATTTCTAGAATACTAAGATTCTACAGTACATATAACTAAAAAATTATCAATAAATCATAGCATACCAACCCTGTGAAACTAAGGAAAAGCTCCAAAGAATGTCATGTGAACAAACAATCATTTTGTTCAGTGGCACCATCACATATCAACAAATGAGCACTTTTTTTTTGTTTAAAAAATGTGTAATAGTTGCAATTGTTTCATTATTTATTTAGTGTCACACATCAAAAGGACTCTATTAAAGAGCTTTTAAATTTCAGAATGGAATGCTATCTAACAAAAGCTATTATTAGCAATCTAACATACACGTTCACAGCACAATTTGAAGCATATACAATCTACTTGCATGTCACAAAGACAGTTACAAAACCTTTTTAAAAATTTGGTTAATATCACCAAGTTGAACTTTCTACAAGTCAAATCTCCACATTTTGAAATAAAACAATAGTACGGTATGTGTGTTTAAAAATAGTAAAAGCTAACATTAAGGAGCATTTTGAGTTGCAATTTACAAGTAAATATAAAAGTAACTTGTCCAGACTTAGCAACGGTTAACCATTATTATCTTTGTTGAAATTGATCACATAGTTATTTATGAACGCCTAACTCTTGTTCTATGTTAATTTCCTTAAAGTTTAATTCCAACAAAGAGTTTCTTTCTGTATAATTGGTCCAACACTTTCTTTGTTATACAGTTTTTTTTACATCCATTAGTGTTTCCAGCCTGTGGCCTGGGTCACTTTTTTTTATTCAAGCCAATATATTTTCCACAACCAGCTTGCTAGGCCTGTCATTAGCTTGTCTCTGAACTGAATGAACTAATAAAAATTAATTAAAAATACAAATAAAAGGTGGTAGATGATTATTCTCTATGTGTTTGTGTTTGAGAGATAATAAAAATAACAAAGAACAAAATTTTATAGAAACCAAGTAAAACTAATGACATAAATTTACCTTTGTAATTGAATGTTAACTAGTCTACACTTGTGTAAGTCTATTCAAAACTTTGAAATTTTGAATATAGATCTGAATCTTAGTAATATTCTTATTCGATTAAAAATTTTAATATTTTAAATATATGAATCAGATTCAAGATTTCAAATCCAAATAGGTCCCAGATGCGGATTCAAATGATTTTAATCCAAAATTGGAATATTATTTTGGGATATTAAAATGTATTCATAATTTACTCTTTTAACCACGTTATTATATAATAATTGGAAACAATTCTAAGAAATATATATATATATATATATATATATATAAAAATCCAGTCCAATATTTGACAAAATTTATTAAATATTCTATTAGGATTCAATTCGAAAAAATTTTATTATATTATTATTATTATTAGCACCGCGTCTTACTACCCGTTCGGGTTATACGCACTTACGCTAATGTGCAATGGTAGGGTGATTGTGAGATGAAATGGAGGACCTACAGTTTAACGTGGGATCCGAACCACGGTGGAGGCCTGGCATTCCTCACATTCACAAGTTGTGATTAATACACTTCTTGTCAGAGGTGAAGGAAGGGTTTGGCAATCAGATAAATCTGTGCCGGGACCGAGGATTGAACCCCGGACCACCAGCACAGAAGTCCGACACCTTACCCCTAGACCACCAGGTCACCCTAATTTTATTATAAAATAATCTATTTGGATTTGATAAATTTTCATTTTTGAATCTAGTTTCAGATTTGATTAGAGTTAGTAGGCAAAGATTAAAATTCGATTAAAATATTGAAAATCTTGGCCTAGCACAGGCAATTATGTTATATAAATGTAGCACGGCATTAAAGAATAGCATGACTAATAAAATTAATACTGTTGTTCACTTCTCAAAACAGATTTAGTCAGTCCAAATAAAATGTTTATGATGAATTTAGAATGTGATCCAACTAATAAATACTTTGGTTTTATCACATCTAGACAGTTGAACTATATTAAAAGAAAAACAGAGTAACACTTACTATACATTATTTAGATTCAATTTTAACCATGAAAATGAAGTCAAAATGAAATCAAGTTCATACAATTAACAATAAAATGTAGGATATGACTGGTAGCAAGTCCATTAATACACAGAATATTTATGTTTGCTAATGTGTAATAATCTTAATTTGGTGAAACCTATAGTAATGACATAATTATTTTTATAGACACATACTTTTTTGCTATTGAACTTTTTACAACAAAACATTTTATGTGTTAAAATGATAAGTATAAATGTATGAAATAAAAATGTCATGAAAACATTTCTTAATGTGCATCAACTTTAGAAGTGAAGTACTTTTGCTCTACAAACTAATAATACAAATAACTGCCCCAACAACAAACTTTCTTGATATAAATGGGCAAAAATATAGAGCTTACAGTAAGTGATATCAAAATATTAAAAAATGTATATTTTACTTTTTCTGTGAGCTCTTGAGAATTTAACATTGTCTATTCCAATGTCATGTTAAGGTGTCATGTAATATATTTGGTGTCGTGTTTCCTGTGTATTATTTAAATAGTAACTAAAAGATACTATATGATTAAGTCTGACATTAATCCTCATTATGATTATATTTTAACTAAAATCATTCATAGCTTAAAGGACTCATAACTTAAAAAAAAAGACTACCGAGAAATTAGTTCAATCATAATTTTTCTAATGCTAGTTCCTCTTATTTACTAAAATATCAATTTTATATTTTAACGAATGTACAAATTTTCTTTTACATAAAAATAAGTGTGTTGTGTTTATCAAAATCTAATGTGTTACAGTACCTAGTTTGTACTTAATATTACCTAGTTTGTTTGGTAAAAGACCATTTACAATTTCACAAAATTGTTTTACAATTACTTGTCAAATTTTTTCTCAATTTGAGCATTGAGTAAATATTATTATTGGAAGTTCGCTGAACCCCAATTAAAAAAACCTATTTTATTGAATGGGGTGCTCCATTAAATAAATTATAAGCATAATGAGTTCTAGTGTCCACACCTGAGATTAACTTACATCCCTCCCTCGTCCATGGCTCGGTTCATATCGGCGACAATGCGTCCCAAGATATCTCGGTACTCTGAATCTTTCTTGAACACAGCGTCGAGAAAAGCAGGGTTACCAAAAAAACCAAACACATGGTCTATTCGTCCCAGCGACTTGTCTGTGAGATGTCGCTGAACCAATTGGCGAATGGCGGCCCGAGATTCATTAAGAGCAGAGAGAAGGTAATGGCGGTCATAGCTGAAGTCCACCTATTGGGGAAGCGAGTCTCATATTATTGTCTCACTTATGACTTATGAGTAAAAGTTTTGTAATATAAACATAATTTTAGAAGATATTTTATATACAACTTAACTTTAATGAAGGTAGAATTTTTTTTAAAAAAAAGCAACATTAATCAATTAGAACAGCATTTTCCTTTTAATTTTTACATTTATTTGAGGTATTCAACATGCACTTTCTGAATCAACTGATTATATCAGCAGGCGACTTATAAACTAACTTAAATCTAGAAAAGACACAACAAACAGCCCCCGGCAGTTAATTCATCACTGCAAAAAGGTAAACCCACATTTCCCCAATCATAAACTTTTGGGCCATGCCACGAATCAAACCCGAGACCCTTAGCTCAGTGGACAGACACGCTACTAACTGAGCTAAGGTGTCAGACTAGAACAATGTCTCCCAAACTGTGCTTCCTCCTTGTTCCCCCTAAGTGTACACAAAGGATTTGATAGGGTACCCGGTACATAGTGCATCAATGAGTTTTATTAAGTATAGATTATGTTTTGGAATGCTAAGATTGATAAACAAGTTAAAGCATATTTTGATGCAATATCATGTAATTTTATATATATATATATTTGTTTAGATTAGCCCTATGGCTTTGTTAAAATTTGGAGCAACTGTTTACAATGGAGGCATTTTACTAAACTAGCCTGGCCAGAGGCTGGAAACTGATGATGATTATGATTAAACCTTATATGAGATAGCAGATTAAAAAAAAGCACTGGAAGGGGCATGATGGTTAGGCCATGACCACGAAAGGGGAAGGCGACTGGTGTAAGTTTGAAAAACACTGAATTAGAAGATAGATAAAGGTAAAGGATGATATAGATATTTCAAAGGAATGGCATCATTAATCAAAAGAAAATATGAAAATATTTTTAAAGTTCTATGTATAAAAACGGTTTGGATGAATATCTTGGTATTTCACACCAAGGTATCAATATTATAGTTATATCAATCCATATAAACTTGCTTTAATCTCAACAACCTATGGCTGTGGAGTTCTTGACACCAAAAATGGCTGGCTTTCCAAAGGACTACTACCAAGCAATTGTCTACATCAAAGTAATAATATAAAACTGTAATTACTTCATAAAAGCTGATCACAGCCATGGAAGCCGAGTGAAAACGTGTTTTGAAACGCTCGGCTTGACGTAGTTCATCAGCAGAGAACTGGCCATTGCGGTATAAGACCCCCAATTTGATCACCACCTTAATAATATTCTTCACTATCTTCTCTGCCTCCTTCTTGTTACCAGTCTGGAATTGATTCAGAACGAGGTTAATTGGAGTGGTTAACATATATAACCAAGAACCGAGAAACCCAAAGAGTTAAGCCAAACCACCACTAGTATTTTCCAATCATTACTGTACATCTGTTCTCTATTAACTATATAATGCATGATTCTACATATGCAGCTGTGGTCTAGTGGTCAGAGTTCCTGACTACAGATCAAGAGGTCCCGGGTTCGATCCTGAGCGCTCCTAGAATTTTTCTAAGAAGCAGTGGGTCTGGAATGGGGCCAAACTAATCCTTTTGAGGACAAATGAAGAGATACTTGAATAAATAGGTAACGGGTCTGGTCTAGAAAACTGAGATTAATGGCTGACCACATGACACCCTCTATTCACAAATGTTAGCACTATCATTGCTAACGGGGGTGGCCGCTCAATTGGTCTAGCTCAATCACCGGGTCAAGCCACGGAGATTTTTTAATTATGAGTCTACATATATATGCGAGTTTGTTTGCTTATTTGAGCTGTCCATTAGCACAGGATATTTGGCTCTAAATTATGTGCTGCCACAAGTGCATAGTTGAATTGTGATTACAGAATAAGTTATTATACTCTCAAATCCATACAGCCTTTAACACCATAAATAATGAGTAGCCAATCATTCTTTTTTGATTTAAACTATGATAACTTAAGGAACATATAAATTCTTGCATAGTAACCATTAGATCAGGCAGGGGCTTCCAAAGTTTTTGATTGAAAAGCCAAACATTGCTGATAGGTTATATGCCTCACCCCCCACCCCCCAAGTATATATGTTATGTTTATTTGTTATTTAAAAAAACATTGATTACTTAAAACAAAATACATGAATTTTAAATCCTTTTAAATTAAGTATAAAACAATTATTTAGACTATATTTCAATTTCAAACAATGACTAGTAAGTTTACTTATCTAAACTAAGTACAAGATGTCAAACCCTTTGTGATTAAAAGCTTTATTGAGGGAATCAAGGCAAAAACATGATAACTCTCACTTTATGAAAAAATGTGTACGCAGTGATTTCCGGTAGCTTATATCTTGAACTACAAGTTGTTTTTATTGTCAGTCGTCGGTGACCTGGTGGTCTAGGGGTAAGGTGTCAGACTTCTGTGCTGAGGGTCCGGGATTCAAACCTCGGTCCCGGCACAAATTTATCTGATTGCCAAACCCTTCCTTCACCTCTGACAAGACGTGTATTAATCACAACTTGTGAATATGAGGAATGCCAGGCCTCCAGCGTGGTTCGGATCCCACGTTAAACTGTAGGTCCTCCATTTCATTTCACAATCACCCTACCATTACACATTAGCGTAAGTGCGTATAACCCGAACGGGTAGTAAGACGCGGTGCTAATAATAATATTGTCAGTCATGAACTTGAAAATAGTTCATATCTATGAATATTTTATTTATTTTATCTAGGTTAAATTACCAATTTCATGGAAGTATGAATAGTAAATATATCTAAATCTATGAGGGTTATTATGTTTTTGCCTCGACTCCCTCGATTCCCAAAACATTTTATTTATTAGTGAACAATATAATAATTATACTTGGGTGCATCTTTTACACCACAAGACATTTTTATCTCAATTATGTATGATAAAATATAAAAAGTTTCACAGGCCACATATTAGAACTTCCCAAGATGGGCTTAAGTTGACACTTTGTAAAACCCTGAATTATATATTTTAATAAAAATATGGATATAATACATGATACATCATTAACACTTGTACTCACATAAGCCTTGGCCAGCTTGTACACATTGTCAAGCAAACTAGCCGTTGTGTCATCAATGAATACCTTGGCTATGTTCTTGTTAGCCATGCGCCCAAGGATCTTTTTTTGGGCTCGCAGTCCAATGTCGCGGGCTTTGAAACCTTCCGACATCACTGTGATAGACAAGAACAAAACTTTGACAAAGCACGTGAAAGATTATAACTGTGGTTTAAAAAGCTGAAACTTACAATTACCAACATACCGATATCTTTTTTTCATATATTTTGTTAAAAAACACATATTATTTGCATAAACTATTAATTACATTAATGAGTTTTTTTTTACAGGATCTTCTAATGATGTGTAGAAAAAATTTAATAACAGGTCAAAGAAAAGCTGATATAATGTTGAATAAATATAACAGAACAAGCAATATAGTTTTAATAATATTACGTATTGTCAACAGGAAGTGGTGCGAGGCTAGGAATCAGTAAACCACAAGAAACCTTTCATTTATCTTCCTTCTGAGATTTGATAGCCTGTTTCAGACGATTGCTTGTAGCCCGTCAATTGACTCACTTAATATTCTACCTAACCCATAGGGGCAAGGTTCAAGGTCTTAAAAATCAGGGTTAAATAAGCGAGCCTGAGGAAATTTAGGCCTATTTTAGTATATTAGATCATTTTGCAATTTTATAAATACCAAGAGTTACAGTGATTGTATCTAAGACTGTATTATCTAAAATTAAATAAAGCTATGGTTATTAAATTAAAAAAAGAGTGAGGATGAAAGATAGTTTTTGAAATGTATAGTTTAGATTATTGTTTTTAGATTGAGAATTTAACATGATCCTTGGACACAATGTTATTGCTATTCAAGAAAATAACATAACTTAATAGGCCTCATATATATATATATATTATATATATATATATATATATATATATATATATATATATATATATATATTATATAATATATATATATATAAAATTTATATATAATAAAACTCCATGGCGTCAACCAGCAATTGGGCCATACTGACCGAGCGACCACTGTCTGTTGGCAAAGATAATGCTAACATATGCAGATATAAGGTGCCATGTGGTCAGCACAACAAACCCACTGATTGTAAGTCTCAGTTTTTTAGTCCAGAGCCGCTACTTTTTCATTCAAGTAGCTCCTCACTAATTGTCCTCACGAGGCTGAGTTGACCTTGTTCCATACCCCCTTCTTCATAGAAAAATTTTGTAAGCGCCGGGGATTGAACCCGGGACATCTGGAACTGTAGCTAGTAATTCTGACCACTAGACTACAGATGTCTAACTTATTATAAAACAGTAATAAATACTCTACTTTTGTACAAATTCTGTTACAGTATCTAGGTAGAGTTCAGTCACATGTGTGGCTAGTGATGATTTTTAGATCACGCTAAATGTGAAAGTCAAGTACTCATTTTTTTTAGCATCACGTCTTATTATCTCTTCAGCTTATACACATATGTACTAATTATGCTGATTAGTTAAGGATAAGGCAGGTTGACTTTAGAGGAAGTGTACCCGCATTTGCATGCAGGCAGAGCGGAAAACCTTTGAGTAAAAACCACCTTCAATACACCCAACCGAGATTCTAACCCTGATCCCCCAGTCATTGTCAGTCTAGTCTATTGTGAGAATAGCACCTTAGACCATGCGGCCACCAAAGAGTCATTTCTATGTTATCTTTAAACATCAAAAACAAGTATAATTTATGATATATATAAATCAAACAAAACATCAATTACTCACCGTAACCCATTGACTGTAAATGTCAAAAATTGGTCAAAATGAACTGAATGTTCATAAGTAGAGTTGAGCTGCAATCAAGTCCTCAAGTGCCAGAAAAACTAAAACTCTCTAATGTGAAAAAAAAAAGAAAAAAATCAAATAATAAAAACACAAAAATTGATACTGAAGTGCAAAGGTGCATAATACAATGAAGAGAGTGTTTGTCTGCCTGCCATGAGCATTGCATGATATCTACTGAACGCAGAGGGCTGAAATTTTAAAATTATTAGCTCATGTGTACAAACATGTCCACCTCAAAGATGGAATTTTAAAATTTGTATTTGATGTTTTTAAATTAATTAAAGACTAGGTCAGAAGAGATAAAATAAAGAGTTTTTTTTTGCTGTTTGAAGCAAAGAAAATCGTTGTCAGAGGTAATCAAATCACACAATTCATTGCATGGTTATCTTGGCCATTTCTGCTAATATAATATAATATAAAAAATATAATATAATAACTAACCTTCTGTAAAAGTGTGTGCAGTTTTTGTGCAATTTTCATATAAGGGGCCTTTTAGACATTGAAAAAAGTTTACAAAAAAATTAGTACCTCCTACCTATCAAAAGTGACAGTTGCAAACAAATCACATGACTTTATGTATGAATACTTGAAAATAGATGTAACTTTTCTAGCTGTCAAATAAGGCCTTCCCTATTAAAATTGGACTAAACTTTTAGCCCTAAACCAAAAATATAAAAGCTTATCATTGAACAAAACATGAATTCACTCACTTCAACCAGTTTAAATTATTCTTAAGGCAGCCTTACACTGGGGCAACAAGAGGCAATATGTAGCATGTGATACTGTAGCATGCTACATATTGCCTTCTGTTTACTCTGCCGCATGCGACCTTGCTATAAAAGTTGCTTGTTGCCACGTGTTGCTACCTTTCCGCCGGCAGTGGGTTCAGAGGCAACAAAACTGTGCGACTTTGTGTATTGTTCATTGTATTCTGTGCCTCTATTTTGAGTTTTTTTTAAATTTTTTCTAGTGCATAGTTTCAGTGTTTCGAGATGGATTGATCAAATGAGAAAATTCAGAAGTTTATTGAAGAGTATAGGAGTAATGACATACTTTGGAATCACCAATTAATTGATTATAAAAACAACAAAAAGAAAGTGGATATTTTCTAAAAATTGTCGGAGAGCTATGAATAGTATATTGCAAATTAATATCCATATGAAAAAATCTCAAGTAATTGAATAGCATGTTGTAATAACTTAATTTATTAGAATAGAATGAAATATTACCATCATTTGGTTAATACATCCCTTTATAAATGATTTTAGTGTAAAAGTAAAAGTAGAACGTGTTTCAACTTGTTTTCATAGCTGCATATTAATTGTAACTTGAGAGCTGTTCATGGTGAATAAACATTCTATGTGAATTATTGTGAGATAGTTATAATTAATGTAATATCTTATTAGAGTATTCAAGATAATTAATCCAATAAATAAATAATCATTATTAGAATTGATATGACATCCCAAATTTGAAGAAGAAAATAAATAATCTTCATGTCTTATTCCATTGCGAACACAAAAGCCAGACAAAAACTACTACTTGACAGTCGCAACTAGTTGTGATACGAAATCTTGTTGGGATAAATTTCGTCCTACAAACACTTGTTTGTTCCACCACCTTGTTTGCCTCCTCCAGATCTTTACCTCTTCAGCAAGAATAAAATAAGCCGCGGCCGCAATCGTCGTTCTTGGTGAAATCTTTGAAGCAGATTGGCGATTGGAAACAGAAGCAATTTTGTTGCTTTGGTGTAGATGCTTTGTAGCATGCTATAGAAATCGCAAGGAGCTGTGTTCTCTGACATACAACATTGAGTCAACATGTCGCATGCTACATGTTGCCTCTTGTTGCCTCGGTGTAAGGCCGCCTTTAGGGAAGCGAATGTGAGTTTTTTATCATCATGTCTTACTATCTGTTTGGGCTATAAGCATATGTACTAATGCTAATAGTGTTAGGGATTAGGAAGGTTATATCTAAAAGAAGTGTACCCACATTTGCATGAAATGAGAGTTTAAAACCATTTTGAAAAAAAAAAACTCAGTACACCCTCGGGATCTAGATCCAAACCTCAATCTCCCAGTCATCAATAGTCTAGTCTACTGCAAGAGTAGCACCTTAGACCATGCGTCCATCGAAGCAGATCTTGTGGAACCAAGAGGCCTACCTGGTCGACTATGTCCTCTGTACACCCTCACTAGTTATGTAAATCTTAGACTCACTAAAAAAACACCTGAGATTACTTGAGGGAAGATTTATAATCATCACAAAAATTAAGTTTTGTTATTTACCAGACTTAGCAATTCTATCTAGGTCTATTTTAATTCTACAACCTATTATACCCAATCAGAATTTAAATCCTCATCCTAAAAATATGCAATTGAGAGTACCAGTGACAAAATACACCATATATTTCTAACCAGTGTGTAACTGCTATTAGTCCGACAGCTTAGTCCAGTCAGTCGTGCATCTGCCTACTTAGCTAAGGGTACCAGGTTTGATTTTCAACATGTGGCTAAAAAAAGTTTTGTTGGTTAAATTTGGCCTTCCTCTAAATCACTGTGGTAATGTGATGGCCGAGAGACTGGATCTTTGGTCTGTTCTAGAACCAAGATAGCAATAAGCCAACTACCGAGTCGAAGGTGGCTGTGTTATCTGATAGCTTGTGATCTTAATAAAATTACACATTTGTAGCCGACGATTTCAGCACGTTTATCATAGACTCAACCTTAAAATGTGAGTGAAGAATGACCCTGGGTTCGGGAGGATTCCTGGATAGTTCAGCAGTTAAAGCATTGACGTACTAAGCCAAAGGTCCTGGGTTCAAATCCCGTTCCCAGGTTTCAATTTTCAGAATATGATATCTAGATGAAGTAATCCTCACTAAAAGCATAAATAATAGCTTTGGATATTTGATTATTAGTTTGTAAAAGTCAAATGCTGATATACAATACCTATAGCTTTGATTCTAAGATGAAATTTTTATGCAATTTAAACATCCAAAGAAATGGGGTACGCCTTAGAATCACAGTTCTTTTCAATTTTTCCAGCACGTTGCACTTTAGCTCAGAAGAATCAAAGTGATATTGATTCAGAAGGAAGTGATACCACCTACTGATAAATAAGGTACTGCCTGTATTGTGTTGTTAGTAAATTGAATTCTGTAGTAAAAATATTTCTTAGATATAAGACAGCTTTTTTCTTTTTTCCTGTTGGTGGTTCTGAATAATTAAGGTGCGTCTTACAATCAAAGATATACGGTACTTGGTCAGTTCAAAAAGTGCATGTTAAAAACAACGAAAATAAAAACAAATAAAAATACCTATTCCCAAAATAATATTCAACTTAAGAAAAAGCAAAACAGTGCGTGAATAAAATATATTAATATCTAGGCCTTGTGTTACTGCACATTAAGTTGTATCCTGTCAAAATTAATGTATAAATGATGAGTTTCAAATGCTTACAAGGGCGGTCCATAGATAACCAATGGTATAGGAGCCAGCTTTCTACTTCAAGTAGCGCAGAGCGACTACAGGCCACTATCCCAGAGTTCGCCAGTGCGAAATATCAATAGCACAGCAATGTATCAATCAAATTATGTTTGAAATTATCAATGAAGCTTTCTGAAAAACAAAGAAAGAAAAAAAATGACAAAGTTGAGTAGGATTGGTCTATTATCTAAGTTTTTTAAGACATAAGCATACAAGATTTGCCTTGGTGTAGTTTCTTCATTGATGCTTTACATTTTCTATATTTCTTTTAAGAGTTTTTTTTTGTTGCTTTAAATATTTCGTTGTTTAATCTAAATGTGGAATAATGGAGAGGAACTGCACAAATATTTGCCCGGAACGAGAATGGAAACAACTAGGTTATATAAAAATCAGTCAAAGCCTATTTAGTTTGTAATGAAATAGGTATTCTTCCAAATAAAAGTTAGAAATTTTATGTTAAGGAAAAAAACCAAGACTTCACAATGTTTACTCATATACTCAAGATTATTAAAACACATTTTTATCATAGGCTACGTCAATATAGTTAAAAACGCTAAACATTCCCCAACCTTGGTATTAAATTGATTTTTAAAAGCCTAGGCCTACTTACGCGAGTAGTGCTGTAAAGTTTTATTTTAGAGTAAAATTGTGTCATTTTTTAAAGTGCCGAGTTGTATATGAAAATAAAAAACAAATCCCAACTTTTGTTGTGTCACAAGCAATAATCACTGTATTTATATTAAAAAAAGTCTAAAACACCACCTTCCCGGCAGGTGGGGACTTTAGAACTATCTCTAAAGCTGGTTACAGTTATATGAACATTTACCAACAAAATCAATAATATAATTATAATTTAGACCTTTTATAATCAAATGGCGATATTACACAAATAGGGTGAAATTATTTATACTTTTTCTGTCATATTATAATAGTTTCAATATTTTTTTCCATCTATACACACCAAAACAATAGCAAATTTCCTATGAGTTTGACATAATTAATACAGTGAATTTTTAAAATAATTTGGAGCCCCACAGATAATATATTTCAAGAGCGTCAGAAAGGATATAGGCTTATTAAAGTGCTTCATAATTTCAGTATTTTGATGCCCAATATTAAATATGTTTGTGTGAAAACTATCTCAACCTAACTTAAGCTAAACATTATTGCATCAATAAAAAAAAATTGATAAAGTCGTTAAAATAAACTAACTGTTTAGTAATTTTAAGACTAGAAATGGAATAGACCCGAGATAGCCTAATATAGTATCAAATTGGCATGTTTGTCAATACAGTAGTTTAGTGCAAGATATTTCAGGATCCCAACATTACATGAAAAATATGTTGTTGGCGCTTAGAAGGTTAGATTTTGTAGGTTGGTATCATTTACAAGGTTTATTATTATTATTATTATTATTATTATTATTATTTAGCACCGCGTCTTACTACCCGTTCGGGTTATACGCTTAAGTACTAATTACGCTAATGGATTAGGAATTGGGAGGGTTGAATTTAGAGGAAGGGAACCCGAATTTGCATGGAGTGAGAGTGTAAAACCATTTAGGAACCCCCCCCCCCCAAGTTCACCCGACCGAGATTCGAACCTCGATTTCCCCGTCCTCGGCAGTCGGGCTCAACACGACTAGCGCGTTAGCCAACTACGCCACCGAGGCAGGTGAAGCATTTACAAGGGGATGGTATCATTTACAAGGGGATGGTATCATTTACAAGGGGATGGCACTGCTGATGAGGTTCAACATGGAACTGTTATGGTTGCGCAGTGGCAAAACAGCATGTAGCCTGCGCAAGAACAGGCTAGTTCAAAGACAAGCCAAGAGTGTCAGTAAGATAGGGGAATAGTGAGCAGCTGTGTGGTGCTTAAAGTACTTGTCTTTTTTAAAAACATTTTTTATTCTATGAAAAATGGATTGCAAACAGATTGATCCCCAGCTTGTCACCTTACAGTGTACTTGTTATTGATAACACACCCTTCCACAACGTTAAATTAGACCCACCACCAACATCTTCATGTGAAATAGTCATAGCTCTAATGAATTTGTTGAAACACAATATTTCCTTCAATAATACTATGCTCAAACCGGAACTATATTCACTTATTCGACTGCACAAACCACGATTTAAGACAACTAGGAGAGATACATTGCTGGCAAAGTATGGACATTCTGTCTTATATTTACCCCCATTTAATCCTGACCTCAATCCCATAGAATTGATATGGGCCATTGTAAAGGACTTCATTTCTAATAAGAATGTAACATTCAATGTAAACAGCGCTATAAACCTTGAGAAGGAAAAATTTAACGCACAAAGAAAATTTAAGAAGGATATTTGAAACCAGAGCAAAAGATTGATGAGGTATCTGATAGTATTATCATCAACTTGGAGGACGATTCGTCAGACGACACCTCCAGAAAAAACACTTCGGGCGATGATGGCGATAATATGAGTGGTGTGGAAGTTTTTGAAGATATGTAGGGTAAGGTAGAACATGTTTGAATCTCGGATTGTAGCGGAGAATGTCTCATACCTAAGAGCGAGAAGAAACATTCGTATCTACCCCCACCCTATCCCTCTCTTTCGTCACTTCCAACCCTGCTTGCGCGGTCGAGTTTCTTGTAAAACCTCACCAGTAGTAGGCTATCCATCATCTAATCAAAAGAGACCAATGGGAATACCTATACATAGATGGGAAGATCAGAATGGACCTTAGATAAATAGGGTGTAATGAGGTGGACGGGATAGAACTTGCCTAAGATAGGGATAGGTGGTGTACTTTAGCAAGTGTGGCAATTAACCTAATACTATAGCCTAGAGTTAATAAGCAATAATATTACATATAAAAATGTATAAAATTCCGCCATCTTTGCGTACTGTTCATGAATAATTTTTATTGATAGTTAAAATTAAGTGTAAAAAATATTATAAAATTAATTTGCATGCAAATGACAGTGACATCCATGAAATAACATTACAATAACACTTGTTAAATAGTTACAAACCATAAATCGATGCTTTAATAGCTTTCTATAGAAGATAGCAAATTAGTGACAATACTCACAACAACCAAATACTTATTACTAGCTTCTGACTCATGAGAAAATACCTAAAATAAACTTGAATGACTCAAACTACATTGTAATTTGTTTATCGATTATTTACTACTATCCTTTATCTATGCTATTACCAAAATTGCATGGCTGAGAAAAGTTTTTTTGTTGAACTATAAATTTCTCTTTTTTGACGAAAAGTTTATTTAATAGTGAGATGGATTTATCGATACCGCTATAGAAAGATATTTTTTAATGTAGAGAAAAAAGAATAAATAAGAGTGGCACATGCAAATTATTAAAATAAAGGCAAATGATTATCCACAAGTCTGCTTGGTACAAAATAAATTTCCAAACATTATTCTTTTAAAAGCCACACTTAAAAAAAAAAATACGTAACAACCACCATACAAATGAAGCATAAAAAATATCTAATCAACAGGTATATAAAAGGAAAAAAAAAACCAAAACAACCGCAAATATAAAACGTTTTAAAATATAATTGTCTTATACTTTGAATATCAGCTTCAAAAACTGAGATGATTTAACCTATTTACACATTGTTAAGTCATCAAAAGCAAAACACTTTCAGATAGCATAAATTATTATTATTATTTATAATGCCCCCATTTTATTTGGGTGCCAGATAGCCAACCCTAACTACAACACTACCGTGGCACCGTAGGGAGTTATGGTTGGGATGGACCCCGAGTGGTAGGGGTTGGAATGGGTGATTCGTGGGGAGTGAGACTCGGATGTTTGTCCAATAATGTATATTTATTAATCTATTCAGATGACTAAACTACTACATAGGTAACCGGGTAGATCTCCCGTGACGAGGGAGCGTGCACGATAACGGGACTCGCAAAACTTCTTAGAGACCCGCTATCGACCCTCCGGTGGGGGCAAACTGCCAGATCAGATTTTATTCTCTCCGTCGGACTCTCATGCACTCAGCATGGCTTCAAACACTCAACAACGTGTTATTTTATCACCCAAACTTGCTGATCTCGATGTGTCCAACAAGCCAGGAAAGTCCATCGGTCGCACCGTGCTCGCTCGTCAACAGGATGTAATCTATGTGAGATATATGCTATTCTCAGCAGGATGGCAACCCAACACTCTTGGCAGATGACAAACTTTAGTGTCACGGTTTGGTACGTTGAAAGGGGTGTGTTTTTATTCATCCAGTATAATATAGAGATCACTGGTTTTGAGCAAGCTAAACCAGTTATGATTCTTAGGTACCTAAAAGTAATCTGGTCATAAGATTTTCACACAATAATTAATTAATATGAAATGCAAAGCACTTATTCCCATGTGGAAAAATCATATCTGGCCAGTAATGAAATTTTCTCACATGGGCTGTGTTTAATATAAATTAGAAATATACAGTTATTTAAATATCTTTAGTAAAAATATGACTTTACGCCCCCAAAACTGTGTAAATTCGATATACAATTTTAAACTTCTCAAAATATACACTTATACGCAAAATAAAATGTGTTGAAGTCAGGGTAGCATTAAACATGTTTAGAATTTAATTAATATATATATATATATAATTACTATATGTAGCAGTCAACAAATAGGGATTTTTTTAAAAATTTATATTATGGCTTAAGTTGTTGAGTGCTAAAGGAATGTCACAGAAAAGACAAGACAAGGTAAGGAATGTAATCTGTGACTTTCTGGTACTCTAATTTAGGGATGGGAAAAACTGCTCCTTTAGTGGAGCAGGAGCAATCTGCTACTGCTCCACCACTGGACCTGTTCCTTTTACCTGCTCCTTTTTGTCACAGCTCCTATATACAAAACTACTCCCAGCCTAATTTTTTTTAAGCATCGTGTCTACTGGCCGTTCGGTTTATAGCCATATGCACTAATTGCGCTAATTTGTTAGGGACGGAGATGGCTGATTTTAGAGGAAGTGCACCCACATTTGTGTGAAATGAGAGTGGAATATACGTAATTTACGTAAAACCACCCTCATTGCAACCAACCGGGATCGAACCCCAATCTCCCTATATCGGCAGTTTAGTCTATCGCAAGAGTAACGCCAGAGACTAGGGGTCTGCAACCTTTTTGATATCGTGGGCCATATGTGTTTGAAAAATAATAATTGTTGGGCCTATTCGAAACAAAAAGTTCAACTTTACATTTTTCATGTAGCAATTAGTTATTAATTCTATTGAACACAATTGTTTTCTAAATATTTTGTGGGCTAAATAAAACCAGTCAGTGGGCCGTAGATTGCTAAACCTTGCCTTGAATCATTTGATCACCAAGTGGGCCCTTTCAATGTTCAACATTAACGTAACAATTTATTGTGCGAATACATTACATACTGTACTTGTATTGTGGAAATATTATTCTTTACTACAAAAGCTTTCCTCCTAAAAACTCATTTGTGACTCCCCAAACCATCTCTAAACTAAGCCTATAATAGATAAGTAAGGTTGCACTGGACCTGATCTCAGCGCTATGACAAGAACACAACGTATCCACTTCCTTTCTACTGTACGACTGCTCCAAAATATCTCAGGAGCATAAAGGAACAAGGTTGCTCCGGACCTGTACAGCGCAGCCTGTCACAGAGACGAGGAGCAAGGTTACTTTGGACCTGTTCCAACGCTGCATGTGACAGAGAGACGAGGAGCAAGGTTACGCCAGACCTGTTACAGTGCAGCCTGTCACAGAGACGAGGAGCAAGGTTCCTCTGGACCTGTTCCAGCGTTGCCTGTGACAGAGAGACGAGGAGCAATGCCAAGCGTTGATAAACACTTCTAATACGTAGCTGTTTTGTGCTGCCATCTACCGTACAATATTGTAACGACGCAGTCTCGACTGAGAGAAAACAGTAGAAGCTCGGAGAAAACAAATGGGAATACAGTAATAGGTTTAACGTTTCAAACTGACCTGTGACAAAAAGGAACAGCTCCTTTCGTCTGTCAGGAACAGGTTGTGAATGTGACGTCAGAGGAGCAGTGACAAAGGAGCAGGTTGTGATTTCACAACCCATCCCTACTCTAATTATGCTTTTTGTTATGTAATGTAATCTTTGGTTTGTAAAAACAAGTTAATAAAGTAATATTATTTTAAAATATTATAAATATCGTGAGTAAGAGCATTTCAAATAAAATATATTCATGATTACAAATACTCCAAGCTTTTGCTATCATGCTAGTTATTAGTATAGCTGTGCTTTAATAGTTTCACGAAAATTCACATATCCTTGAGAGATTAGGCCCCTTCTTTAAAAAATATAGGCCTAATTGTCACACACTTAATCACAAATGCTGTATTAAATTTTTAACAACTATATTTGTTACCTATTCAACTTCCCACCCTAGCTCTTTTTAATCCCTATACCTAAATCGTAGCTCCCTAGTTCCTCTACAGAGGGCCAACACTTTAAAAGAGTTTTTTTATTTGTTCATAAATATAATTATAGTATTATATTCGTCGTTTCCTTATAGATTTAATGATAGTATTAAATGTTAAAGTGACTTTTTATCAAATAAAAATAATGCATTAAAGGGCTGTATGCTTAGGTAGCGTTTCCCTATAAGATAGTATATATTTAGCACCACGTCTTACTACCCGTTCGGGTTATACGCTTAAGTACTAATTACTCTAATGGATTAGGAATTGGGAGGGTTGAATTTAGAGGAAGTGAACCCGCATTTGCGTGGAGGGAGAGTGGAAAACCATTTAGGAAAAACCACCCCGAGTTCACCCGACCGAGATTCGAACCTCGATCTCCCCGTTCTCGGCGGTCGAGCTCAACACGACTAGCGCGTTAGCCAACTACGCCACCGAGGCGGGTCTTAATATATATATATATATATATATATATATAATAAAAGATAGTACATTGACCTGAAATGGGTTGTATTTTGCCTGGCAATATAATCCCCTTTTTTACCAGAATTAGAATACTATATGTAAAAATAAAGCTTCTTAATGGAAGGGTTAGGATTTTACCCAGCAGCCCTCAAACCCCCAAAAAAACACTTAAAAAACTAACTCATTATATTTTGCCGACAAAGCAAAAATGGTTAGTCATTATGTTGAAAACATTTTGGTTCAAACCCAATAATAATACATTGATATGTAGGCCTACACTGTGTTATACACAAGTTTTGAAATTAGAGATTTTATACAATAGACTATGCCAAGCCGCGGAATTTATGGTCGCCAGCTCGCCATTGGCGGCCAAACATTTGAGTCTGTTGACTAAAATTTGGTTTTTTAAAATGTATATATATACATTTTTATATTATAAAATTATATATATTTTTATAATTTATATATTTTTATAATTTATATATATATATATATATATATATATATATTTGTAGTATATGTATATATTATTTATATGAATGCGACTAAGATGTCTAAAAAGAGAATCATTGAGACCATTGGGTATTTAGGAAGCAATGATAGCAATGCCACTTGCCTAAACACAAAGCAAACTAAGTCAACAAGCAATTATCTGAGTTAGTTAACTAAAAGAAACCTAATTAGTAACCAAACAGTATTTGTTATTTTAACCGCTTACATTTCTACTGTATTTGAGTTTTGCACCTTCATATAATAATATATGTGAAACTGGCTCAGTCCATCCTAGTTTAGGTGAGTCTTGTCTTGTATTTAGTTTAGCGCCGCACTTGGAGGTGTACTCAATCTTACTATGAAATGGGCCCTAAGTCTCGATCCAACATTAATCAGTTGACCAATATTTTTTTCAATAAATGATAAATTAATTACAGAATATTATTATTTTAACCAGTGCCTTAAGAGATTACTTTTAGCATACTATCTCCATATTTGGAGCGCATGATTTTACAGAAGGGGAAATTATGCAAGTAGTATCCAGATCATACAGTTGGCAACGCTGCCTCTACATCATACCAACACCACTTAGCAAGGCCGTAGCCAGCCAATGATTTCAGGTGGGGTTTGTGGGCACATCCCCCAATTGCTGGAGGCTAGAAAAAATTAAAAATTATAAACAGTTCTAAATGATCTCTGAAGTGTTTATAATGGCAACATAAACACCTAACTGCCTTAGGCTAGGATATATATATATATATATATACACCTCAACTGCCGAAGGCTTGAAAAGTTATAAATATTGAACATTTCTAGAAGCTCTCTAAAGTTCTTTTTATGGTAACACAGCCCCCTAATTTGTATTTGTACCTTAATTTTGATATTGTTTGAACCATAAATAAAGTCATATATTTTTTGTTCATAGCATTTCGGGGGTGGGAGGCGTGGGGGGGTTGAACCCCCCCCAAAAAAACCTTAACTACGGCCTTGCCATTTAGATGGTTGTCACACTACCTTTATTTTTGTTTTGCCACCATCTACTCCTCTTTTTTTTACCAAACTTACAAAAAGCCACTATCCTTAAGCCACATCACTTTCCAATTCTATCAACACTCCCCTATTTATGGTTGGACAATTCCTTCATGAGCCTAAATGTTTCCCTAAAAATGTCATAATTCACTAAATAATACCATACTCCCATCTCTGTATAACCCCTGACCATAAATTACTCCCGTTATCACAATACACCTATTCATCCAGGTTATTCCTATGGCTCATTACACTAATGATTGTTGGAATAAATTTGTAATGTAGTTTGCTGACCATGGAAGTTTGTTTGCCATGGAGAGTAAACAAGAAGAGTTTGGTAACCACAACAAACTCTTCTTCTTATGTCACCATGACATGTAAATTAATGGTTTAAAGATAAAAAAAGTAGTCCTATTACCACAAACCCCTACATACCTAATCATGCCTTTCCTTAGATTTTTGTATAAATGTCTCCAAAACTAAGATGATAGTTTTTGATAAGGACGTATCAGGAAATGAACATCAGCTTAGTATAAATGGAAAACTGTTAGAACAAGTGAATGATTTTGTGTAACTTATCTGGGTAGAAGTGTCTTAAGTTTTGGACATGTTGAGAGTCAAGCATACCTAATACTCTTGTTCATACTCTTAATCTTTACCCACTTACAGAACATCTTATTTTCTTCAAAATCATTCTACATTCTTTCTCCTTCTATTAATCTCATTTGCTCCTTAATCTCCTATACTACTTTCTTTGTATTTATTTTTTTCTTTGTTTATATGTCCCTTAACCTCTTATGTTCTGTTTCGGTCTTCACAGCAATTGTTTGTTTGTATATGTTAATTTTCTCTCACAGCTTCTTTCACCTCTTCATTCAACCATGCATCTATTTTTAAGTTGGTGACCTGGTGTTCTAGGGGTAAGGTGTCAGACTTCTATGTTGGGGGTTTGGGATTCAATCCTCGGTCCCGGCACAGATTTATCTGATTGCCAAACCCTTCCTTCACCTCTGGTAAGAAGTGTATTAATCACAACTTGTGAATGTAAGGAATGCCAGGCCTCCACCGTGGTTCGGATCCCACGTTAAACTGTAGGTCCTCCATTTCATCTCACAATCACCCTACCGTTACACATTAGCGTAAGTGCGTATAACCCGAACGGGTAGTAAGACGCGGTGCTAATAATAATATTTTTAAGTTTAACACCACCGCAGATCCACACACATTTTATGCACGTTTAATGATAACTTCATTTATTATGTTTCAAGCACTTTCTCTATGATTAATGTTTATTTCAACATTCCATTTATGCTCTTGTAAAGTTTATTATCCAGCCAGCAATTTATCATATTGCGCTCTCACACCTTTATCCTGCAATTTTTCCACTTTTAGTCTTACTTACTTATTAGGGAGCAGATTCCTAGGCACCAAAAATGTTTAAAATAAGCATTAAAATATGGGATCTAGGCACCAAAATAGGCATGCAAGGAATAAAACAACCACACGATGGGCAATGTAAAATTGATGTTACTACTTACTATTTTATTACCCACAGCCAATTCACATTGCTGTTTTTCTAGCACCACACTTGTTCATGCTACACACATATGTTGTACTAATTACACTAATATGTTAGGATGTTGGGGTTTAAAGGAAGTGTATCTACACTTGGGTGAAGGGAGAGTGAAAAACCATTTAGTAAAAACACCCTAAGTATACCAGACTGAGATTCAAATCTCGATCTCCTCTTCATCGACAGTCCAGTCTGCTGCGAGAGCTGCACCTTAGCCCAATCGACCACCGACGTTGCTGACATGCTGTAAATCACTAAATAATATTCTAGATTTTCGGTAGTGAAATGGATTATATTTTCAGATGGAATGTATTTTTATATTTGAAAAGCTGCGTTCTACATCACACGATGTCAAGAGACAAAATTTCAAATTTGCCGCTACCGAATAAGTTGAACTTTTCTCCTGCAACAGCATTATGTTTACTCTCAAGATGTCTACCACTGCTCCCTTTGTCATCCACCCAGTTTACGTTAATTGGAAGCTATTTAGCAAGTGTCGATTTTCAAAAAGTTAAATTTTTATCAACTTTTTAGTCTGGTACAGGATGGGAAGGTTAAGGAAAAGGGTTCATGTAAATACAATTATTGGATCTTGCACTAAGAAACTAATAGCATTACATATTATTTTATGTGTTCTCTCTTATGACAAGTCCATTCCTGTTGTCATTGAACTTAAACTGCCAATGGGCCCTGTCCTTTGCCTCCTTCAGCTCCCAGAATTCTCTTCTTTCCTTCAAGTAATCTAATATTTGAATCATCCTTCTTCCTAAGTTCCTCTTTCCCTCGACTTTTCCTTTTATGATGAGGGCTACATGTGTGGCTATGAAATTATAATTTTCATCAAAGTATATTCTTTATTAAACATTTACATTCTAAATAATGATAGAAAACTAAATATTTGTACCAAATTGGTTGAGAACTGTACATGTCATAGTAGATGGACAATATATTTTAACCATTTCTCATTTGTTGACAAGCTCAAGCCATTGCTTAGTCACTTTTATGCTCTCTTTTTCTAATGGATTTTGTTCCAAAAATAATACTGTGATGTGTTGTTCTATGTTTCAAATATAAATTTTTGGACCTAGGCTACAGTAATCATTATATTTTATTATTTCTATTACTACTTTTTGTTTGGCTAAAAATATATATTTTACAACATTTATAATCATTAAATTGGTTTTCTTTATTTATTAAAATTTGGAACCAACCATATGCATCATTTTAAGATGAATGATATTATTTATGTTAAAATTTTAACTTCTAAAAGTTTTTGAAGTGATGTTGAAATATTGGTCCCTTTACAGTTTCTTTGTTAAGATTGACGCAAGTCTTGTCCACCATTTGGGTCATTGGGGGAGGGCCGCAGCTGAACACCCCTACCTTGCGCACCTGGAAACAAAACACCCATCAGATTTTTAAAATATAGCTATCTATTAAAAAACCCATAAAGTATTGATTAAAAAAAAACCTGTGTTTTAAATGTAAAATCAAGTCAAGTGTGTTTGTCTCATCAGCTTCTGTACTCACTACTTAGACTTAAAAGAGCAAAGCGGACTGAAACATCCATTTTGGGCGCAAACATAGTCTGGAAGACTTTGATTCGAGACTCCAAGGGATTGCTCTCTACCAACTGCTCAGGAAGTAGTTTTCCCACAATATTGTTTTAAACCTCTGTTCCAAGCAAGTGACAGTACGGTTACTTTTTTATTTGGCACTGTGTCTTACTACCCGTTCGGGTTATACGCTTAAGTACTAATTACGCTAATGGATTAGGAATTGGGAAGGTTGAATTTAGAGGAAGTGACCCGCGTTTTCGTGGAGGGAGAGTGAGAAACAACTTAGGAAAAACCAATCCCAGTTCACCCGACCGAGATTCGAACCTCGATCTCGTCGTCCTCGGCGGTCTAACTCAACATGACTAGCATGTTAGCTAACTACGCCACCAAGGCGGGTATATATACTAATTAAAATAATGGACTAAGGATGAGGAAGGTCGCATTAGATGAAGTGTACCCACATTTGTGTGGAGAGAGAGTGGAGAACCATATAGGAAAAACCCCTTCAGTGCACCCGACCGGGATTGAACCATGATTTTCCTGTCTTTGTTATTCCAGTCTATTGTGAGAGTGACACTATAGACCATGTAACCACTGATGCAGGGTACGGTTAAATAAAACTTACTCGTGCAGGTGGGCACATGTCAAGCTCATTTAGTCTTGTTTATGAGTTACAAGGAGATGGAGTTCGAATCCTGGCTGAATGTATTTGGATGGTTTATTCTTAATGATTACTTTACTTCCTCAAAATTCTACCTTCTTCATCCTTACTACATTAGCATATATATATATATATATATACACACACACATAAAAACTTATTACAAATTATTTTCAGTAGTTTACTTATTTTTAAAGTCAGTACTGTAAAAAAAACCACACACACGTACGTCTACCTGGCCAGGAGGATTTTAACCCCAGCTTCTTGGGCCTAAGTGTAGCCCAGCTATAAAGTACACTGATGCTGCACTAAATAAACTTTTATATTAATTTAAAGGATGATTATATCTTTCATTTTCTTACCAGACTTTTATTAATGAGTCTGAAAAATCCAGATAATTTGCTAAGAAACAAAAGGTAGGTAGGCACTTTGTTGCTGGATAGCACCAACTCCGAGGTGGCTGATGGTGAAGAGCCAGTTCGACACCATAGCTTAGTCATTGAAGTGTCTTTGGATATTATTCTTTATGAGGGACATAACTGTACGTGATGCAAAATTGGTTTGTTCCCTTCTATTAACTATTAAATGTGTACCTAGTTTATTAAAAACATCCAGTACCTACCATCTTATTAAAGGGGAGAAAAAGACCACTGGGGATGTAAGCTTTGGGAAGCGGTTTGGCCTTGACTATCTCCAAATATTCTCACTGGGGTACACTCGTTTTGTCACCACCAAAGAAAATTAGAGCCTTTATAAATATTTAATTGATTGATTATTATTTAAGACTTACCCTAGGATTGACAGCCTGTAGTGACTTGAAGAACTGCAAAAAATTTGGTCGACCAAAGTGAGTGACTGCTCTCAGACCAGTGAGCAAAGAACGGTCACACACTCTCTGGAAGTGTCGTTCACATATGTACTGTAATAAAACAACATTATGCCTTTCCTTAGTGTGTTAGCTGGTCACAAACTACCCAAGAGACAAAACATGGCAGGAAAATATTGACTATATACATTATATAGAGGGTGTGTCAATTTATGTGGGAAGTAACTGTGGTGTGGATAGTATACCTCAAAACTAACTCAAAAAGTCCTTAAGAACGTATGTCCTATGTTCGATGGCTCCCGAGATAAGGCCTTCCAAGTTTATGCTGGAATTGTTAATAGCCATACTTGATACACCCCTGTTGCGCCTCTTGTAAGTGACATATCACTGCTGGTACACAGACAGGACTGCAGCTATGTGAACAAGTAGGGCTATTAACAATTCCAGCAGAAACTCGGTATCATAGAACATAGGACATTATATTCATAAGGACTTTTTTGTTGTTGTTTTGAGGTCTCTCCACGCTCCAGCTATTTCCCACATAAATCAACACACCCTGTATGTATATGTTGTTAGTTATATTTTGTTTTATTGCCTGTACTGATGTGTGTTTGTGTGTGCATATGTTTTAGAGTGGAGGGGAGGGGTTAGTGGTGTGTGTGTGTGTGATTTGTATGATTATTTTGACTTGAACCCGTTTGCAATAATTTAGCAATCGGCAGAGTTAGCTCGGTGCTAGAGAACTTGACTCTGCTCTGTGAGACCGAGATTTAAATTTTAACTAGGCTTTTCTTTTGTCCTTCCTCTCTATGAAAGTTAAGAATTAGATAAGTTGATCTAGAAAATTTAATTTATAAATTAAGCAGTTAATAAAAGTGGTTAATGTATTATGTGAAATTGACAAGCACTAAAATGTACAATTTAAATACAATTTTCATAGAGAAATATAGTGTATGATATGAACAATTAGATAAAACTACAATGCATCATCATCAACTAAAAATATAATGCTCGAACGAGTTAATGAATAATCTTAGAACATAAGTTGACACATTAAAATATTAATACAAAAAATATAATATGCAATATAACGTGATATGAACAATTTTCTCAAGTCCAAATTTGTTTATAAATTACAGAATAACAATTAAGTCAACATCTGCTACTGATTTGAAAATTAGTTGAAGTATTTATGTAATGTAGAATGATCTAAGTCTTATCTGTGTTTGTGTCCCATTACTCCTTTTTGACATCCAACACTAGAAAAAGTCTGGATTACTTCACTCCGACATGTTTCGGCACTATGGTACAATAATCATGGATGTTATGTCGTCGTGAAAAACATGATGTGTTGCTACGGCAGCTAGATGTTATCTCTATCTTTCCCTCCCATATGGTTTAAGTCTTCCTTTAGTTGAATGTTGATGGTTCTTATTAGGTACCCAACTTCATCTCTTTCTCCTTATATCAAGGTCATATGGAAGGGGACACGAGTTAAGGTCAGCAATTTTTGCAGTTTTTATAACAACAAAACTTTTTATTGTAGTTTTATACACAGAGTAATCTATTACAGCTCTTGAGAAGGGATCTCTTATGATCACTGTGACATTTGATGAGAAAGTTAAAAAAAAGGAAGTCTTATTACAAGTATAGTGAGCTTAATTCACGCTCCCTCCCATCCCACCTTAAACTGTTTATGTGGGAGTGTAGGCAACGCAAGTTAAGGGCAGTATTTTTGCAGTTTTATATTGATATATATATATTGGTCAAAATATATAATGCTGCTATGATAATTACAGATATTCAAGAACTGTTGATATCACCATGTGTAGAAAAATTAAATTCTATATGTTTCTATTGGAGCAATATTTTATTTATTTTGGTCAAAAAAAGTGTTGCTATAAAAACTGGCAAACTACTGTCCTTAACTTGTATTCTCTAGACTCCCACCTTAATATCCTTGGCTTAAAACACCACTAAAATGATTATCCATGAAATGGTGATATTGTCTTACTAGAAGTATGGTGCGTAAATCAAACTTCTGATAGAATTGGGAAATGAATATATGGACAGACATCACTCTTTTAGTGTCTGCGTTCTCCAGGTCACGCACTATATCCACCAGCCATTCAAACTGCTTCTGTGTCTTAGTCACCCATAAGAAGTACACCTGTGAACAATTACATATTGTCGCTGCAGATGGAACACGGACAGTTTAAAACATAGAAAACCTGATTCATTCGCTGAATGGTCTGAAAGGTGTCACTCTAGTGTTAGACTGGCCAAATGATGACGGGAAGATTGGGGTTCGAATCCCGGTCGGGTCTACTGAAGGGGGTTTTCCCTAAATGGTTTCCCACTTCCCTTCCACACAAATGTGGATAGATTATCTATAAAATGTTCCCTTCCCCATATCTACCCCATTAGAGTAGTTATCATATATGCGGGTAGCTAGAACAGGCATTAAAACATGATGATAGAAAAAATATATATAAATATATTTTTTGCAGTCAACATTGATAACATTTTACTATATGATTAGTATTATTTTATAGGTATTAATAGTAGCTATCAAAAGTTTCAGCTCTATATAACGTGACCTGATGTATGAATACATGAAAGTAGGTTTATAGTAACTTTTTCCATCTATCAAATACTGTTCCTCCTCCTGTGTTTTTACTCTAGCTCAAAATCTAAATCATATTTTATTCCAATCACAAACTTATCAAATGTGCTAACACTACAAAATTGGCATTTATTTTACAGAATATTTTATATTTAGGTCGTTAATGTGCTCTCTCTACATTCATATACAAATAATTGAAATCAAAAATACTTACTTTTAATATTTACTTTTATTTTTTGGTTGCCAAATAATTGATTTAAAAAAAATCTTGAATGAGTTTTTTTTCTTTATAGATATTTTATTTAAAAAGCTTGTAATCATTTGAAATTACTAAAAAGTAGAAAACTTTTGTTTATTTTGCCCCAACTTCTAGGCTGGTATGCAAGAACGTCACTAAGGGCGGTATGCAAAAACGTTAGTGAACGCTTAGTGGACCGATTGTGTGATCCCGAGCACACTATCGCTCCACCTTTTAACCAATGATGACGCAAGCAAAACCACGCTAGTATCCACTAAGTATTCACTTAGTCAAGTTCTTGCATACGGCTCTAGCTGATGGCACTAAGTGTGAGTGGATGCTTAGTGGTATGTTAGTTTAGTCCATAGAACACTCAAGATCCACCTTTTATCCTATGGTGACGCAAGCTAGCCGATGACACTAAGTGTGAGTGGATGCTTAGTAGTGAACCAGTGTAGTCCATAGAACACTCAAGGTCCACCTTTTATCCTATGGTGACGCAAGCTAGCCGATGGCACTAAGTGTGAGTGGATGCTTAGTGGTGAGCCAGTGTAGTCCTTAAGAACACTCATGGTCCACCTTCCAGCCTTTGATGATGCAGCCATTCAACGCCACTAAGGGTCCACTTACACATAGTGGCGTTCTTGCATACAGCCCATGGTAGATTATGATATACAATAACAATTAAATTAAAAAAAGACCACACTTAAAATCAAGTTTTGTTTTGTAATGTTGGTATACTAAATACCTTCCTGCAGCTTGTGCCACAGTTGCTAGCGTTGCTATTGGCTCGGAACACAATGTCTTTAAGGATTGAAGCGAATGGAGTCACTCCTATTCCTCCTCCAATTAAAACAGATACTTCGAACTGATACCAGTCTTGGTGGCCCTCACCATATGGTCCTTCGACATGAATCTGTTGAAATTAAAGTTTAATCAATAGTTGTATTAGTATTTATGTTTGTTCCTTTCAACATCTGATTGAATGTTACATAAACTGACTGTACTATAATTAACTTTTTGTTGTTCTTGGAGAGTTGAGGTTTTAACAGGGCTAATACTCTTTGAGTGAATTTCAGAAACATGTTTTCTTTGTTAATTAACACTACAAAAATGCATTATTATTCACAATCAACACAAGAATAGGGACATGCCAAAATTGTTTGAAAACCTCTTGAATGCATTCTTAATGAATTTATACGGACCAAATTGACGCATATGGCTTTTAAAACACTATATATTATAATTAAAGGAACAGTCCAAAAAATGGCATCAAAGGAATTTTAGTGCACAATAGCTATAATGTTTATAATTATAAAGTATTCCAACTTAACAAAACATACTCGTCCATGCGCCAACAAATAAAAGGTTTGGTTAATTTGGAATGGGCATTATTGTATAAATAATTTAATTAAAATAAAATATTTCTAATGAGTAACGGAGCGTACTAAAGCTGTTTTAACTACATACAGACCTTCAGTGGCTGTATGGTCTAAGGCGTCAATTTCATGTTTGACAAGACTGCCAACAAGGAGATCAGGGTTCGAATCTCGGTTGGGTGTACTGAGGTTAGTTTTTCCAAAATTGTTTTACACTCTCCCTACATGAAAATGTGGGTATACTTCCTCTCAATTCAACCTTCCTCATTTCTAACTCATTAGTGTAATTAGTACATACGTGTATAACCCAAACTTAGGTGCTAAAAAAAACTACAATAGTGAATAAATACATTTTTAAATTGTTACTGTATGTTCAATATTAATAGTAAGAACTATCTAAATTGTGTATCTTTGATTCCGTTCACACATTCAAGAATAAAATAAGAGATCACTAGTTTATACTGATTTGATGTGCTAGTTTAGTATAGATTAGTATAGCAGTACCTTGGGCAAGGGTTTGTCACGCAGCAGACTGGGATCATAGAGATTGCGTATGTTGGTAGTCCAAGGGCCGACTGCTCGAATATGGACTGTCAGACTGGCCTCGTTGGGGGATGAAGATAATGTGAATGGGTGGTATTCGCTTGTGTTGAGGGTGGGGCAAGCAATTCTAACCCACTGCCCAGACTTGTACTCAAAGTTGTGGGGACGTTTAAACTCCAACATTGTCACATCTGAAATGTATTGAAAGAAGCGGAAAAAACATATATTTGTGTGTGTATTGCTTGAAGTTATAAATATTATCTACCTGGACAAGTAGGCTGTAGACTAAACTTCAAGCTTGGCTAATAAGGTATGACAGTGGCGGGAGGTTGATGTTCAAATCCTGGCTCATTGTACTGAGAGTGGTTTTTCCTAAATGGTTTCCTTTTCTTCCACGCAAATTTGGGCGAATTTACTCTAAAATTCTACCCTCATCCTAATACCCCATTAATGTAGCTAACTGTGGGTAACCCAGATGGGTAACAAGACACTGAAAAAAATAATTAAGCCTATCTGTTTATATGAAGCTGAAATCCAAAGCTTCTTGTTTATGGTTGAATAGTAAAATTGAAATTGTTTTTGAAAAACAATTTAATCAACTACTAAACAGTGTAAAAACAACAACTTTACATTTATTATTGAAATGTAATGTGGATAAATAGATTTAAAAAAAATGAATATTGATTGAAAGCTTGAAGCTCAAATAATTCCAAACATTCATGGCCACATTAAAGGTCAAGTTAAGATTTTAATCCAGGGAACACTGTGTTTTATTTTCTGATGAATTACCCAGCATACTCACTAGAAGGTAGTAGCTCTGCATTCACCACAGGCACTTCCACTTTCTTTGTACTGACCGTGATCATCCGATCTACTATAAACAAGGTACACGGCCCAATAAAGAAGTAAACAAAAAATGGTTCCTGCAACAATGAACAAAGACAAGTTCCAATAAAGTGTAATTTTAAAATATCTTTCTTACAGTATAGGTGTCTTTGAAGTAGGAGTAGAAAAACTATGCCTAATTATGAAGCTATTTCAATATATTTTAAGATTCTGGACTTACTTTGTTTAGGGAAAATCACCACTCAGATAGAAATCTAACTATTTATCTTCCACTTTATTTCTATCTTAGAATTGAAATAAGAGGGCTATTAACTATATTGTGGACACAATTAAATACTAACAATTCATCATCATCAACTGTTTCTGGCCTGTGGCTGGTTCAGTTTAGTAAAATGCCTCTATCTTCCTCTATCCTTCCACCATTCTTCCTTCTTTTAATCGCTACCATTCTTCTCCTCTCACTTTCACACTTTCTGTTATCAGCTCCTTCCATCTCTTTATTGGCCTCCTTTCCTACATACTTCATCTCAATCACTCTCTTTGGTATTATTTCCTTCTCCATCCTCATTACATGCTGATATCCTCCCAGTCTTGCTTCATCCATCTCATGTACTCCATGTACCCCCACTCTCTCCTGAATAACTTCATTCCTAATCTTGTTTCTCCTAGTGACAGCTAACATGCTCCTCACAAACTTCAATCCCATGACCTCCACTTTATTAGTTTCTCTTACATTCACGGTCCATGTTTATGCTGCACATGTGACATTTGGTACAAAACACATTCTAGACAACACTTCCTTACACTTCAAGGGCACTTCTCTTCTCCATAGCAGGTCTCTTACACACCTGTAGAACAACTCCCACCGCTGCCCTCCTCTTATTGGATCCTCTTTACTACCACCCTTCACCTCAATCACACTTCCAAGATATTTTACGTTCTCTACTTTTCTCTGCTCTACTCCATCCAACTTTATAGCTTTACTAGGCCCTATCCTCTTCTTTGTCATTACCATCACTCCACACTTCGCCATGCTAAATTTAATTCACACAATCTTTCACTTCCTCATTCCATTCTTGTAGTTGTTCTTGTACTTCCTCTTCCTTCTCCCCCCATACCATCAAGTCATCAGCAAACCTCATGGCTTTAATTCTTTCCTCCCCGAGTTTTCCTGCCACTTTATTCATGATCATTTCTATTACCATTATAAAAAATAGGGGTGAAAGAGCACTTGCCTTCTTCAATCCATTTTTTATTTAGAACCACTTTTTTCACCTCTTCTTTGACTTAACACAACTCATGCTATCCTCATTCTTAAGGTCACTTCACACCTAGGTGAATCAATTCAAATATTTGGACTCAGACTTAAGCAAATAGGAAAGCAACAATGCAGTGGTTTTGAATATAAATAAGAACCAAAATGTTATTTATTTATTTCACAATTATAACTACATGACATTAGATATATTGTAACAAAATACAAATAAATACCTGTACATAAACTCTTTAAGATTCAAATACATGCAAGTAAACTTATGGGCTATTTTCTAAATTTTTATTGATTTTCTCCCATGCATTCTTTCTTATTTTACAGGGTGGCCACAGACAGGGAAAAGAGGGAAAACCTGAAATAATCAGGGAATTTGAAAACTGAGGAAAAAAAGCAGAGAAAAGTCAAGGAACTTGACCACAAAATAGGAGAAATTAGGCATTATCTAGAGTAAATCAAAATAAGAGAAACTTCAAAACTATTTAGTTAACTGCTCTTCAATATTGTAAACAGCATATGAGGTCAAGTAAACTAATAATAATATTTAGCACCGCGTCTTACTACTCGTTCGGGCTATACGCTTAAGTACTAATTACTCTAATGGATTAGGAATTGGGAGGGTTGAATTATAGAAAGTGAACCCGCATTTGCGTGGAGGGAGAGTGGAAAACTATTTAGGAAAAACCACCCCCAGTTCACCTGATCGAGATTCGAACCTCGATCTCCCCGTCCTCGGCGGTCGAGCTCAACACGACTAGCGCGTTAGCCAACTACGCCACCGAGGCGGGTGCAAGTAAACTAATAATCAACCTTGGCCATGTGTTGCCTTAACCAAGGTAATATATTGTCATGTCAAACATTAACAGATATTTAGTTTTTGAGTGTTTTATAGAGATGGAGAAGGGTAATTTGAAGGAAATTAACACACACGTTTGTGGAGGGAGAGTGGGAAACCACGAAGAATAAAACTCTTAATTACACTCCGTTGCAATTTGAGCTTCGACCTCCCCATCATTAGGAAACCAGAGATGAGATTGACACCTTAGTAAATGTACTCATCAGTACAGGTCATAGATAAATCACTGTTGGCCATTGACAGTCCCTCTATACTTAGTAGTTTACTGTTATATAAACAGGCAAAACATGATCAGAGGAAAAATTAATTTTTTTGTCATAGAATTCTGAAAGTGAATTCCTGTGGCCTCCCTGTCTTAACATTGATATAGTTGTGGTCATTTTTATCATAAATGCTTCATTCTACAAACAAAACAAACTCGAACATCTGCACACGAGCTAATGAATATTTTCACAGCTTAACTCGGCAATACCACCTCACACACAGATCCGCAATATGCCCTTGAACTTGACCAAAAATGATTGCTGACACAACCGTAGCCTGGTGACGCTGTCAAATTCAAGAAAGTATTCTCCTATAAGATTATTTTCGCTTCACTTTGATTCAAAGAAAGTATTCTCCTCTGAGATAGTTTGCTTCACTTCATTTTATCTAGGTGTGGATGCTGCAATTCAATTCGCCCAGGTGGGAGTGGGATTGTACCTTCTACTCTTATTACCACTCTTCTTTCCACTCTGGCCTCCTCCATCGCTTTCCAAACTTTACTTCTATCCACAATATCATATGTCTTCTCCACATCCATAAATACCATTACCAAGTCCCCGCTAAATTCATACCTTCTTATAGTGAAAATAAAGTCTATTGTAGATTTCTGTTCCCTAATAACAACCAGGGCTGTGGAGTCTGAAGCAATTTCGGGTGGAGTTGGTAAATATGTACTGACCTCAAAATAAAAGCTCATGATATTATAACAATAGATGGTAAATACATCATCTAAGTTTTATACTTTTTATATTCTTTACGATCAATATTTGTAATTTTTATTGACAAATTTATTCAAATATAAATTCACAATGTCATAATAATACTTAGCAATGCGTCTTACTACCCATTCGGGTTGTATGCTTAAGAACTAATTAAGCTAATGGATTAGGAATTGGGAAGGTAGAATTTAGAGGAAGTGAACCCACATTTGTGTGGAGGGAAATTGGAAAACCGTTTATGAAACACCACCCTCCAGTTCACCCGACCAAGATTCAAACCTCGTTCTCCCTGTCCTCGGCAGTCTAGCTCAACACGAAACTAGTGCATTAGCCAACTACGCCACCAATGCAGGTCACAATCTACTATAAGCTTCCCATGAAGCAATTTGAATTGGAGAATTTCACTGCAGTAAATTTTTGATTACTAACTAACATACATTAGCAATTTTTGAAGGAATCAAAGTTGGACAGTAGAAAAATAGAGGAGTTGGAGTCGAAGGCTTCGTGTATCAACTAAGTAGCCCTGCTAACAACTACCAAATTATGTTTCTAAACCTTCTCACAATCGATCGGCGGGATTATAGCACTCATATGTAATACATATATCTATACATATGACCCGCCTCGGTGGCGTAGTTGACTAACGCGCCAGTCGTGTTGAGCTCGACCGCCGAGGACGGGGAGATCGAGGTTCGAATCTCGGTCGGGTGAACTGGGGGTGGTTTTTCCTAAATGGTTTTCCACTCTCCCTCCACGCAAATGCGGGTTCACTTCCTCTAAATTCAACCCTCCCAATTCCTAATCCATTAGAGTAATTAGTACTTAAGCGTATAACCCGAACGGGTAGTAAGACGCGGTGCTAAATATAAATATCTATACATATGGAGAGAAAAAATAGTTCTACACAAAAATAATTAATAAGAGGAAATACACCTGTATTAAGATGAGGAAAGGGGGGGGGGGGGGAAACCACTGTGATAAACAACTTTCAATTCACACAGTCGAATGTCGACCTCCCCATCACCCGCAAATCCTGTCTATTGGGAGAGTTACACCTTACAATGCCTAACACTTACACGAGTATACATATAAAAACTAGCAATTGTTTGTTTACACTGGATTATTTGTTTAACGAACTAGCTGCTTAAGGCATTATAGTTAGTCCCCTCCATTTACCATCAAAGGTAGCAACCCTACCTTTCTTGTTTCCACTATGGTGTAGCTTATAAGATAGGGTCATAGTGTAATCAGTCAAGGTTAGACTGCTACTGTTCGGGATGATAAAGAGGGGAAATGTGTCATTTTTCAAATTAAAAATTTACAAATATGTTGCGGCTTTCATATACAAACAACTGTACAAGGTTTAACTTTCTCTATTAATAACTTATTTCTTCAGCCACGTGTATTGAATGTATGTGATCTTGTGTTTCAGGTGAACCATCAGTCACGCAATTAATTTTATACTCACCTGAATGAGTCTGCCAGTTCCATGTAGGACCATCAAAATGTAGAAGAGTGGATAGAGGGAGTGGGTGATCCAGAAGGCGTTGTAGAGTCTTTTGCGAGCCACAGGAAGAGAGAATACAAAGATGAGCGCCGTGAGTAAGGTGAGTAGGATGCCGGTCACACCGGTGATGGTCTGCCAGCACCAGTAGTGGAATTTAGGAATCTCATGCGTGCTTCAAAAAAAAAAAAAAATTAGAAAGTTGATGATATATTGTGATGTTTCATAAAATATAGTTGTTATTAAAAGTGAGCAGAAGTATTGATTGGTATCTATAACAGTTAAAGCTACCAATTAATACCTATGCTCACTTTCAATAATGTACAGTTAATTAATATTAATAGTTACTTATCTCTTTATTGGGTCCAGAAAGGTCGAAAAAAATAAACTTAAGTCAAAATAAAATGAGTATTGCCAGGAAAGTTTTTTTCTCCATAAATCATTATTACGATTTTTACCGTGTCACTAATTTAAATATTTATATTCTCTTACTAGGTGACACCAAACATTGTGTGATAGTTTCATATGTATGTTATGTACGATAGGAACATCACTGAGAACATAAACAAAACGATAATTATTTACTTTAAAAAAAATCAAATCACAAAACTATCCCTCTCTATTCTTTAGCATAATGTAGACTGATTTTCAAGAACAAAGCTGAGTGGGTCAGAAGTGTGAGTGGAGTATTAGTACAGCAGTAGAATGCTTGAGACTGCCCTACTGCACCATTCATGTTATTACGTCGTTTCTTGGGTAAATTACTCTGCACTTGTCTTAACAAACAAACTTTTGATATTTTGCTGACAAGATTGTCTAATTTTAAACTACATTTTCTACAAAATGATTAAAAAATAACGATTAAAAACTGCCTTATTTGATTGATTGTTTAAAAATTGCTGAAGTATTATTAATTTAATACACAATTGTCTTGATTCATACAGTCCCAATTTTCATAAGAATCATTTTATAGAAGGAAAAGTGACTATAGCTTCTTTCATGTATTCATACGTCAATTCATGTGATCTGCAGCTGTCACTTTTGATACACATTATCAATAACTTTAAAACAACATTAATAATATCAATGCTGACTGGAAAAAAAAGTTTGTATTTTCTAAAAGTTTAATCCTACCATAGCTAACATCATCTAATGAAATATTTAAAATTCGCTTTAGATATATTAATATAACACTTAATATTTAACATAAGTTTAAGTATTGTTCTATATATAATATTAAAACTATTTAAAGCAAACACAACTTTTTTTTTTCTAAGCATTGCATCTTACTCTCTGTTTGTGTTATACGTTTATATACTAATTTCGCTAGTAGTTTTAGGAATTAGGAGGGATACATTTGTAGGAAGTGTACCCAAATTTGTGTGGAGGTAGAATGGAAAATCATTTTTTAAAAACCATCCTCAGTAAACCCGACTGAGATTCGAAACTCGATATCCCTGTTATTGGCATTTTAGTCTACTGCGAGATTAGGGCGTTAGACTATGCGGCCACAAAAGTGAGTCACAACATTTTTTTAATATCAGATTTATCACGGCAAAATGCTTTTATTTTATAAATAGTTTTTTTAGCACCACATTTTACTACCTTCTAGGATGTATGAATATGCACTAAATATGCTAAAGTATTAAAGATGAGGAACATTTAATACAGAAGAAGTGTACCCATATTTGTGTGGAGGGAGAGGGGAAAACTATTTAGGAATTACCACCCTCCCTAAACCCGACTGGGATTCAAACCCTGATCTCCTTGTTATCGGTAGTCCTGTCTATTGCAAGAGTAGCATCTTAGACCATTCGACCACCAAAACTAGATGTAATTAGTTCCTTCTTGTACTTACGCATGATGAAAGTTTCTGAATAGACAGCTTAGGTCATCTGATGTTTGGGTGGAGATGCTGTAGAAGTTGAAACCATGCCCAATAACATGTATGACTGAAACACAGGAGTCACTAGTTAACAAAATAATTTAAACATTGTTACTTTAATTCACTTTCAAATAACTTTGGATTTAATTATGCTGATTAGTAGTAGTTGCAAATTAGTAACACCTTAATTTATCTTAGGGCTAATTTTAATGAGAAATGCTTACGAAAATGAAGTGTTAATAATGTTGGCCAAGTTCTCGGACATAAGAGTTTAATGAAGTTGATTATAAAAGTATGTATAATTGAGGGAAAAAAAAAAGCAAGATGAAGACCAAGAATGTGCATGAATCAGATAGCAGAGGAATAGTTATAAAGATGTAAAAGATTTGGCTCAAGATATTTAGAAGCATGGAAAATTGCAGAAAACCTGTCGGAAGATTTATGAAAAGTGATGACGAATTTTTAAGAAAATGTTTTGACATACTTTTTTTAATTTTTTTTAGCTTATATCAATTTGACTGGACTTAAAGCAACTTTATAAAAAAAAGGATAGTATCTTAAAAACGACAATTTAAATTATATTTGTTTTAAAACAGTGCTTTACATCATTTGTTGTTGAATTCAATCTAATGATAATTAATATTTTAAAAAGAAAGTTTGAAAATTTCTAGCTTAATTTTAAGGTTCAATTAAAAAAAAAGATTTCTTAAGTTCTAATAAATTTAATATTAAATTTCTATTGAAAGCAAGTTTGTAAACCCATTTTTACAAAAATACATTTTCAAGGACAGTAAGAAATATTTTAGGCAGAGGTAAACTATATAAAATGTCCTTCTTCGATGGTCGAGTGGTACAAGGTGTCACACTCCCAATAGATAATGATGAGGAGATCAGAGTTTGAATCTCGACCAGGTGTAATGAGGTCAGATTTTCCTAAATGGTTTTACACAAATGCAGGTACAGTTCCTCTAAACTCAACTTTACTCCTCTTTAACACATTAGCCTAATTAGTATTTATGCGTGTAATTCGAATGAGTTGTAAGATGCGGGGATAAAAAAAAAACTATACAAATTGCAAGCCCAGGTATCATCTATTGTGTTTGCTAGACTTTAAGAGTGGTTTATTTTTTGTACTATCAGCGTAAATATGACAGTGGTTACCTGTGAAAACTAATGACCAGATAGCAATGTACTTGTGGAAGGACACAGCTCCATCAAAGGGGATGTACACATGTAAAAACGTATCTCTCATGATGGTGATAGTGTTGCGGCACATAGTGACAAGTAGCGACGAATAGGTGAACATCATGGCTGACGCTGCACCCCTGGTCACTGTCACGCCATAGCCAGCGATACGTCTCAAGCCTGAATGCTCTCGCTCCACAGAATAATCTTGAAGTGAAATTAAAATTATCAATTTTAAATAAGGGTTTACAAATGGACAAAGTTAGCATACCTTTTTTTGGGGGCGCAACAAAATAACTGGGTCAGGCTAGACTAATATATTTTGAAATATAAGAGAGTGATGTACAAATTTTACAAAAACCTTTGAAACAAATTATTAATTCTATTCAAATTTGTTAGATACTACCCTTTATTAAGGTATCATATTATTTAGTTATTCCATTTTTGCATTAGATGTTACTAGGACCAGATAGGATTAACACTTTATCTTAGGAATAAAAGAAAGATATAAAAAAGGTGTGGAGGGCATTTAAAATAAAACACACACGTTGTTTAAATCTCATACATAAGGAAAGTGTTCAAATGGTTAGAATTACTTTTGGATGGTACTATGGATATTTTTTCTAGAACATGGATTTTGATATCTTCAGACAAATGCTAGTGCATTTCCTCTTAATTACCCATCTTATGTGTCCATAAATTGAATGTGTAACACTGAAATCATAAACACAAAGACAAAATGTTTGGGATATATTATGCCAATTAATAAAAGATAATTATTCGAGCTCCTGTGTTTATTCAAACTACTCAACTTACAATAGGCCCTCTCTGCAAATATAGCGAGCAGGACAAGTGTATATAGGGTGACCCAGAAGATTTCCCTAGAGTAGTTCTCGATAATTCTCCTAGCTGCCAACCATGGTGTAGTGTTGACAGGCTGCAGCTTACTGTTTTCAAGAGCCACTGCTTGATCTTCATCAATACTTATCTCGTTCTTTAGAGTTTGGTGACTGGGAGCTGCCTCATTGGGGTCTCTGCAACACGCCACTTTGGATTAATTTCCCACATATTGTCATTTCTACAAATTGAAAACATTTTACAGGTGTGGGATATTGTTTATTATTTTGTTAGAAACAGTTTGTATCAGAGATAACCGGCTTCAGTGGCTGAATGATATAAGGCATTACTGTCATAACGTCGATGACAGAGAAATTGTGCTTTGAGTCTCGATTGGATATACTGAGGATGGTTTTCCTAAATGTTTTTTTCGCCCTTCTTCCACATAAATGAGGCTACACTTTCTCTGAATTCAACCTTTCTCATGATAACACATTAACCTAGCTATACTTCAGTTTTAGCCTCTGTGGTGCTGACTGACAGCTCACAGCTGACTTCTGACGACTTTGAAATACTACCAGACCAAATTATGTATCTCTACGCTGAACCATATGATCTGCAAAAAACATGTCTTTATCAGTTGTCCCTTCTGACAGTCAAAATTAAGGTTCATACCTAAATTTTGACTGTCAGAAGTCAGCTGTGAACTGTCAGTCAGCACCAAAGAAGCCATGGGGCTACTGTAGTAGACAGGTAGTAACCCTAACAGGTACTAAGACACAGGGATTAAATATAATTAGGGATAAAAAATAAATAATATTCACGCATTTACATGAAATTTAAGTAAAAGCAGGAAATAAGTATCAAGTATTAAAAAATTGTCAAACAAATCAAGTTTTTTGTGTAAACAAGTTGTTGACCAACTTAATTCAGAAGTGAAAGAATGTCTGTCAAAAAAGTGGGTAGAAATAATTTTTTTTTATATATAACCCATAACTTTTAAAAGTCCAACTTAAACATGCTTAAGTACTTTGTTAATTTCTTTAGCTGTCTATTGTGGATTTAAAATGGTTTTATTTTTGTTTAATTAATCCCAATATTGACGCTGTTTTACCGTACAAAATATTTATTGTAACGCTAAGATTCTTTTAATTATGGTTTTAATTTTCAGCAGCCTAAGTATATGTGTAAAGAGCTACACCAGGCGTGTCAAACTCGCAGGTCGTATGTGACCCTATTTATGATTTGGTGCACCCTGCAGATCTTAGGATGAACCATAATCCAATGCAATACTATTCTTATTTTTATAAATGTTGAGTAAATACAATATTTTAGAATGTAATATTTGTGAATTTGTCATAACTTGGTAATTCTGGCATGGTAGTTTGGTGTGCCAAATTTGTACTTTTTTTTTTTACATAGATCATTTTCCAAAAATTGTTGAATTTGCGCACCCAAAATGTGGATATTTGGTAGTAATTACATATGTTAACAGCTTTCTAACATGAAAAGGAACAAACTCTCGAGAGATCTTGGATTACAAGGACATGTTTGTCAACAAATTATAAAAATGACATTGGCGTAAGATTCAAAGCTATTAGCACCATTGTTTGCAAATAAAAAGTTTCAAATGTGTTAAAAAAATATAGGATTGAACCTTTTGTGTTATATACAAAATATACTAAGATGGGAATAACAATACTGATTTTTTTTTAATGATCAATGTGGCCTTACTATTAAGCCTTAGCTAAAGGCCCATATTTTTCTATTACTGATAGACCAGTGTTATTGAGGTTGTTGGACTGAACTTTTGAAACTCAAATTATCCGACTCATTGAAACGGGTTGAGATGAGATTGGTTTGAAGAAAAAGTCACCAGTATTCTCAAAGAGAAAGGATAGGAACTTAAATATCATGTGTGTGTGTTTGTGTGTGCACTTCTGCACACCTAACTCTCTACACTGCCTACAGTAGTCTCAGTACCCATAGAGTTTGTAAACAGTCTGGCGTGTGATTTCCTGAAACGAGTGCCTCTTGCTGGTTTTTTGCATGGACTGTTGTCCTGGCACTCCGGAGAAGCTCAACTGTGTATAGCTCAGTTTGTCTTTGTAGTCCAGCAGAAGACGTTGAAAGTCATCGACTCCCATTGCATCCTAGGATAATAATAGAAATTGTTTTATTAAAGTAACTCACTTGTTTTACTCAACTATGGTAGGTTGCTGTTCTCTCTCTATCTATCTATTTAATATACACTCAATCCTGGATTTTGACTACCCTTATGCCCCAAAAAATGTAATGCCCCCCTTTTTTTTAATAATACATGAAAAATTTATAAAACAAACTATTATTTTTTCCTAAATTATTTAAAAAAATCCCCATTTTCACATAAGATAAAGTGAAGTGTTACTTTATTGGCGAGTCCAGCTTGTCTCATCATGTCGTTTATGACCTTGTCCAAGTCCTGTTGCTCTACATCGGCATTTACCGTCTCCATTAATGACCTGGGAAGGTAATAAATAAATACACTAATTGGAAGGACAAGGTTTATCATGTTTTTATCCTGCGATCGAAGCTTTCAAATTTTTAAAAGCTTTAATCTGAATATTATTTTTTTCTTTAAAATGTATGATCATTACATTTTTGCATTTATTCTGGAAAGTAAAGACAAAATGTTTATTTACTAAGATCATGTAAAAGGAAAATTGAATATTTAAAATAATATACGAAACTAAAATATAACACATTCAACTTTATTTTTAAAAAAACATTATTGATCTAAAGTAAAATGTAAAATTACTTATTATTATTATTATTATTATTATTATTATTATTATTATTATTATTATTATTATTATTATTATTATTATTATTATTATTATTATTATTATTATTATTATTATTATTATTATTATTATTATTATATTATTATTATTATTATTATTATTATTATTATTATTATTATTATTATTATTATTATTATTACTACTACTACTACTACTACTACTACTACTACTACTACTACTACTACTACTTTTGATAAGGTATTAAATTTAAGTGGCACCTTTACCAACTCAATTGTTTTCTTCAACAAATGACAATTTTAGATTGTTGTAAGCACACCCAGAAAATTTATTAAAATCAAACTTTTAGTTTCTGTCATTTTACCAACCTTTTTTTGAATTTAAAATAAATAAATCTTTATTCCATTTTCATGATAACATTTATAGTTTATTCAAGCCCAAACCATATTTTTTATGGGGATCCAATAATAAAACGTGAAACACTCATAATGTGTGAATACTTTGTGTATGACTTACTTGATCATGTTTTTGAAGTCTTCTTTAGTGAGTATACCTGTTTTGTTAATGTCATACATGTCAAACATCAGCTTGGCCTTATCATCAGCAGATCCTAAACAATTGTATACAATTCATTACACTTAACACTTTTTTTTTCAACCGCCTTTACACTTTATAGGCCCAACACAAATATTTTTATTTAATTTTTTTTAGAGTACAGTGAAGGATTGATTATTCATTTCATCAATAAAACTATGATTTAATACAGTAGGTACAGTAAGTACATTAGGTATTTGAATATTTCCCCTACTTTATTGAGTTTGTCCATCAGCTTTTCACAAACCACAACTTTTGATATTGATATAATTCACAATGCTTTTATTTAGCACATAAAAACCTAAGAAGATCGAAAATATAGTTATTTCTTGCTAGAGATATTAAACTGTCTAGCCTATGTTTTTGTTAATCCTTGCTTAAATACATTTGAACTAAATTTTGTCTGTTAAAAGTCATTTAGATTACTTTCAAACTGAGTAAAATTAAATTAATCATGTTACTAAAATACAAACAAAAATAACTATTACCTTTGGCAAAAATAACCAACATGTCCACAAACTCACGAAACGATATAAAACCATTTTTGTCCTTGTCAACCAATGAAAACATCTGAAAGTAATAATTATTCTTCAATTAAGGAGATGTTAAATAATTTATCAGAAGTAATTAAGAAGTTTTAAACTTGATTGAAATATAATAAATATATAAATATATATAATATATAAATATATAGTATAGATAGTATCGGTCATTCTAATGAAAAAAAGTGTGAATAAACACGTGTCCTATTCGAACGATTTCCGAGATAGAGCTATTTGAGTGTACAATATTTTGAATATGGTGTACAATATTGTCTTTCCATCCTTTTGTAATGCACATGTAATGAAGCGTGTGCATTTGTGTGAAGCGTCACTTGGCTGTTTTGACTGATGATATTGTAGAGATGTTGTTTAAAATTCTACACATCTTCACTTTTATTAAATATACAGATATACTGTATGTTTACAGCCACTGCAATGGCAGTACCACTGCTGCTGTTGAAGAATACCATCGACAGTTTACTATGCATAGAGTTCCAGGAAACTAACTACAATCAGGAATTGGAGATGTGTAGCATTTTTAACAAAATATATATGGAAGTTTTTGATCCTATTTTACAGTGGCAAAGTATTCTGGACATAGCTAAAGTCGCAGAAAATTACTTACTTTTCTATGTTATTTAGTTTTGAGTTGAATTTAATAGCATATTAACTTTTTTTTTAAACAGGAACTCTACCCCCTAACCATCCTAGTATATTCGACTAGGATTTAAACCCAGACTTTCATGTCATCGCTTCCAGTAAACTAGACTAGACGAGACTAAGGCCTTTGTTCACATTCCCGCTGGTGCATGTTATAATTTTTTTTTTTCACCTTTTGCACAAACCCTGATTCTGGTCTCATGCTGAGTGCCTCGGCAAACTCGGACTTGGTCAGCTCTGTGTAGATAACTTCCCTCGCTGCATGGGAGTCTAGTTTTAAAATCTCATCTTCTGAATGAGAGATTTTAAATGCCTGAAATTAGTAATAAATTAAGTTGATAAGTTTTGTCAACGAAAGAGAGGTTGTTAAATTGGACTCTGAAAACAGAGTGTAAATAAATTGATACAAATTGATTTTGAACTGGAATTAAACATGGACATACATACATACATACATACCTAATCACGCCGTTCCCTTATGGGGTGGACAAAAAACTGTGGATATAGCTGAAAAGACAACAACTCTGTTCTTAATCCCTCCTCACTAACTTTCTCCACACTTCCCTATCCTTGCATATTCGCTTCGCTTCGAAATCATCCACACAATGAGTCATACATGCTTTTTTATTCATAAAACTCTTAATGTTTCTCTTTTTCACACATTCATCTACAACATTTAACCTCGTCTTACCAGGCCTACCTCATCCTTTTGATTCACACACTCTACCTTCATATATTTGCTTCATCACTTGATCCACACTCAACATGCCCAAACCAATGTCAGACGCTACTTTCACTTGGAAATTGTAATTATTTATACATTCAGTTGAACCTCAATTTTTACTACATTCCAAATTATTTTGGATATTACCAGAAAAAAATATTTTCACATGCTAAATAAACGTCGATAAGTTATTCCAACTAAGTTAGTTGAAAATCTGCCTTCCAAGCTAAACGTCACATAAGAGCTAACAATTTATTTCTCAGAAATTATGTTTTCTCTCTCTTTTATTCAGTCGCAAGCTACGCATTTAAATCTGGTGGTTGTAATCATCACAAATCTAAAATAGAGATAGAGAGGAGGATAAACTCTTATAGGGGGTATCTTATTTTAGCCCCCCTTTTTCAGTATACATTTTTGTTTATATTTGAATATTGTTCTATGTTTCCAAACTTATTACTGCTGAGTTGCTCAAACTTATTCACTTGAATAGAATGTGTACTGTAAGTGTTACATGTTATTGAGCGCTTTTAACAGTCATATCACACTTCCATGACAAAACCTACTAATTTCTGATAAGCAACAACAAAATTAACAAAGGTTCACAATAGTTTGCCTGTCATAATGTTAGTGTAAACATCACAGAACACCGATCCTTAATAAATTGAATCATAAGTCTCTTCGAATAAACTCATTAGTTATGGAAAATGCGCATATTTAAGTACATACATATGTGTATTATATAGCTCTTTATTTTGACATGATTAGGAGAACATCATCTTCAGTGGCGTATGCTGGAGTGCTGCAAGGGAAGCAAACCTTGTTAAAACTACCTGTGATATGTTCTCACCCACTTGGGCCCTATTTGACCAATCATACATCTACTCTGCTCTGCATGCCTCACACGGGAATGTATTCCTCAATATCTGACCAAATGAGTGTATCTACTGAGGGGAAAAAAGGTGGGGGGGGGGGGGGGGGAATCACAGGTACATTTTAAACTAATGCTGCTTACCCCGGTAACACTTCACGACACACCACCGACAAACTTTATGGGCTTGCCACTCTAAGGGTGATTTTCCCATGAAGGTATTTTCCATTCTCTCTCCGAGCAAAAGCTAATGAAGTTTTAAAAATAATAAAAATTAGAAAATCACATTTACTGGAGCTCTTTGAGTTGTTAACCATTTTTGACATAGCATATAAAACCAAAATTATTAACATAATAATGATTGTAATTTAAATACATAGATAGTTCTGTTTTCTTCAACTCAACAAACATTACTAAGTGATCATAAACTATAGTCCAATTTTCATAGGAATCTACATTCTACATTCACATATTCATGTCAGGTCATCTGATCTGCAGCTCTCAGTTTTGATAGACAATAATAACAATCAAATAATTTCAGGGTGTGTGAGTACTCAAAAATTCAAGTTCTAGTCGAGCTTTAATAGCTGCTTGAACTATACTCAAAGATTTTTTTACAAAACTCAAAAAATGTGAACACTCAAAATCTTCATTCTTTGTCCCGAAAATTCCTACTTTGATTAATTATATTAAATTTTAAGATATAATTTCATAGCAAATAAAGTCCCTCATTAATTCTTTTTGTCTAATTTAAAAAAAATGTACTATTATATTGCATTTATTAAAAAATTTAAATTTGTGTGATATAAACTCTTTCGCAAAAAAATGTAGTTTTAAAAATATATGTTTGTACTTATTTAATGGCTTATACATGAATCTGTTAACAGAAATTGTACTTGAAATATTTCTTGTACAAATGTACTACCCAAACTTAAAAAAAAAAACCACTCCATTTTAATTCAAACTCTACTCCAACTCAACTCAAAGTGAAAAATGTACTCGCACACCCCTACAAATAACACTAGTAAATTTTGGCAAAAAAATAATAATTTTGTATTTTCTTTAAGGCCCTTTTAATTGAAATTGGAGTGTACAGTAAAACCACGTTCGATCGAACCACAGTAGTAAGAAATTCCAGATAATCTTAACACACTTCTCAGAGAAATATAATAATAAAAAAAAAAGGTCAAATGAAATATATTTTTTTGGTTAACAAGCTCAAAATTAAAAGAGAATGTAAGAAACAATAATTATATCTGATAATAAATGCTTAATATTTACATGTTGTAGTCAACAGAATGTGTATTTCTCTAACTAAAAATAACTACAACACATATTACTTGTTATACATCAGTTAAATAAATGAAAATTGGATTAAACTCATTCAACTGCAATTTAAAATTCATATAAATAATGTATCTCTGTATTTTCCTGCTTAATCCGTTAAGAAGGTTTTACTGTAGTACAAGTTGCAAAGTGTATTGATCCATAATCAGTCTAATGACCTACCTGTGAGAACACAACTCTGAAGAACATCTCAAGTTTCTTTTGTCTGTCCTCCCTTGTAATGGCTTGTTTCAGCGCCGGCGCCAAAGCCACGCTTATGCGGTTCCTTGCAACTCCCATATGAGTAATAAACTCTTCAAAACCTTTCAGAAAGTTATCTCGCAGGTACTCAGAGTTAAACTTCAAAACCTGTCGGGAAAATTCACCAAGATCATTTTTTATTTACGTGTTTTCAATAATATCATTTAATATGCACAAAAACCCTCTTCATTGGCCGAATGGTCTGAGGTGCCACTCTCTTGTTACTGTAGATTCACACATTTGCTGAAAAACTAGCGCAGAACAGAAACATAGTTAGGCGACAAGCTCTAAACCAATCACCAAATTTCCGCCTTATCGGTGCGAGCTATTCTGCTCAAGTTCAACTCATCTCTACTTTGTCTGCTCTGCCTGAGATCTTCGGCACGGGAGAACCAATCAAATCTCATAACCAATCATCTAGAATCAGTGTGCATATGCATGTGCATGTGACAACACATAAAGTGTGTCAATTGCTGCGCTACTCAGACAGATTCTGCTTTCTATTTTTGGTGCATGTGTGAATCAAGTTTTAGACTTACCAGCTGAAGACTGGAAGATTAGGGTTTGAATCCCAGTCAGGTCTACTGAGGGTGGTTCCCCACTCTCCCTCCACCCAAATCCGGGTACATTATCTCTAAAGTTCTATCTTCTCCATCCATATTCTATTAGTGTAATTAATCTATGCATACAACCCGGACATGTACTATTTCAGGAGGGGGAACTGGTCTTAGGAAGCAGGCCAGAATGAGAAAAAACACTATAAAAATACAAAAATGAGGGGACAAGTAAATTAAAATGGATTAAAGTACATGCCCTGATGCAGAGGTCTAATCAACAGTTTTTAAAATCAGTTTGTGGTTATAAACAAAAAATTTTTTTTTAACTTATTGGTTGTAGATATTGCACATTCTCATGTTTTGAATCTATAATACCTTCTTCACCACTCTAAAGAGATAGTGTCACGTACCAAGTCATAGTCATTGCTGACTTTTAGCATGAGGTGTACCCCATCTGTGATGATGTACATCTCCACAATGTTGCTGTTGGAGAGGTCCATGGCTCTCAGTAGATGCCCTCTTTGGTCACGAACCTGGACCTGTCTTTTCTCAGGGTTCATCACTATCACAATGTCCCTATAAGGTGCTTTGCGGTTTACCCATTCTCGCACTGCAACATTCAAAACACAGTGATTCAATAATCTGTGTGTTTTTTTAATCCAATCTGTGGAGTTACTGTTAATACAATTTTAATAATCTAAATTACTGTTAAACATTGTTCTCAAAAGTGTTTTACAAGTCATGCGATTAAATCTAACAAATGTTGGCTCTAGTTCATTGTTTCTCAAATGTCGGTGGGTATATTCCCAGGGGCATATGAAGAATTTCAAAAGGTACGGGGATGGACCACTAAATTTTATTAATAAGATATGTTTTATAATAGCAATTATAAATAAATTAATACAGATTTTGACATCAAGGCTTTGTTTAGATTACCACTAAAGCATCTTAATTCAAATTTGAAACAGCCATTTATATTTTGCAATTTATTTTTATTTTTATAAAGAGCTGGAAGGGGTATTTTGGTTAGGCAATGACCCCAAAAGGGGTACACTACTAATGAAAGTTTGGGAAACATTTCTCCACAATCCACACGATCACCTCTTCAATGCTGTAGTTGTACAGCTTTACATTACTGGTGGGGAATTTGATTGATTTGTATAGCCTTTTATAACATAACAAGATCAATATTATTTAAGCTTACTACATATATTGTGTATTAGTAAACTATATTTTTTTTGAACTTTTACATAATTCAAATCAACTTATGTTAGGGGTTTTTGCCATATAGAGCCAAGTAAATTGGATACTTTTGGATTATTCCTAATCTCTTGTGTAGATAATTGAGCATCTAATGTAATTTATTTTATTTGTATGCAGTTGTTTAAATTTTTATGTGCCATATAACATTTTGTAAATCACATTAGTGAAATCTCCCTTAACGAACTTCTCTGATTCGCAAATTCTTCTTAAAATGAGCAGTTTAAATTTCCCCGGCAAAATAGCATGGGCTCTTACGGTGAAACAACATCCCCATAGTGGGATTTTTCACTACCTGACACAAACACGTCTAAAGATGCATAACGATTACTAAACAGTAGACAAGATTGAAAACACCAGTCCATGTACAGTATTTTACTGTAGGAATGTCAGGAATGCCATTGTCTCGTGTAAAGTGTGAGCAGTCCCGCCTTCCTCCTATGGTGAACGTTTCTAAAATAGCCTACATAGAATTTATTAAGGTACTTCGAGATCATACCTCCCACCCCTTGTAAGCCATCTGTGTGGAGATTTTCCAGCAGTTGTCTGTGCTTGTGCAGATGACCTAGACTGCTCAAAATTCATTTCATTTGCTTATTGTTTTATGTACTATGCAATCTGTACAGTAATCTTTGTGCAATATTTATTCATTGGTCATATCCTGCATACAACACTCCACATAGATTGTTGTAGTTAATATTCTAAGTGTATCGGTTCAAATAGATTATACTATGTTCAAGAAGTTTGATTTAAAAAAATATATTTTTCCAAATAACGAACTCCTCTTAAGTGACAGACCATTTTTTTTTTTAATCTCAGTAGGTTTTTGCTACTAATGGATTTTGGTGTATTAATTTGATATAAAGTGATATTTAATTTCATTAGATATTTATAGTATGGTATTATGACTCAGAATACCATTGGAATAGAATATATTTTATAGTAATATTATGATGAATTCAAACCCAAAGGATTATTATCAAACTAGGTTGTTTATAACATTGCAATACCTGAGTAAGGAATACGATGTTTCTCCTTATGAAATGAATCTCTCACTCTACTGGCTATCATGAGCATCTTCTCTTTCTGTTGTACGTGCTTCACATGAATCATCAAGAATAATGCTCCAACAAACACTACACACATTAAACACATATAATTTAGTTAAATAATTGTATTTTATTAAAGGGAATTAAAAAAATAAATTTGTTCAAAATGTAACTTCTTAAAATCCACTTAAAAATATAGTCGATTTAAATTATTCGCGAAGTGATTTATCATTTTCAAAAGATTCAATATAAACTTGCTACATAGAATCCAATTTTCATAGGAATTTCATTCTAATAGCTTCAAACGTTGCTGAATCTACTTTCATGTATTCACAAATTAGGTCATTATATCTCTAACGTTCACTTTTAATAGATATCAATAAGTATAAATTAACTCCAATAATACAGCAAAATGTAATAAATTTTAACTACAAAAATTTTATAATTTCTTTAAGGCCCTTCTTTCCCACCTTTTAACATACCCTCTTTCTTAGAGATTTTAAGACACACTTTCCCACCCCCCCATCAAACATATCTAAAAAGGATGGGTCTTAGAATCACAGTTTTTTAACCAACGCTCTTGATGGCCCGAAGACCATTACATCGCCCTTTGCTAGGATAGTCTCTGTCTAACTCTCAACTCTGACTCTCACTTTGTAGATAAGGCTAGTTGCAAGGATAGTGTCCCTGACTCTCCCCTCTAACTCTCACTATGAAGGTAGGTCTGTTTGAAAGGATAATGTGCCTAACTTCCCTTGTTGGCAAAGTTTATTACAAGGATAACGTACCCGACTCTCATCTTGAAGTTAAGTAGGTAGTTAAATTTAAAAAGTACTCATCTGTTCGAAACAGGGCAAAAGTTAGCATGTCTCCTCTTATGTATCTATTCGCCAGATCATAATATGATTTCAAAACCATTATTATATTGAGTTTCGGTCACTTTCGGCAATAAAATTTTCACAAGAAACAATTTTTTTTTATTACGTTAACGGGTCTATTGTTTGTCTCAGTAAAAATTGATAGTTTTTATGAAAAATACTTATTCAAGGGTAGTTTATTTATAATCGACATTTGAAGATGGAGTTACAAACCATAATAGTTTATCTTAGAAAGGATGTAGGCCTACCTTTTATTTTACTAGTTTTAACACTATCATTCTAAATTGTTTTGATAAGTATATATGAGGCTATTAGCACCTGAATTTGTGATTGTTGTTACATATAAAACCAATGTACGTCTTTGTTTTTCACAATGTCATATGAAAATAATTTCTAATCAAGTTTTTATCAAATCTTAAAGAGTTGCTAGGAGTTATGTATTGGTGTTGTAGGTTCAAAACTTAAATAAACTTCACCATAGCCAAGATGCCTCGGTAAATGTATCTACATCACTCCTAAAATAAATATGCCATTATTTTGTTTTTTACTTCTCTGGAAAAAAAAATTGTCTAGTTAAAAAGGTAGGTTTTAAATTAGTAGATTATATTCTTATTTTATTATTTCATCTTTGCTTTTCATAACACCACAGCAATTTAAATCTACCATTTTAAGTCTCCCAAGTTTTTTTTAAGGACATTATATTTCTAGCAAGCTAAAAACTCTCCCCCTCCCAAAGGGGGTTGGTTGACCCTTAATTCCTATTGGTTGTATGTCAGCATAGGGTTAGCTTTGTGTAGAGAGGTGGGGGAAACGCGACGTGATGGACCTGCAATGTATTTGTACCAAAATGTGATGTAATGGATGCGATGTATTTGTAACATGACATAGAGGTGCCCCCCCCCCCTTCCAAATAAGCTCCTATTGTTGTTAATAAATTGAATTCTATAGTAAAAATATAGGGTATTTTAGTGTTTAATTTTTATTTATTTTCTTAGAATCAAGGTTTTGTTGTTATTGGTGGTATTGAAAAATTAAGGCGCATCTTACAATCAATGGCATCTTAGAATAAAAGAAATATGATAATAGTTTGATAGTTTTGCTATTATAATCTCAAGATAGAAATTATAACATCGTCCAATTTTAGAACTATTTACACACTAAAAGCTTATACATCAAAGATAAAAATTAAAAGTAAGAATGATAATTAACACTTTTGAAATACATGTAAATGGTGCCTACATTTGAATATGAAATACAAACAGTTTTTCAACAAATTAATATTGTATACCCCAGGGGTCCCCAATTATTTTTGATGGGGTTCTGTTTTAAAAACTCAAGATACTTCCGCGGTCCTGCAAAACTTTAACACTGACTCAAGTTCAAGACCTATAGGGCTATACTACGTTATATATGTAATTTTCTTTCCTTTTATTTATTTTACTTATTTATTATTACTGGCCTTCCATGTCTACCACCTGCCCACCACGGAAATAGCGTCATTTCTTCTGTTTAATCGCTATCTCGTCCTAAAAAAATGTCTCTGCGGTCCACCATTTGGTGACCACTGTTGTATACAATCAGCATGCTATCTTGTAGAACTTTACTTTACATCCATTATGTTCTCCAGCCTATGGCCTGGGTCACCTTTTATTCAAGCCATATATTTTCCACTACCGGCTGGCTAGGCCTGTCTTAACTTCATATGCCTTATAAACTAAATTAAGACTAGGAGAGTCATAACATCCATTCCTCAGCCATTAATTTATCAATGTGAAAGGGTAAACCCACATTTCACCTATAATATATTTTTCGGCCATGCGGGGAATCGAACCCGAGACCCTTAGCTCAGTAGGCAGACACGCTACCTACTGAGCTAGATATCTTGTAGAACTCAAGTTACCATATTTTGTCTATTGAAAATGAATATGATATTCCTGACTTTATCGAACAGCCTTAAATCTAACATCATCTAAAGACCGATGGGTATAATTTTTTTTACCAAGAACTGCTAAGCCAACTCCAAGAAATGTCAGAATAAAGGAGAGCTCGCTATTAGTAAAGTAATCATATGTCCCGGCGTCTATGCAACTTTCCACATGCGTGGCATTAAGCTGCTCCAAATGAAAGCACTGGCTGATCGTCTTTTCTTTTGTGGTTCGATTAGTTTTTGTACACAAAGCTTTCACTAGTATTCTGTCACAGTTATGGTTGACTTCAGTGCCTGCAACAAGAAAATACAAAAACAAAGCATGACAGATATTGAATTTGTTAATTTTTAATTTATAATTTTTTTTTAGTAATGCTTCTTACTACATGTTCAGGTTATACACACATGTACTAATTACACTAATGAGTTAGGGATAAGTAAGGTTGAATGCATAGAAAATGTACCCGCATTTGCGTGTGGGAAAATGGAAAACCATCTTGGAAAAATCACCCTCATTACACCCGCCCAGGATTCAAACCCCTATCTCCCTCTCATCAGTAGTCTGCTCTAACACGAGAGTGGTGCTTTAGACCATGTAAATTTAAGTTGTGTGTGTGTGAATATATATATATGAGATTGTGCAAAAATTTAACTATGTTAAAATGATAGTTTATTACAAAGGAAAAAAACACTTAATTATTGGATATTCATTTATGTCTGTCCCTCTCCAATCAAGACCGTGATTAGTATACATATAAGAGCTCATTTGAGTACAGCTTTAGTTTGTATTAGGTCCAGGTTGATGCAAGACCTCATGTTGAACCTATAACTGGGAGGGGGAGGATGATAAAGATGAAGGATGTATGAAAAGTACTGCAAGGAAGACCAAGAAAGAGATGAGCGGAGCAGATAACAGCAAGTGTGCTAATGAGAATAGAAAAGTGGTAGAAGGAAAGAGAAAGATGATAGTATTTTACTACTCAACTGAGCTGGGCTCGGGCTGGAAACTATTGATGATGATAATTATAATGATAATCTAGAAGGTCGAGTGTTTGCCTGAGGAATGGAATACCCCATCACTTCCGAGTGCTATTTGCTACCTTCCTATCATACCAGCTGAGGCACCCAAACGTCTAGCCAATAAACACATTCCTTGAAATATCTACGTTTTAACTTTAAAAGAACTAGCTAGCGACTCTTTTAATAGCATTACTTGAAAATGGCGCAGCAAACGGTTTCTCCTGAATGTCGTCATGGTCCATCTTTGTGACGGACATGATGATGTCATATATAGTTAGTCTCTCCAAGCGTTCAATCTCCTTATCTGTGAACAGGCTAATGAATAAAGACAAATCAATAAGTTTGTATGCCAGTAATGCCATCTTATAACCAATTTAACTTAACATTAAAAAAATCACAATTTTAGAATATATATGTGTCTATGGTTTGGCCTCTTGTACTAATTTCTTCACTCTTAAGAAGCAATCAATCAATCAAATCAATATACTGGTAAACTCTTATTTGACTTTGTTCAATTTATAATGATAGTTTGATCCTATATCAGAAATTATTATCCACGTTTAGCAAGCCTATGGGTTTACATTATTTTTTTACATACAAGTTAATTTTTGTTATAGCACCATTACAATTTTTTTTTTCACAATTCCTGAAACTACAATGAAATATATACCCTCAATTGAAATTTTATAAAAGTTTTGTGGTTTTTAAATATTTTCATGCCATTGAAAAGCTCACCTAAATACCGAATTAATAAATGTAAGGGCATATGGGAGTCGTTGAATATTTTTGATTCATGATTGTCAGCCAGGGAGTGAGACCTATTTAACTATCAGATACACACTTTGTGCACCCATTCTAATTATTTTATAATTTAATATTCACCTCTGAATTACTTGCGAAACATATTAAAATTGTTGTTTAAATACAAAATTTTGTTTTCTACGGGACTATAGTATACATGTCTGTTCTCTCATACTTGTTGGCCCTGTTCTTGTACCAGAAGCGGTCTCCGTCTCTTATTCTAGTAAATTGGTCCTCAATGATGGCGGTGAATAGTTCACCTGGACCATCTTCGACCGTTTCCAATATCCCGCCGACCCACAAGTCCACATCATCAAAGTAATTTTTGGTTTTGTCATGAAGCTCTTTGAAAGCCTTTTCAACATTCTGAAAACAGTACAAAAAATAGTTGATCTTGGATGGAATTCTAATAAATAATTTATTATTAGATTGTAGATCATACTAAAAAGGAAGATTGTATTGTTACTTTACTCGTGGAAATAGGTTTATCTAATCTGGGAAAAACTCTTTTATATTTCAAAACAAATTATGAATATTTTCAAGAGACTATAAAGGTGAATTGGATAATATTAACTCGGGCTAGGCGGCATACTTTTGTTAGTACTGCAATTTACTTTCGAGCTCCTAATGGGGTAGAATAAATAAGTAGAATTTCAAAATTTTGAATCCAAATCTAAATCTTACTATTTGATTCAAAATTTCAGATCTTAGAAAAACAAAAGATTTGAATCAAATTCTATTAAATTTAATCGCTATTTAAATCTAAAAATAAAACTTTTGAATGTGAATTTTATGATAAAAATATAAGCTATTCATGATTCAAACAGGGTGTCAAGACCTCCACTTTTTATTGGATTCAATTAAAAAATTATATTGTTTAACCTAATATTAGATTTAAATTTAATTTGATTATATTAATTGAATTGTAAAATATTCAGATCCAATTCAAAATGTTTTCATTATATATTATCTGAGATGAAACATTTTGAAACTTATTTAATTCAAAATTGAAATTCTTTGATTCGCATAGGCTTAAATATTTTAAAATTAATAGGTTTGGATCTTGTGTCACCCAACTTTTCTCTATTGCAGTACTTCAAACATTACTAATATAACACATAATATATAACCACACATTATCTAATATTAATCAGCACTACAAATAATCATCTATAACACATGTATAATCTATAGAAACAAAGTTAAAACCGAAACTTACGGTATTTCCCCTTATGTTCTCTGGTAGCTGGCTCCAGTCAGTCATCTCAGGAAGATTAAACGATCTTCTCACTGTGTTATAGTCGGGCAGACCGTGATCTCGTCCTCGTTGTATATTGAGAGCCATCAGATCACGTCGGGAGAATTCCAGAGGTCCAAATACTTTCCCTAAGAAAAACATGCCATGTATGCTCTTTGTCTACTATTTTATCATCTCATAACTTGTAACACATCCTCCTCAGTGTAGGTACGACTTGTACTAAAGAGTCCATCCATCTCCCACCCTATCCCCACCTCACCTGGATAACACCTGACTTAGATAGGTAGCACAGGTTCAATCAAGTGTCACACTGTGGTGTGCCTTTTTGTGGTTTCCTTTGAAAAAAAAAGTGCAGTTGAGAATAGTGAAACTATTATGCCATATTCAAAAAATGTATCAAACAAAAATACACACTACTAAACTGATCCCGATTCTGCTGTAACCAGCATAAGAATACATACAACTGCATTTTGATGCATTTTCTGGCTCAAACATAATGTTGTACCTAATATTGCAGTTAAAATAACTGTGAGATAAGCTCTAAGAAAGTCTTTTCAATCCAGTATGTTCTGAGATATTTTTTATGATATCTTCTAAATACATACATAGCAACATTTACAGAAAAGTACATGCATACACTGACTTATGACACTTTGTACTTATGACTCTTTTCAATTGCCTCCATGCCCCGAACTTGAGGAGCTTGCTTCACAGATATGACATATTGGTGACATGACACTACTGTTCGCATCAGTGCCCAGTAATTAGTATGCTTACCCTTTTTAAAAATATAGGGCCTACAGTGTTTATTTTAGCTACAAATGTGTTATTTATGACTACTAGGTCCATATGATGATTGCGGTAAAGTAAATGCACCGTTAAGTGAAAAATATACATTTCTTCGAGTTGCGATGATATTTAAGTTAAGACAATGGTCTCGAACCTAACCTGTCTTAAGTGTGGGGTATGCTTGTACATATTCACAGTATACATTTAGATCCAGTTAATCACACTTTTATTAATATTGTGGGCCATTTTGGTGAAATGCTGCTATTTAATATAAGAAGTCTAAAAAGTTATATTAGTAAATGCATACACTTTCATTAGGTGAATTTTGACATTTTATTCAAGTTTAATTTTAAGAAACTTTTACTTTATGAAGGAATGTCTTATTCACATTGGCTAAGATATCCTCACATCTAATTTTATCAAAACTTAGGTATCACACACAGCTTTTACCACATATTTTCAATCTATATTGAGATCAACACTTTCATCTAGAGATTGTATGACATGCTTTTGGTGGTGAATAGTTTCGGTTACCCTCCCTAATGTAATCTCTAGGTGAATCCTCACCTCTGAGGTCCTCAACAATCGTATGATCTTCCTTCTCGCTCATCTGCAATGCCATACCCATCAACAGCCGGTCAATGTCCATGTGCTCTTTTGTGCCGTTGTACCGAGCAAGAATCGCATCCTGGAAACATTTGGGATACCAACTTGAAATATGCATACTTTTTTGTATTTTATAGCAATTTATTTATTTGTTGATGATACATTAATTAATTAACATAAACACATTAAACAATCTAATTATTTATTATTATTTATTTAGCACCCTGTCTTGCTACTCGTTTTGAGTTTTACGCTAGTGGTTTTAGAGATTATAAGGGCTATATTTAGAGAAAGTATACCCGCATTTGCATGGTGGGGAACATGAAAACCATTTTGTAAAAAGAAAGAACCTCAGTACACTCGACCGAGATTCGAACCTCGATTTCCCCGTTATTGGCAGTCAAGTCTACTACGAGAGTAGCATACTAGACCACGTAGGTCATTAGCTTGGTGGCCTGGATAACAACTATCACCTTTGATAAAAGTAAAAAAAAAAAAAGAATTGTTTAAGTGAAGGATATTTTTTCATTTAACATAATATTATCAATATATAAATTCTGATTTTGGATATCTCAGGGCTATGAGCATTGTTGCGTTAATCCAGAGGTTCTAGGTTTGATTCCTGTGCCCGGGTATTATTTTTAATCTATATTTATCTTTAAGATATTAGAAACCTATCAGATATATGATGATGTTATCATTTACCAGCTAATTTTTTAAAAATAATTAGTTGTATTGTACCTGAGGCCTCCAAAATATGTTACATGTTCTCACGGCTCTGGAGTTCCAGCCGGGAAGACTCACATTGCAGCCATTGCGACCATAGTCTCTCAAATATACACCTAGGGGTGAAAAAAGTAAATTGTAAATTACTAATCTGATGTCTTGTTGTTAAGTCTGTCTTATAGATTTTTGGGATACCCAAAAAGCAGTATATTTGAGGATTCAAGAATCCAAGATAAAAAAAATTGAAACAAAGTTTGTTTTAGACTTTCTAAAATAAAATTTTACTTTGATTAATTTTTAAATCAAGGATTTGATATTTTATTAAGTCCTCTAATCTCGAATACCCTTAGGAATTCGAAGATTTAATGATCATCCCAAATTATTAATGGAATTTCAAAACTTGACTAAATAAGGATAATTTGCTTTGCGCACCTAGCCTTTGACCCCAACTTTACAATCTAGCAAAACAATACAAAGCCACCCAGACGTTTCATACTAGCTGAAATAACCAGAGTCACTTTGTCCTATCTATAAGGTTATCCTAAAACTCTGACTGATGAGTTCTAAGACGCCAAGATATGCTGATGATGGGGAGATTGTGGCTCAAATCCTGGTCGGGTCTACTAAGGATGATTTTCCTAAAGAGTTTCCCACTCTCCTTCCACGTAAATGCGTGTAGATTACCTCTAAAATGCTTCCTACCTCACCCCTACCCTATTAGAATAATTATCATATATGTGTATAACCTAACCAGGTAGTAAGAAGTGGTATAAAAAATGTTTTTTTGAGTACTTTTGATTAGTCGTCGTCAAATCAATCGTGTTCAAGGTGGTTTTAAAATATCATATATCATAGATTCGGGACTAACAAAATCACATAAACTTTATAGATAAGTGAATAATTGCTGAATTTATCAAATCAATATAAAGCTCACATTAATTACCTTTTAATTCACTTAGTTTCATCAAATTGAATAATACATGGCTGTGTCTTAGTTGCCACCTCTAAGGCTCATGACCCGCCTCGGTGGCGTAGTTGGCTAACACGTCAGTCGTGTTAAGCTAGACCACTGAGGACGGGGAGATCGAGGTTCGAATCTCAGTCGGGTGAACTGGGGGTGGTTTTTCCTAAATGGTTTTCTACTCTCCCTCCACGCAAATGCGGGTTCACTTCCTCTAAATTCAACCTTCCCAATTCCTAATCCATTAGTGTAATTAGTACTTAAGCGTATAACCCGAATGGGTAGTAAGACGCGGTGCTAAAATTAAATTAAAAATTAAAAAATTAAATCTAAGGCTCATGAGGCTTAATATTTGAATTTTGGTTAGAGATGTTGAGTAAATATTAAGTACTGTACTAGCAGAAGTACTCAGCGCTGCCCTGGGTAACCACACAATAGTGTATATTGTGTTGCTACCCTGAGCAATGCTTTTCTTGGCTTCAAACAGATAGAAACAAAATCTCTTCATTTTATTTTTTCCAACCCAGTTTTTAAAGAAAAATATAATAAAAAAATTAAAATTTTAGCTTTGAGGTGCACATGTTTGTGCACAGGGACTACTAATTTTAAAATTTCGGACCTCTGTGTGAGGTGGATATCGAGCAACACTCATGACAGACAGACACACTTTTCATTTTATTAATATATATGAGTGGTTCAGAGTCAATTATAATCAGGGTTTGTTAAGTACCTTATAAATTAATACAAAATTTTAGTTACATTTAAGATAATAATTTAAATACTCCTTAGGTATATTATTTTATTTCATTTTCCTTACCAGGTGGTACCAACGTATGTCCAAACCTGAAGGCCGCAGACTGAAAGAACTGGTCTATCTGTGGATCAATGCTGGGGTTATAGCCTGAAACAATTATTAATTATTAACATGTTGACCTAGCTCAAAAATAATAAATTCTGTATTTCGTTAATTATTAAAAAAAGGACAACTGAACACAGCAATCAGAAAGGTTATCGGTTCGATTCTAATGTCCAAATGTCAGAAAGAGAATACTAAATAATGTATCCTAATATATGTCACATCCTGATTCTATCACATTATATCACATTACAAAGATGTAAATTAACTCTGGTTACGGATCCAGCCGTCATTGGATACATTTTTCAAATTAAGCTAGATATAGTTGAAAAAATGACACCGGCACATGGAAATTGAACTTGGGTCTTTGGTTTACCACGTCATTGCATTGGCAGACCAAACCAAAAGTCCCGAGTTCAGTACCCTTGTACAAATGTAATTTTTCAACTATGAGTACGTTTAATTGAATTGAAAGATATATCATTGGTTTTTATATTAACAGCGTATAACCCGAATGAGTAGTAAGACGCGGTGCTAAATATTATTATTATATTATTATTTATATTAACATAGTAATCAAAATAAATAAGGCCCGATTAGTGGGCATTTGAACTAACTACAAAGGGGTTTTGTCTGGTTTGTTGACCACAAGAAAAGTTGGGGTTCAAATCCTGGCCAGATAGTTTTTCCTAAATGCTGTTCCAATCTCCTCATTCATATGTAGGTAAATTTACTCTAAATTCTATCAACCGGTCGATCTCAGAGCAATTTTCAGTGGATCGTGTAAGAAAATTATATCATCACAAAAAGACAAGCTTACCTTGCATTATTCAACTATGGTACAACTTATTAGATAGGGCCAGAGTGTAATCCGTCAAGGTAAGACTGCTACTTTTCAGGGTCAGTCGAGTATACATTTTATTTATTTTATATATAGAGGCAGGGACATAAGTATTGGAGGAAATATTGAATTTAAGGAATAAATACCAGATGTATAGAAAAATATTAGTAATTAAAAGTTGAGTGGGGAAAAAAAGGGTGATCTCGCGACCTTTGATATATGTAAAAGTCAGGGGGCCCAAAAGAGGTAGCCGACCCCTGTTGTGACTGTGTTTGAAAATATTCACCGGCATATGGAGGTAGCTCCTTCCCAAGCCACAAAGGGAGCCACTCGTTGACTACTATATGCTGATGGCTGGCTATGACCCACTTGCGAGCCTCATTGAAGATCTTCTCCCCACTCCAATCTGTGTGGCTCTTCAAATAACGCGCGATGTGGTTGTGCCAGCGGAACCACAGCACACCAAACGTCAGCAAAAAGGCATTTTCATTCCCACGAGGGTTGCCCAGCTCTAGGATTGAAAGTTAAAAGCTGTTTGGTTCTTATTGCCCCTTGTGTTCTATGTATTGTGTATTACATTAAGATGAGTATATATTAATTATTAAGTGAACATTTTGTTTGACTGCAAATCAAGCTAAAGATGAAATGTGACTTTTTTCAGAAAATAAAATTCTTAAAGACAATTAAAGATCACATTATTATATTAGGCCTAAATTATGAAAAACTACACATGAAGCTGATCAATAATAGTTGCATACATCAATCAGATTCTGGTCACACATAACTAAGTAGATAAAATAATCATTTTGAAATTATTTTATCAGTTACACTGCAAAAAACAATTTGCTAAACAATTGCCTACAAGCAGTGGTAATTTACCTATTCATGTTGGGCAGTGATAGGTCTATTGCTAATTAAAAAATGTTGCTAAATTGTTTATTGAAGAATGACTTTAGAGTCTGAGGATTGATTTCATCCCAAAGAAATGTTCCATTATTATCTAGGCCACAATAAAAAAAATCCTTGCTCAAATTAAAGTTTCAAACTACATTTTGTGATTTCAAATTTTTCAATATTTATGAAGTTCATTAATGTTTTCTTAGGAAAAAAAAGAAATAATCTGACAACTTAGCTCAGTCTAAAGTGTGTCTGTCTACTGAGCTTAGAGTACCGGATTTGATTCCTGGCATAGCCAAAAAAAAAATATCATTGGTAAAATGTGGGTTTACCCTTTCACACTGATGAATTAATGGCTGGGGACTGGATGTTATACCTGTCCTAGTGTTAAGTTAGATTATAAGTCATATGATAGGCCTAGCAAGCTGGTAGTGAAAAATATATGGCTTGAATAAAAAACTGACCTAGGCCACAGGATGGAAAAATTAATGGATATAAAGTAAATGAATGTTTTCTAAAATGACAAACCATTGTTTTATTAGAATTGCAGTGACTTTAATTATTTAACTTCATGGCAATGAGAGTGATTCTTATTACCATTAAAGGTAGTTCAGCTTAACAAAGATATTAAAACATAACTTAAAATCTTAGAATACATAGATATAGTGAGTTTCCAATTACAAGCTAGAAAACATCACATGAAAGCTTCAAAATAACTCCTAGAGAAATTTACTTTCTATGAGATGATTTTGCTTAAATATCTCAACTGCTTGAAGCTAGAAGGAAAAAAAAATGGCTTTAAGAGCCCTCTAATAGGGGATTACAAAAAAATATTTCTGTTATTTAAACATTAGCTTGATCTATATTTGTATTTATATATAGTATAAAGTTCCTCTTTGGTCTCTGATTTGAGAGTTTTGGGCCCTTAAATTACAGATGTAAGTTGTATACAAGCCATTACTATTTTGAAAGATTGTATCTGTTTAAAGAAATGTTTCTGGATCAAGTTGCTAAAAGCATTTAAAGACATTTCAAAGCTCTGATTTCGTCCCCCAGATTTAAATAACACATGTTTGAAACATATATTAGATAATCAATGTTAGATCCAAACATTAATAATTAACTATCAGTGTATATGTTACCATCCAAACCCGATTTCAGGGACAAACTAGATCGGATTAGGACAAATTGATACATCCTGTCGCTTGTAGGATAAACTGATATAGCCTGATGTTTTTAGGCAGTACTAGTTTTCATTCTTCTTAAACCATACAATGAATCGACCTTGGACAGGTTTCATCATTCACAGTTCGCGCGCAAATGTTGTAACCTAACCTAACCTAACCTAACCATAAACCTGGTTTGTCTTAATAAAATTTAGGCTATACTTATTTATCCTATGAGCTAGGCCAACATTTCAGAATTAACGAATTTAGACTAGGCTAAACTAGTACATCTTTAGGCTCTTAGCATGTATCAATTCGGCCTAGTCCAATATAGTTTGTCCTGGAATATGGTTTGCACAGTAACATATATAACCCAAATGAGTAGTAAGACGAGGTGCAATACATAAAAAATATAGAAATCTATAGTAAAGTATGGCTTTGAAAAGAAAATAACAAGGGGATGTTAGTCTTCAAAGAATCAAGATACTAAATAAGAGTCCATTACTAAACTTACTATTAAACCTTGAAACCTTATGTATTTCATGTAGATCTTTAAAATCGGCATGATGAAATGGTGGGGGTGGATTAGCCATGGGTAATTTGGCCGTATTTATCTCTGGGAACAATCCGTCAGGTGTGGTGGCCAATAGTCCGTTTGGGTCGGTAGTCCCATTTTTATATCTTCTTAGCTGGTCGGCCCATGTTTTAGTTGTGCCATAAACTAAACCTCCGTCTAGCCAAGGAGTTATCTCGTTTAGCTGTGGGGAAACAAGTTACCAATATGTTTACTATACATTTTTTATTATTTCTGTGCATATCATTTTAATAAACTTTGAACCAATTTAACTTTTTAAACCCCCTCCACCTGAAGTTACCAGACAGAATTAAATCACAAATCCTGTAGAGATATTCAGCAGCAAAAGGTCAATTCTTAACACTAATGTCTCGGTTCTTCCACTCATTGCGAGACTTTTATTCTCGTGTCGCAGAAATAATTTCTCACTTGTTTCTTATTAAATAGTCGTCATTGTCATGTACTTATTAATACACATTAATCAACCTTATTAAACTTATTAATAAAAACACAACTGATTTAATTAGGTGTGCACTAGTGAGCTTGACTGACCTAAAAAGCCTAGGTTTTACCATGGATCACATTCACTGAGGTGACTTAAGCAACATGGCTTTGTATCTTTCCTCGAGAATGGTGGTGATTTTAAAAAAATATATAATTTTTTTAGATTACATTATTATTCAACTAGCTCTTAGCTCAGTCAGTAACATGTTTGCCTACTTAGCTAAGGATCCCGGGTTCGATTCTCGGCATGGCTGAAAATTTATCATAGATGAAAATATGAGTTTACTCTTTCACATTGATAAATTAACGGCCGGGGACTAGATGTTGTGCCTGTCCTAGTTTTAAGTTATATTATAAGGCAAATGAAGCCATGACAGACCTAGTCAGCCAGTACTGGAAAATATATGGCTTGAATAAAAAAAATGACCCAAGCCACAGGATGGAAACAGTAATGGATGTAGGTATTAGTCAACTAGAACCCAATCACACTTACAAATAAAGATATATGACCCTGGTGGCAGCATTGTTTAAGGTGTCACTTTCACAATAGACTGAACTGCCGATGACTGGGAGATTGGGGTTCGAATCCTAGTTGGTTTTACTGAGTGTTTTTTACCCTAAATGGTTTCCTACTCTCCCTCCATGCAAGTTCAGTTACACTTCCTCTAAATTCAACCTTCATCCTTCCTTAACCATTTACATTTGCATAAGTAGTTCTTATGCAATAACACAAATGGTTGTAAGACGCAGTGCTAAAAATGATAATATATATTGTTATTTTAATTTAAAGGAATGTACAAACCTGAAGTACCTTCTTTTATTTTTTGAGATGTCGAAAACATCCTAAATAATGTTCTGATAAACATGAATTTACTTTATAAAAAGGCACAGGAAGAAATACTCATTGCACAGTAGTACTTTAATCATTTACTGTAAAACATTGTTATTTGGGGTGAGTTGGGTGGATTCAGAACAATCATTATTTTTAAGTGCCTCATAGTGACAGTGTATATTTAATCTTCCAATGCCACCCCTTAGTTAAATAAATAACCTAAGTTGGAAAAGTTGAAAACCAAACTACAGTGATACATAAATATTAGTTCCAAGCAGCCCCATTTGTATCGTTTTACTGTACAATTTGTTTAGGAAGCTGTATTAAACTTTGACTTATATTTTTTAAACCAATCAAACTTATTTATGTAGACAGGTTTGTTGCATGCATCCGCTTTAGCTTTCGATCGTGTTGTATTTGGTGTGGCAGTACCCACCTGCTGTCGAGGGTTGTTGGGGGAAAACCCTGTACGCATGTCATATCTTGTCCTCAAGACGGGCATCATTGTGTGACCTGGCTTATGTCTGTATGTGTGATTGTCTGGGACCTTCACATTGAAGTATTCGGGTGGGCAGGCTGGTCTTTGGGCATCCAGAATTTCCTCCACCACCTGCTGGCCTTTTAAAAATGCATATTCAACAACTTGGCCACAAACTTTTAGCATAAAAACAAACCAAGGTTAAGTGACGGGACATATTTTCTCTTAGAATTTACACATAACCTTACTCAGATAATAGGTAGAGTAAACAAAGTAAAGGAAATTGCATAGGCCCACCTGTTAGTAAAATAACACCTATTGATTCTATTGAACTCTGGATATCATACTTAATGTTGTTCACTTTACAAACTGAGCTGTCAAAAGAAAATTACGTTTTCAAGGGAATAATTACGAGTTGTGTTTGTTTAATTAAGTGGTTTCCAAACTTTAAAATCTCATTTACCTCCTGAACTGATCTAATAGGCTTGGATTAAATACTCATTTGAGTGCATAAGTTGCTTTTACATGATATCTTCAAGGAAACATTGGTGCATTCAAATTAACCCTTCTCTTCCTTTTTTTTTTTTTTTAGATATTTAGATTAAATCATTGTTTGTACTTGTACTGAAGTGTACGAAGATACTATCTATAATTGCTTCCTTCTACAACATTGTCATTATATACTACAGTTCATAGCTTGCATTATAAGGAAGTAATCTAAAAATGCTTTGGAATCACATAAAAAGCTTTGTGTAGATTAAACACCTATTCTCTACAAGCAGCAGGATATAATCTGGCTATTACCGAAAAACACTAGAAGTGCAGTCTTCCCGGTATTTGATCTGGTTCCTATCGCCTCTTGACGCAAAATCTTCTCACTGAGATCCAGAGGTTCGGGACGGTTGCGCCCGGATGGTTTGTACACTCCGTCTTCATAAGCTGCCGGCACTCGGCGCAGCAAGGGTGTGTCTAGTTAGGGAATAATGGCAATACCTCTTCAAGATAGTATTGTTTTTTAATTCAATTAAGTGAAAAATAACAACTTGGACACGGGCATCAAACCCGAAACCTTTGGCTTTGCGCTCCAATGCTCTATCACTGAACCATCCTGGTTCATCTCTTATCCAGGGTCATTTTTCACTAGTTGTTGGTGTATTAAGTCTATATGTGGTGACTAGTGACAGTATCGGCCACTCAGAGCTATCCCTACAATCACATTCCATGGCGACTCGTAACTAACAGTATGCTGCCATGCACTTGTATTATTAATGTATGTGTATCACAAACTGATACCTGTTGGTTATCCACAGGATCAATCCTGATAACTGAATCAAATTCATTTAAGTGAAAAATGACCACCTGGACACGAGAATAAAATTCGGGACTTTTGTTCATAATATTGTTGCATACTTTTATATCCAGTGATAAGACATATTTTCTTAGGAAATAAAACAAGATTCAATTTAGTTACCTACACAAACAATATTTATGTATCCCGCTTTGATGACCGCATGGTCTAAGGCATCACTCTCACAATAGATTATCTTGCCGATGACAGGGAGGTTGTGGTTTGATCTTGCTCATGTGTACTGAGGGTGCTTTTTCCTAAATGGTTCTCCACTCTCCCTCCACGCAAGTGCGGGTACACTTCCTCTAAATTCAACCTTTCTCATACTTAACACATTAGAGTAATTAGTATATAGGGGGTAGTAAGACAAAGTGCTAAAAAAATACATAGGTGTATAACCCAAACGTTCAGCAAGATGTGATGCAAAATAAATTTTTTTTTTGGTCTTACAACTCATCCAGGACATCCACATATCTACGCTAATTGGTTAGGGAGGAGGAAGGTAGAATTTAGAGGAAATTTACCCTCAATTTTGTGAAGAGAAAAAAAATCCTCATTACATCCAGCCAGGATTCAAACTCTGACCTCCTATCACCGACAAACCAGACCAGACGAGATTGACGCCTTGATTCACGTGACCACCATAATGGGTGATCATCAAAGTTAGACGAGTTTAGGTGGCTGCATGGTCTAAGATCATACTCTTGCGATAGACTAGACTGCCAATGGCAGGGGGTACATTGTGGTTCGATCCCAAACGAGTGTACCAAGGATGATTTTACCTAAATGGTTTTCCACTCTCTCTCTCTCTCTCTCTCTCTCTCCACAAAGATGCAAGCACACTTCTTCTAAATTCAACCTTTCTCATCCCTAACCCATTAGTGTAATTAGTACATGTATAAGCATAAAACCCATACATGTAGGAAGATGTGGTATAAAAACAAATTGGAGTTATAAATAATCAGACTTACCATTTGACTATACTACCAAAACAAGATTTTTTTTAATTTTTAAACTTTGGGTATGGTTTTTGTGACTCACCTACTGCCCCTAGCTCTGGATGGGCTGGGTTGTTATAGAACCCGTCATAGCCCTCGTACTCAACGGATTTTGTGTTTGTGTTTATGCCGTGAGAAGGGCACTCGCTGGCTGGCCAGCAGCCACCTATCAACCACTCGAGCAATTGAACTTTATCTTCAGGTCTGTAGCCTCGCACCCATTCCATTTTATTTGGTTTATTTGTGGCTGAAAAAATATAATTGAAAAAATGCCTCCTGAATACAGGGATTAAACCCAAGACCTTTGACTTAGTGCACCAGTTAAAATGTCAAAAAAACAAACTAAACGAAAACTCAACTACTGTTAATTTCTTATACTAGAGAGTAAGTTCATAGAAATTATACATATATTTTTATATGCGATATAATAATTGTTATATTAGTAAAACTACAAACGAACAACGATTCAAACACTGATAGGTAAAGGTTGAATGAGAACTTGTTTTCCTTGCAAGATGTAATTTTACTAATATAATTTTATTGTAAATTTACATTCCTTTGTTATTTTTGGATTATATAAAACACATGTGAAAGGTTACAAAACAGTATAGCTACAATTTAAATGTTGATATTGCATTATGTCTTAGATGATTAGTTGCTAATGTAGTGTAGGGCTAAGGCATACATAGATGGTAAGCTGTTTGAACTACTCACAGTATTTTTCTGGTCGAATTGTTGGTTGGGGTGTAATGTAGACAGTTACAGGCACAGTGTCATTCTGTGCCCAAGCTTGTGCCAACATGATAATACACACACAGATCAACATCTGAAAGAGATTGTTTGAAACAGTTATTACAATTATAACTGTACATTTGGCAGCATAAAGCCAACTACTGAGTTGTTGGTGACTACATTATCTGATAGCTCGTGATTCTTAATTGATCACATATATGTAGGCTGATGATTTCCACACATCCACCACAGAATTTGTCTTAAAATATGAGTGAAGAATGACCCTGAGCCCGGGAAAATTCCTCGCTATTTGGTGGTACGAGCATTGGCGTAACTAAGCCAAAGGTCCCGGGCTTTATTCCTATGTCCACGTGTGATTTTTCAATTTAAATAATATGATATCTAGATACAGCTATAACCTTAACTAACAGAAATAATAGCTTTGCTTTTTAATCCATCATGAATTAACTGAAACCTGATGTCTACATAGGTTTGTTAATATACATATATTAATGTGACACCAATGGTCGTATGTTGTCAGGCATCAGTCTCATTCACACTAGACTGGATCACCTGTGATGGAGGAGGAAGCGAATCTTGTCCGGGCTCATTGGTAGTAAGGAGGGAATGGGAGGTTTGCTGTATATATCACTGTAGTTTTTTCACCCTCTTTACGCTAATGTCGGTGTATTTCCTCTAATTTATCCTCTCAATCCATACTCCTTGGATTAAAAAATAAAATAACATTGGTGTTAAACTTACTCATTAGTTTTTTTTTAGCACTGTGTCTAATTAGCCATTTGGATCATATGCATATGAAATAATTACTAAATGTGTTAGGGATGAGGAAAATTAAGCATTGGAGGAAGTGTGTCTGCATTTGCATGGAGGGAAGGTTGGAAAACTATTTAGGAAAACCAACCTTAGTACACCCGACCAAGATGAACCCCGATCTCCCTATCGTCGCAGTGTAATCCGTTGCTGAGAGTGACACCTTAGACAGCGGGTTACTCATTAGTTATTTGATGGTCAGTATTGGTACTAAAGTATGCTATGCAACCAAATTGTTTTTAAGTATCTTAGTATAATTTCACTGATTTGTTCATTTGTTATTATCTCAAATGTTTTGGAATCTTGTTGCAGTTGTTGTTGGAGTACTTACGTCAGTGTTTGGTTTGTGAAGATAAGGAAATGGCTGTAACCAGTTCGTCATTAGAGAAATTAGAAAAATGATGATTGATCCAATATGAACTATACTAACACGGTGTTTTAGCGCATGTGAGAAAAGGACGCCAGTTGGTGAGATCTATAGTGACACGGTGGCTTGATGCAGGAAGTAAGTGTGGTCTCAATGGAAGACAATATCCTTCCCCTCCTATTATCTTCATTGTGCTTGCTTATCAACGTTTTATGACTAGCATGATATTTTAAAACTATTGTTATTTTATTGTGACAAAAACCATCTTTGAAGAAATGCAGCTTCTATGAAATTTTAGCTACAAAATAAATGCTTGATAATATTTGATAAACGTTACCTGCAATTTTTATATGCTGTTTGTGAAAATATTCGCCCTAGTTGCATCATCACTCAAATATAATGTGTAAATATTACTAGTGAAATTTTAGTGGGAGAATGTACAGTTTGTCGGATAAAGTCTGGTGGTTTGCCCTGCTCTCTCGTTTGTTTGTTTTGGCAGTATCGATATTGTCGAACCTAGCTCTCACTGATCATGATGCAGACGCATTTAAAAGTCCTGAAGACCCTCTAGATAGGGCCAAATCTTTCGGAGACACGGTCGTCCACCATCTGCTCGGAGGCTTGGTAAGGTGGGATGCACAGTATTTTCTTCACATCGCAAAGTATGGATACACGCATGAGAATTGCTTAGCATTTTTCCCTCTGTTTCCTCTGGTGGTACGGGCCGTGGCTTGGTTCATATACATGTTCTTGGGTTCTCTTTTTAGTTATTCTTCTGTTATTATTATAAGTGCTGTTCTTGTTAACCTGATTGTTTTCATAAAATCAGCTGTTATCTTACATAAACTTAGCTTGACAGTATTAAATAATCATGATATGGCATACAAAGCGGCAATTCTCTACTGCATAAACCCGGCGAGCATATTCTTCACTGCGACCATATTCAGAAACTTTCTTTGCACTTTTTTCCTTTTACGGCATGCTTCAATGTGTGGTAACTAAAGGAGGTGAAGGCTTTTCCATTAACTGTGGATGTTGTTTGGGCTATCATCTATAACGAGGTCCAACGGTATACTCAACATTGGATTCATTGCTTATGAAAGATTGAAACATTTTACAAGGCACACATTATTAGATTTGCGGCAGAAATACCATCTGATAAGAAGTAATTCATTTCTGTTGATACCTTTCTTAATATTTCCGCTTGTTATTTCAGCAGTAACATTTTTGTTACCACATCACTGTCATTGATTCCATTCATTGCATTTCAGTTTTATAGCTATGAGAAGTTCTGCACTATTCACACTCATAATCTCCCAAAATTCATCACGGCTTTTGCCAAAGCATATAGACTGAAATTGCCTGGCTCTAAATTAAAGAAGTCTGCCACACACTGGTGCAAATCGTCCATTCCTTTAGCCTACTCTTATGTTCAGCATCATTATTGGGATGTGGGTTTTCTTAGCTACTATAATTGGAAACAAATACCAAACTTTCTACTCGCGACTCCATTAATAATGATTATTCTTTTTTACGCTCATAGATTTGTTAAACAACACTCTCGGCTGTGTTATTCACTTGGTCTATCTACTTACACGCCAATAAATAATTCTGACAACAGTAAAAAGAAAGAAGATAGATCATTGTATGCACCAGAAATGTTTGTGTTTGTCGTTCATGCAGTGTTTTTGACAGTTTTCTGTCTTCTCTGCGTACACGTGCAAGTGACAACAAGACTGGTAGCCTCGCAAGTCCTGTGCTTTATTGGTTTGCCGCGTATTTGTTCCCAGGAACAGGGGAATGCGAGTTCTAGCTCGAAGCATAGCTAGTCGCCTTGAGCAGATCGGCGGCAGCAAGTTCACAGCGCAGTATCAACATGACAAGAAAATAGAGACTGTCTCAAATTTGAACAGCTGTTGGAGGGTTTTCATACTAACATCTAGCACTCATTCATTGCAAGCTAGGTTACTCAAGATTTACTTTTTGTCATATGTAATTATTGGGACTGCTTTGTTTTCAAATTTTTATCCCTGGACTTAGTGTGTTCGTGAGTAGCTGGATTTTTTTTTTTTTATGAACCACATCTTACTAGCTGTTTGGGCTATTCACATATTAACACTAAGGGAGGGGGAAGTTAACATTTATAGGAAATGTGCCCACATTTTTATGAAGTCAGAGGGCAAAACAATTTAGGTAAAACCACTCTCTATACACTTAACTAAGGTTCAAACTCTGACCACCTCGTCACTGCAATAAAAATAGATTGTGAGCACTTTAGACCATGTCAGCACTGATGTTGGTAAATGTTAAATTATTAAATAAAAAAACATCAAAGTGCACAAGATACACTTAAAAACATTTGTTTCACACATATTTCTATAAACATACACACATTTCAAATATGAATATCATGATAGTGATTTTATCACTATAACCTGCCTTCTAAATAGTATAAATTTATTCACATTTTATCATTTATATAGTAGGATTTGGCTAATTCGACATTGGTTAATTTGAAAAATGGATAATTCAAACCCACTATGATTCACCATGAAATTTATATTCTAAATCAATGGTAAAAAATAACATTTAATTCGAGTTTTAAAAGGAAATAGTTGTATAGTTCGAAACATATACATTGTTAATTTTTTCGAATATGTACTCATTTTAAACCTACCTTAACATTCTTTATTAAACCACCCCATATGCCGAGAATTTGAATTAAGGGTTGAGTTAAGCCTATTGACACATAGTAAATGAGAAATTGCAAGCGGGTTTCATTGGTTTTAATTTAAGTCTGCAATATTTGTATGCCAATTTTTCAAGTTTTTGTATTTTGTTTGAATTATTCTTGTGTTTTTTTATGTGTGTATCTATTGTGTATGTGTATTTTATATGTAACATATTTTAAGTTTATTGATTTATTGTGTACGAGCTGCCTAGATATTTATAAAATTGGTTTATTCTAATTTTGGATATTTCGAGTTTTTCTAGATATCCCTTGGACATTGAATTAAAAAAGTTCTGCTGTATTAATAATCTGAAAAAAAAAAGTTTGTGATTGTATAATTTTCTTCTTTCATGCAGAAAATCAACAAGTGCCATATTAGATTTAATTCACATGTAATATTTTTAAACACACTGACATTTTCATTTAATTGCAATTGATAATAAATGTAGTATTAGCCAGCTAAGGCACAAATTTGAATCACACACTTACATGGAGACTTGTGGCGCTCAAATCGCCAGTGTGAAATTTAAAAACAAATATTTAATAAAATAAAATACATTTACTTGTGCTTTGAAATACATGCAACACTTTATTATGATGGTTTAATTATGTGGAATGTTTTGAAAATTGTTTCTTAATTGGACTTAAAACTCTTGACCATTGGTTAATACGTGAATGATCTACCAGCTGAGCTACCCCAGTTTAAAAGTTCTTCTTTAGATCCATTTTATCATAATATTCCAAGTGGCTTGCTCCATTTGGCTTTTAATTAAGTGCCAGTACTTACTTAGTTTGTAAACTTCAAAATGTTTAGCAAGTTTACATTTTAAAACTGATTCCATATTACATAACTTTTTAAGATGACCTATATTTGCTTATTTAAATTTGATTATTGATTAATCATGTTATGCTTTCTTTATTTCATCTTACATATATGGATAAGTTTAAACTATGTATCTATTTAAAATTAGGGGTGTTTGAAGTCCACTTTTTTTGTTTCGAAGCGAACTTGAATCAAATATATGAATTATTCTCTAAGCTGAATCAAAGTTTGAATATTTTTGGTTAGTTGTTATATATGCTTTGAAAAAATATTATATTGTATTTATTTAATGCACTAAAATCACTTAGAACTTTGTTTATTGCACATTTGTTTCTAATATTTCCATCTAAGATGATAAATCAAGCTATTATCACATAATATGTAATTTCAATACTTCAAATTATTTCATATGAACATTAATTTGTAATATAAATACCACCTAAAAATTGCAATAATTGAATATAAATTTAAGATTTTAGGGGTTGATATTTTTATTACCGAAGTGAGAATTTTTTCGGAGGAAAGTCAAAGCTAATTTTTTTTTTTAAGCTAAGTCGAAGTTTTGAAGCTTTGCATACCCTCACTCTTTATGGATATCATTAAAGTATTTTAAGATTACTGTACCGCAATATACTTTAATACAAATACTAAAATTTCTCAATATATCAATATTATTTGGAACAAAATGTCAAAATGTAGTTTAAGAACTTTTTTTAGTATTCTGATGGTCGAACAACACATTTCTGGTATCTCTTGTTTAAGAAATCCACAATAAAGTGAATTCTTAACCGAAACATCTTTCGTTTTTAGTGTCTCACAAATTATATTTATTTTTGCCTAATACACATTCCTAATTATTGTATTGTTGTAACATTGTTAAAGTTCTTAAATGGGAACGCACGCAAAATAAAGTTGGAAAAAAGAACAACTACTTATCAAAGACAACTGCATTTTTTCTAATCTTAAAACTAATTTAAATGTTGTATTAACTGTTCAAGTAATAAAAATTCAATGCTATGTTTTGGTATTGTACTTACAATATTAAACAACATTAGTCTTTTTTATTGTGTCATTGTATATCCCAATTCCTTCATATTTTCTATATGTTTATGAAACATGTAATTTCTATGTTTTGACACAATTGTTTATAATGTATGCATTATGGACTCACAGCAGGGTTGTCATATGATGTTAGATACCTGCCAGTTATAAAATTTAGCCTACTAAAGCTACTTTAATATATTATCGGCAGCTCATATTTTTTTATAAATCTGAAGAGCCCAGGGGGAAAACATGATTTGTCCAAAAATTTACATATTTAACAGTTAATGTCATCTTGTGGTGTTTAATGTGTACTGTACAACAATATAGTAAAAATGTTTAAAAACATATTTTAGTCCATGTTATACTAGAGAAAGACTTGCTAAGTCATTAAAACAATCCTTGCAATAGGCACGAAAAAGGAATATATTCAGGGTGTCCAGCGACCTGGAAAACATGGAAAAGTCAGAGAATTTGCTTGGTCAGGATAAAGTAATGTAAAGATCAAGGAATTTTAATAAATTTAGGAATTTATTTATATATATATATATATTATATATATAAATAACTTTTACTTCACTATTCAATACCCCATCGCTTGAGGTTGAAATCCTTTTAATCACTTTGTTGAGTGACACAATTTCAGGATGTGTATAGGGTTTATAAAAATAGTATTACACTTAATTGTGATCTTAATAAAATGTTTTTAATGGTGACTAGAAAAGTTGGGAATTGGCTCTGTAAAACACAGGGAATTATAAAATGTGGTTTGGCAGGACACCCTGATATTGTTATGTTGTCAATCTTGCAATTTTATGTGAGCACCCAAAAGAAGAGGAATGTAAAAAAAGTAGCTGGAAGACATCGATGTGTTCATCTTGCCTCATCATTCATATTATGATACATCTAATTTTATAATAATGATATGCTTTGTTTCTAGACTATATTTGTAATCTATTGGTGAGAGTTCCTGGCTACAGATCTAGAGATCCCGGGTTCATTCCCCAGCACTTAAAAATTTTTCTGTGAAGCAGTGAGTCTGGACTGGCGTCTAACTTAATCTCGTGAGGACAAATGAGGAGCTTGATCATCATCAACAACTGTTACCAGCCTGTGGTTGAGTCAGTTTAGTAAAATGCCTCCATCTTCCTTTTTCATCCACCATTCCTCCTCCTAATTGCTTTTATTCTTCTCCTCTCGCTTGCACACTTTCTGTTATCTGCTCCTTCTATCTCTTTCTTGGCCTCCCTTGTGGTCTTTTTCCTATATATTTTGTTTCCATTATTGAGGAGCTACTTTAATAAATAGGTAGTAGCTCCAGTCTAGAAAACTGAGATCAATGGTTGGAGAGTTCATTGTGCTGACCACATGACACCCTCCATCTGCAAATGTTAGCACGATAAAATAATATATTTTGGCTACTCGTCCCACCTTGTGGGCGATTCTGTCCGGATGGCTTAGTGGTGTGAATTCTCTATAGTCGTTGATTGAGTAGGAACTAGATAAGATAAACATTGTGATGTAGTTGAACAAGTCAGGTTAGAATACTTGAGAAAGGTCCCTGCTACTGTTGTCTTAACCCTCAACAGTCCACTTCCTGACTTAGCCTTGATGTTACATCTCTAATTATTGTGGTGAAGGCTTATTATGCTTCGACTGTATGGTGACTCGAGAGTCACTAGGCTCTTGAGAGGTCTGGGGGGCCTGAACTCCCCCCTGTAATGCAGGGACTAACTCACTCGGAATATTGTTCCAAATTGATTATTGACCAGGTATTTAAAGTGTGCAAGACACTAGAAGACATACCCCTTAATCCAACTCTCCAGTCCTCCCTTTCTGACGATATGGCTAAAACTCGTGGTTTATATATTTAACAAATAGGCCTTTTCCCCTCTAAGTCTGTCATAATTTACTAATAGTTGCTCTGCATATTGGCATAACACCATTTAATAAACACAACCAATATTATATGTGAGCTTGACTGCTGATGTAAGACAACTGACGATAGCAGTTTGTATTACAAGACTTGGACACTGTTTATGAAACAAAAGATGCCAAGCTATGACAACATTAAAATTTGGTCACTATTGAGATATCCACTTCGGTGGCCACATAATCTAAGCTACCTATCACATTTGCAATGGACTAGACTGCCAATAACGGGGAGATTGAGGTTCGAATCTCATTTGGGTGTACCGACGGTAGTTTTTCCAAAATTGTTTTCCACTCTCTCTTCATGCAAATGTGAGCACACTTCCTCTAAATATAACCTTTCTCATCCCTAAAATAATTAGCTTAGTACATAAGCGTAAAACCTGAATGGGTAGTAATACATGCTAAAAAAACTATTGAAATAATGTTTTTATGTTTGTTCTAATACCTTAATATCGCAAATCCTTTAAAGTATAAAAGTGTTGATTTTATAAAACCAACTCACAACCACTTTAAGTAATGTAACATTATTTAAAACAATATTAGGTACAATGTTAAAAAAACAATGCTTTATGAACTCATAAAACAAAACAAAAAATAACATAATTCATCAACAAACTTAAGAACACAATACTTAACAATAACATGATTACTATTAAAAATACTCGTCGATTCTCAGAGTGTGACATTTAGGTATTGGTGCCTCATTTAATCGACCACTGATATAAGTTGCACTGATGACTTACACTTAACTAGCAGCTTCTACTCTAGTTTTTTCCCCCAATGTCATTACCCGCTTGGGTTAAATGATATCCATTATTTATGCTAATGTGTTAGGGGTAAAGAGGGTAGAATTGAGAGGAAATGTACTCAGACCAGGGTGGAGAGGGAGTGAAAAACCTTTTAGAAAAAAACCTTGTTCAATAAACCTGACTGGGATTCAAACTGGAAGGGAAGTTAATTTATTACTGTGAATTTGAGATGCTCCCAAAAAACAGTAAATCAGTGTTAAGCAGTCTGGTTGTTGTATGTTGCTAAAATGCACTAAAAATATATCTACAATACTGAAATTAATATGTAACATTAATACCATCTTAAAGTTTAAATTTATTGTAACTACAATAATGTTGGCCCCACTTCAAAGCACGTTTCTTTGGAGTTATTTAGTATATAGATTACCTTGAGTGGTAGCAACGGAAGCTGTCGATGGCCGACTATCACATCCCCGGGTTCTCTCACCACAGTCGAGAGGGAAATTGGGGAAGGGGTAATGTGCCATCATTTCCTGTCATCGAAGGAAGAGCCACAAGATAACAATTGCTTTACATTGTTATCACTGTTACTGTATGCATCCAAGTCTGGAGTCTCCGGTAAGTGTTTCCCAGACAAGGTCAATTTGTTGGCACGTTCTAACTAATAACGGCAATTCACTCTTATTGCGTATGTTGTTTGTTGCCTATTAAGGTATTAATTGACTAGATTTTTTTTTAAATTTAAATAATCTCTATAAAGCTTAAGTACTTGAATTTTATTTAAGTTAAAGAAATACAAATGTGTACCTACTAAAGCGTTACGAAAAAAATCCAGAACAACTCATTTAATAAACAAAAATAAATTATATTTTCTGACACACATAAAAGATGAAATATCAGGAATTTGAGAACTTGAATTTGTTGTCTTCACGTTCATAATCGAGTAAAAACAACTACCTACGAGTAGATTTAAATTAAGTCATTATGATTTGTTTGTTCCTGAACATTGTATATTTTCTCGTCTTAAGATTAACAATTTTTCAAAACTCTATTAACTTTTTTTCGTTTATTAGATCTCGCCGACTTATTTAATAAGTTTTTCTGGCCTTAGTTCTTTAGACACTTGTTAGTTTGGGATGGGATGGTTTATTATGCTTTGTAGAATTTTTAATATAGATTAATTATATACCTAATTATTTTTAGTAAAAACATTAACAATAATCATTTTGAAAATATGCTTTGCTTTTTATATTAAATTTAAATTTATTTTATAAATTGTCATGAAAAACAGAAGACTTTACACATCATTTTAAATATTTAAAGCTATTATAATATTTCAAGGGTTAAAATCCTTACTATCAAAACATAAAATTATCATGAATGATTTTATTTCCATAAAACTACATTCAACACATTTTTAAAACTAATGAAGGTAATATTTAGGTGAAATTTCTAGCATGGGAAATATACTAGTGCTATTCATTCCTATTAGTTTTGAAAAGAATTGCTCAATATTGAAACACAATTTTTGGTGATATATACTACATTTGAAATACCTTCAATAAGTGTTTGAAAAAAAAAAGTGCTTGTAAGGGATTGAAACCTCATATTAATGGAGAGTTAAATCAAAGATCCAGGTTCACAACTGTGTTTGGGCAATTTTTTAAACTTTTGTTTCTAGTTTACTTATTGAAAAACTCTACTGCATGTGTCAGATCTAGAGGCAAAAATATAAATAAGTGGTCTTGTTTTTGTAATTTGTTTATAGTCGAATGCTCATATTTTGATTCCTTTAACTTTGCATCCTGTAGTCGGGTGCTAAAATCGATTAAATGGTGACTTGACATGTTTATTCTTAATCTTTTCCTTACATTATTAGTTCACATTATTTCCGCATGCAATGTTAATGCAACTGGGTAGTAACTGTTTCAGATCTGTTTCAGTGAAGTCTATTAACTGGAACCATGGGCTGGTTCTTTGGCTTTTCTCGGACAGAGGGATTCCCAACAATGTACTCTGAAAACATGACTCCAGTCACTGTAGATGTTCTCGAAACTGGATTTATTGTTTCATTTGTAATCCTAGCCATCAGCTTCATTGTGGTTATGCCTGGGACTCGAGGCAAGCTTTATGTGAGTTGTTTATATAGTTATGTCTTTAACTTAGATAAACAAAAGTTTCAAAACAGGGATATATACATTATACAGTAAAACCTTGGATTGCGAGCATAATTCGTTTCGTAAACGTGTTCGTAATACAAAGCACTCGTATATCAAAGTGAATTTCCCCCATAAGAAATAATGGAAACTCAGATGATTCGTCCCACAACTCAAAAATATTTAATCTAAAAATGATTAATACCTTTTTTATTTTCGTTATTTAAATGTAACTGTACTGTAATTAAATTTAATGGTGGCTGGTGTGAGGTGGACGAGAGAGATGAGAGGAGGAGGTGTGTTATTGTTTAGGACGACTTTCACTGTCACTAACGGAATCACTGCTATATGCTTTTTGTGCGACTTTAACAAAGAACCTATCCAATGACACTGCTCGGCAGACAAAGCGTAACCATAGTACTACTCGTATTGCAAGATATCGCTCGTTTATCAAGTTAAAATGTATTGAAAATTTTTGCTCGTCTTACAAAACACTCGCAGACCAAGTTACTCGCAATCCAAGGTTTCACTGTAAGGGTAAATAAACTCTTAAGTTTTGGATTACTCAGACTTTTCCAGAATTTACAGGGAAAAAAATTACTCATCTTTTAAATGCAAATTTATAAATAAAAATTACATTATTTTCTATTTTTTTTAAACTTGAAATAAGATTTAAAAAATTATGGGTCTTAATAAATAATTAATCCTTATTTGATATTACCGCTTAGAACCATAACACTATAAATAAAATAGGTGTCCAGTGGACAGAAATAGCCACATCAAACCAGGTACAGTCGTGCCTGCGCAAACCTTCAATGAACAGAGAAGTACTACCTAATTATTATGTTTTGTATTTAAATTTGTATGTGCCTACAATTTGGTTATTGAATGTATTCAGCTGTCTAATATATGCAATTTCCGGTGAATTTATACAAAACAGTGGCAGGCTGTTATAATTTTTCGATTGAGAAACAAGTCTTCCCCGACTCTTCCAGATTTTTCCAACTTTCCAGACACATATCAACCCTGATTATAAATGTTGACTTGTGTAGTTATTTGATAAGGAAACAAATTGAATTAAGGCTTTAAAATATGTTTTATGTAAATATGCATATTATGCAAGTAATTTAATTTTAAGATGTAATACAACCACTCTCAAAAACCTAGGCTTGACAAAAGGAAAATAACCCACAAACAAAAATCACAAACCAGTTTTGTTGAATGTTTTAACTATTTGTCTCTGGGTGGATTTATGTATTACTTATTGTTTACTTGAGTCCACACTTCACCCGTACTTATATAACATATTATGTTTGAAGGGGCTTTTGAATACATTTATATATATATATATATATATATATATATATATATATATATATAATATATATATATATATATATATATATATATATATATATATATTTATATATATATTTATTTATTTAGTCCAATTTTTATAGGAAGGGCCTTTTAGAAAATAAAAAAAATATATATATTTTTTGCAGCCAACAATACATTTTACTAAATTATTAGTGTTGTTAGTACTATTAGACCACCTCTTTGGTCTAGTGGTCAGAGTTCCTCGCTAAAGATCCAGAGATCCTGGGTTTGATCCCCAGCACTTCCAGATTTTTCTATGAAGCAGTGGGTCTGGAATGGGGTCAACTCGTCCTCTAGAAAACTGAGATTAGTGGCAGGAGTGTTCATTGTGCTGACTACATGACACCCTCGATCTGCAAATGTTGGAATTATCTTCGCCAACATATGGCAGCCGCCCAATTGGATTTAGCTTGCTTTCAGGCTGATGCCGTGGAGTTTAAAAAATGTTTATTATGAAGATTTATAATAATTATAAAAAGTGACAGCTATGAGTTACATGATTTTACTTATGAATATGTTTAAGTATATCTAGTAGCCTTTCTAGCTGTTAGATAAAGCCTATGAAAATTGGACTGTATTTCAAAGTGAGAACTTATGTTTGCTACCTGATGTGTTGCTTCCACTGGTCTCTAACAATGAACAAAACCAATTCTCTCACTACTATAAATGTTACGGCAAAATTAAGATTATTTTAATAACATTAAAATGAGGTTTACTTTAATTTTTTTTAGAGGTTTACAAAACATTATGCCCTTTCTTTAATTATCTTACAGCGCTGGAATGTATTTGTGCGGGTTGCGGTCGCTCTCCTGACTGGTATCATTTCCATGTGTAAGTCCTAATATAACAAAGTAGTCAAATTTCTTAGATATAATTTAATTTAATTAAAAAATCATTAATATAAAATTAAAAAGAAATCAATTCCCTTTAACTAAATCACTTGATAAAATAACATCATTTGGGATTTGTTCCATTCTTATTTAGCAAATTAATTAGGGTTGGAAAATCTGTGTAGTTTAATTTTTTACACATAGTAATCTGAAGCAAAGATGAAGATCAAGGGACAGATGGGTGAAGGGAGTGTAGAGAAGTGTGGAGGAGAAAGGAAAGACTGGGTCATTGTGGAGGAGAGGTGGTGAGGAGAAAGGACATTTTGAAGAGGCTTATGTTCCAAACATTAATGGCTGGTGGCTAAAATAATTCATGATGGTGTGATGTAATGATGATTAATCTGAATATTTTTTTTATCAATCGTGAACATTGTCTAGTTTGAACAGAACTTTTTCTCTTCATTTAAAATGAAAGGAAATGTTTGGTTATGGGTCACAACATCTGCACTCACAATTAATTAAACATTTAGCTAAGATTTGTTTTAGCTAAAAGTTATGTTTGGTTAATAAAGGAACATTTTGTACTAAAACAAACAGGTACATTAACTGTGGTTATCTGTGTATTTTAAGACCATCAAGTGTAATTCAATTTCTTTACCATTTTTTTTTTTTTTTTTCATGATATAAATGATTTTAAATCCAGAATTAAGAAAAAAAATAATGTAAAGACATGTTTATTTTCAGAATATGTCTGTTAAGATTAATTTTGTCATTAGGGGTCATCCATAAACCACGTAAGGCTTTTTCTTACCTTTTTTTTTACCTACCTTCCACCTTTCCCCGTGTTACGTAATTTTTCACATCAAGAGTGAGTCCCATTATTTCATAGGGAAGCTTTTGTGACACTAAAATTTTAATATAACTCAGAATTAGACTTATCTATAATTATTTTTATAAACGGTGAAAACATCAACAATATATTATTTTTTCAACATTATAAATTATATGATCTGTGATACGTAACACTATGTAGGCATTAGAGCAAACACCTACACCCACCCCAACGTTAAGTGGTTAATGGATGACCCCTTAGCAAAAGTTTTAGAACTTCCAAGTATAATTGTTGGATTTGTATGGCGACTAGTTTGCAACTATGGCCAACACTGGGAGGTAGGGGTCGTCGAAGCAACCACACCGTATCGAGCTGGAACAGGTCACGAGATTAATGCCAGCATCAGCGTCATGCTAGGACTCAGATCTGTCAATATAACACTTGTAAGGAAGGGTGAGTACACTGCACTTATCTATTGTCAAAATAACTGGTTAGAGGGAGGTTTTCACTGCGTGGTTTCAGTCGATTAAACAAGTTTTTCTTTTTCACTTGGTATTAGTACTAGTTTGGGTTTCACGCATACATTAATTATTCTAATAAAATAGGAATGAGGCAGGTAGAATTTTAGAGGAAATGTCCCGTATTTTTGTGGAGGGTAGAGTGAAAAACCAATTAGGTAAAACCACCCCTCAGTACACCCAACCTCTATTTACTCATCATCGGCAATCCAGTCTAACACCAGTGAGATGTGTTAGACAATCTAAACTCTGTTGAGGGTTGGATTTAGTGTTTATATTAAAAGTTTCATGTATTTAAAAAAAAATTTTAAACACATGTATTTTTGAATGTTCTATGATAGGCGAGTCTATACCAAACACTCCTTTAGTAAACGAAACTATCAACTACAACGAGAGATTTTGGTGGACTTGGGACCAAGGAAGATTTGGGTTCGGCCCATATGGTAAGTTATTCCAATAATATCAAACTCTTAAGGGGGGCCTAGAGGGGGCCGATGGAAGAGAAAATGAGTTGATGTCCATATTTTTGAAGTTTTTATTGGAAAAAAAAAACTTTTGACCAAAATAAAGAGTAATAATTCAGTAAATATATTTAGTTTAGTTTTATTAATATTGCAATCTCAACAATTCTTTAATTCAAGAGAAAAAGTTTTACTTTTACATTCATTACAGTTTCCAGCCTAAGGCCTGGGTCAGTTTTTTATTCACGCCATATATTTTCCACTATCGGCTTGCTAGGCCTATCGTAGCTTCATCTACCTTATAATATAACTTAAGACTAGGATAGGACACAACATCCAGTCCCCGGCCGTTAATTCATCACTGTGAATGGAAATTCATTTTCATCAATGATAAATTTTTCAGCAATGCCAGGAATCAAATCCAGGATCCTTAGCTCATTAGACAGACACTGGTAAAATTAATCAATATGCATGACAAATATTAAAAAACTGTTAATATTACAATGTTTATAAAATTACTAAATGTATCTATTGTAGTAAAATTTGTTTTATTTTGGCCAAAAAAATGTTTTTTGTCATAAAAAGTCAAAGAAATATTAACCGTGGACTCCATTCAAATGAAGTTATCTGGAAAAGAATGGGGGTACAGGGAGTACATGACATGGAGGAAGCAAGACTGAGATGGTTTGGGTAATGAGGATGGAAAAAGAGAGGATGCCAAAGAAAATTATGGAAATGACTTATGTAGGGAAAAGACTGGATGGGAGGCCAAGAAAGAGATGGGAGGAGCAACTAAGAGTTAAAGTGAAGAAGAATGTTGAGGTAGAGGAAGATAGAGGCATTTCACTAACTACCTGGCACAGGTTGGAAACAGTTGTTGTTGATGATGATGATGATGATGAACTCCATTCAACCTTAACTAATGCAATTGAATGGCCATCGGTTTATTGTATCCACACGACCCTACATTGAATTGTACCTACAGATGGTGGCGGAGCTGACAAAATACAATGTAGTTAGTCATTATTAATAAATTGATATTTTTAATTTATTAACTACACCTGTGTATTATCCAAATATTAGTTGATATCTAACCCTTGTGGGTATAAAAAACGTGGCACCACTATATCAAATGGTTCTAAAATGCCACTAGAGCCACATTTGAATCGAGTCAATATATAAAATGTTGATTGTGAATTTTAAGTTTGGAAATTGCAGTTTATGGTTTGTAAAAATAGTTTTTTCCTCAGTTAAAATGCTACGTAGTAAAAAAACATGAAAGTTATAGTAAAAGTTTACTCTTGCCATTATAGTCTTTGTGTTGATGTTTTTGTAATTCTAGCTGGGACACTTCAGCAGAGCTTCAGGCAAGCTCAACGTCGTGGTTTGCCTCTGCCTATCTTATGGGTAGCTGATTATTTCACCTGGGATGGAGAAGGACTGAGGTTTGGACGGTATTACCGTACCGCCGGTTGGTTTACACACATTGCTCTTTGGTGAGTTATCTCGACAAAAAATGTTTGGGTTAGTTTTGTTTTAAAGTAGTAAAGTATAGGTTATCGGCAATTAATAACAAACTAACGCTGACAAAAGTGCCAGTCTCATCTAGTCTGGTTTGCTGATCACGAGGTTGAAATTTAAATCCTGACTGTTGAAAACTAAAGGTTTTCCCACTTTCTCTCCCTGCATGTGAGGATACATTTCCTTTGAAATTCTACCTTCCTTGTTAGTGTTGATTGTTTGAAAATTAAAATAAAATTTTCTAAATCCTTCTCCCTAAGGGTCAACATTATTTTTAAGGACACATTTAGTATATTTCAATAATACAATATATGAATTGTGATAAGAATTGATACAATCAAGATTACTAAGGCTTTGATATTCATTTATAATTCTGAAAACTAAAGTCTGAATATAGTCTTCAAGTGGGTGCAGTATTAAGAGTGGTTCCAAACTTATGTTATATTCAAGATGGCTAAAGCTACAAATAACCCAAATTGTGTTAGGTTCCTCTAAGAAAAAGTTACGTATACAATTTGTTTACCCTTGTTTTCACTATGGTTCAGGTTATATTATACGGCCATGTGCCTGTTTAGGTTGGACTTAAGTTTTCACTGTAAACAAAGTGGACAATTTCACACACTGTGGGTATAATCCAATGTATAGTAGAAAAGTCACACATACATATTTATATTTTGGGATTAATGCTGTTATCAAATACAAAGTAAACTGGTTTGGCCATATGATAAGAACGACACCTTCAAGAACACCAAGGGTGAGAGGGGGGGGGGGGGGGGAGTGAAGACTGAAAGGGAGACCAGAAGAGATGTTTGGATAAAACTGGTGAAAAAGAGATCTAGCCAAAAGGAATCCACAGTCAGGGCCGGATTTACTACCTTGCCACTTGTAGGCCTTTCCATGCCTTTCCTAAAGGTAGGCGATACACTTCTATGTATCATTTTAAGTTTTTCATCATAGTTTTGGTTTTATATCGAATTTTTAAACTATAGATTTATATATTCTCGTGACCCTTGTATTGTTTTAGAGGCATTTTTCCGATCATTGAACCCTGAAGTAAACATAATTTTTCCTTCACCAAATAGCAGGCGAGATACACAGAAATCATAGCGTTTTGATGGTGAGTAGCCTACACCAGCCAATGTCTTACTTATGTCTCCCCATTATGAAGTTTTCGAGAAAATGATATTCCTTTTAATATGCCTTTCTTTATCAAGATACTTGCGCTTTGAAGCACTGAAGTCTGCGTCCAAGTTTTGTTCAACACCGTGAACTACCACAATCTCGTAATTCATTATTCATTTCCGACCACAGGCCTGGGTCCTTATAAGGTGCGAAAATACGCCCCGTTGTGATTGGCAGCTGCATTTTCTGGTTCTCCTATTGCAATCATACATTTTACATCATTTTGGGATATAGAGCTAGAGGTATGTTATTGTTACTGTTATATAAATTAACACCAGTTTATGTTGAAGATCTGCTTTGGAAGCATTGCTTCTGTAATTGAAGGAACAACTAAGTCAGTACTATCAGAGGAATATGAAGGATGATGCACAATAGCATTGCTACTGTGGTAGCACTGCTGTCTTGCCCTTTTGTTATCATTCTTACGTAAATACGAGTATTAGCAACAGCATCCACAACAGTCAACACAGGCGGGACACGGACTCATACATAAGTTATAGTTAATAGTGTTACAACACTTACACATTAACACTTCTACACAGATATAAATAGTACAGGTGTACTATGTACATGCAAATCAAAAATAAATACTGTATTCAGAACTGTCTGGCACTGCAAGGAATGTTCTTTATTGTCGCGATCAGTAACACAACATAAACCAAAAGCATTTGCCAGCAGGACAAACAATAAACATAGAACAGTTGAGATGAGTCTGAATCTGATCTGAGTCATCATGAACTAACTACAAGTGGATGACTCAGCTCAGTGTGAGTAACTCAGAGAGTGTGACTTGTCACTGTGTTGTGAACATAAACACACATTTTGTAAGCTGGTACCAGTGTAAGCGAAAAACGTCAGTCCAGGATATTAGTCGAGTGCAAGAAAGGACTCAGTACAGCATCGCACCACTCAAAAGAACGGCATCTCTTTTGACACACAACAGCGGTCTAATAATCTCAATATTGACTAGGAAATTCGTGTTCAAGGATATTAGTGCTACTTTATTCAACCTCTCACACTTATTTTTCCAAAGACTTTACCGCATCAACACCAGTGTTTTTTTTAAATCCTATCTTAAAAGAAAAAAAAAGACAATTAATTAACATATGATATTTCAAAACCTTACAATATTTAGATGGGCCTATGTTTAATACTGCTTTGAGCAGTGGCGTACCAGAATATTTGACACCTAACCTAACCTAACCTATGCAATCAAATTAATAAATGTCTGAAAAGATACACTAACAAATGAGTTCTGATTTGTTCTGAGGTCTGACTTATGTCCCCCCCCCTCTCCATACATGCGCGCACGCACACACACACACACACACATACACATACACACACACACACACACACACAACTTCCTAAGGGCGGCATTGACAAAGAACACTACCTACAAATTTCCTAGTCTAGGCTAATTATGTCCTGCAACACCGGCACTTGGCAGGTACTAGTAGGCAGAAGCAAGGGAGAAGACCTGTTGGGTATCGTGCTGTGGATGGACGAGATGAGGACGATTCACTTTCATTCTGGTAAATGAAATATTAAAATAAGAAAACAAAATACTTGCCTTCATTCCATGCCGCCAAGGCCTAGTCAGCCTAATGGGAAATCCGGCCCTGTCCACAGTGGGAGAAGATACTGAATGAAGAGTTGTGGCGCGACAGAATAGCGTGGAGATCAAATAAAAAAAGGGAGAATAGAAGAAAAATACTATGAACAACCACTAGCCTACTCCATTTTGAATTTGTTAAAAGTGTGTTTCTTCTCTTTTTTTGTTGATAAAGGCATTAATGCTGAAATATAAAAACTTGGTGTTTTATTTTTGGTTTGTTACGTGTGCATTGGATTCTTCCCACATTTTTTCTTCTTTTTCTAGGTGGGCTTTCTTCACTTGATTTTAACTCATTGTTTTTTTTATCAACTCTCATTATTATAAAATCATTTTGCAACTGTGTCGCCTCATTGTTAAAACATTTTGTACTTTATGAGCTGTTTATTAAATATGTAAATTTTCACACGCAGGACGGCATTCCCATGCTGGTTGTTGGCCAATTTCTTCTTTGTGTTTGTGGTACGTTATGGGGCATATTTCACGATACTGACCGGTGTGCTCCAGTTATTGGCCTGTCTACTGTGGACTGTCATCAGAAACCCTTATCAACTTGAAATACCATTTGAGGAGAAAGTACTCTCTCTACATTACGGTATTAACTACTGGCTCACTTTGAGTTTAGGTAAGAAAAGTTAATCAAATATACTTTTCCAATTTGGGGGGAGGTGTAGTGGATAATAGCGTACTAGGTGTACTCGTACTATTAAGAAATTTAGTGCCATGTTGACTCATCTTGTTTACCTTCATGTTCAATCACATGGTTTAAATTTGTCGGTCGCCATTTTGAAACTATGTTGGATATTTTTGTGAAAGTGGTATGATTATTAATTTTTTAAGTAGAATAAAACAATAAATAAGCTTTGTGTCGACCTCAAATAAATATATAAATAATATTGGCCTAAATTACTGTGGTTAACTATCACATTCATATATTTATCATGTGTTTCCAAAGTGAAAGATGTCGGCTGTTGGCGTAGTGATATATATTAGGGACTACTTCTAGTAACATTTTGAGCTGTCATCCAAGTAAACTAAGGTCGTGAATGAATTATACTACATTGACTTGCAAAGTGATATATCACTGTTTCATTGTTATAGGTATCCTGAGTACTACTTTAGGGCTTTTAGTGGCATTTTTGGACTTGAGGTATCCTGATGAAATTGCTCTATTTTTTGGCATAGATCCACTCGCTGATTATGAAGAGTATCATTTAAGTAAGTGAACATGTTTACTATCTGAATAGCGTTTGGATTTAGCCCACTGTCTTAACATTCTTTTTTTAAATATATAAAGATAATTATAACTCATTTTATAACAGAATAGTAACAATTCACATATTTAAAGATGAGACACACATCAGTGTTCACTTGGTCCAAGGCGTCACTTTCGTAATAGACTATATCGCCAAAGATGGAAAGTCAAGGTTCAAATCCAGATTGGGTATACTGAGAATTGTTTTTCCTCCAGGGTGTCCAGCCAAACTATATTTTAAAATTCCCTGACATTTCCAGGTTTTTCAGAATACATTTTCAACTTTTCCATTCATTATATATTACAAACATTATTTTATTAAGATCACAACTGGCTGTAATATTTTTAACACATACACATTCTGAAATTGTGTCAATGTCAGATTTCAGTGATGGCATTATTGATCGATTAGTTTTAAACGATCAACCAACACCAGTACAGTTTGAAATTGTTACGAGACACATCCCTTTTTTAGTTTCTTATTCCTATAATATAATCGAATTTATGCGCATCAAACCATGCCTAAACTTTGTTGAATACTAATGAGATGGTGGAAGAGACGACACTGAAAAATCACATGTTGAATTTGAGAATTGATAGTAGTATACTCAACTGGGACAACTGTGTTAAAAAAGATTAGCAGTAATTATTAACTAGAAGAAAAATGTTATTTTACTATTTTAAATAACATTGCATATTTAGTGAATGTGAAAATTCCAGAAATTTGATAAAATACCTTGACTTTACAGGTCGCTGGATAACCGTATATGATCTCCAATTGTCTTTCCACACAAATGTGTTACATTTCCTCTTAAGTATGCCTTCCTATTTTACTAGTGTAAATTTGTGGATAGCCCGGCGATGTAATAAGATGACATGGTATACAAAATATAATTTTGAAGATGGGACTATTGAGTTTAACAATTTTTTATTAAAATTTTAAACAAACTTTTCTAAATATCTCACTATTTAATTATTGCATGTTGTGTTTGTTTTTTAATAGCTGCCTCGGAGTTGGAGAGTGTTTATAACAAGGGGAAAAGTACAGATATTAACCTGGTAGAGATTCCTGTTGCTGATACACCTTCAGAAATAATAGCGCCACAAACTCAGGTATCGGTAGCACATCATCACTTACAAATAAAGATACACCACCACACCAGTTTTGTCTAACAATTGGTCCATTCCTTTTGTCTGTGAACTTAAGACTGCAATGCCCTTTCATCTGCCGCCTCCTTCAGCTCCCTGAATTTTCTTCTTTCCTTCAAGTCATCCAATATTTGAATCCTCCTTCTTCTTAAGCTCCACTTTCCCTCAACCTTGCCTTCTATGACGTGCAGAAAACAGTTCCCCCTAAGGTTGTGTCCGATCCAGTTTGCTTTGTACCAAAGAATCAAATGCAAAATGGTTCTCTTCTCACTCATTCTTCCTAGGACTTCATTTGTCACCCTGTTTGTCCACCTGATCTTCTAAAGTCTTCTCCAGCACCACATTTTAAAGCTCTCCATGTATTTCTTTTCCATATTCCTGAGAGTCTAAGTTTCTGCTCCAAATGTAACATTTCATTAGTTTCTTCCTCAGTTACAAACTTGATACTAGACCATAATAGCTCTAAATTATCAGTTTTAATCGTTACAAAAGCTCAAATATTAAACTGTCAATAAAATAAAAAAACACACCTTAATATGCATTAAAGTTTATTTTATTTACTGTCGATACTAAAACAGCTTATCATTAAACTTGATATTGGCCTAATAATCAAAGCCCAAATGAGGAAAACAAACAAAAAACAACTAAATTGCCCATTTATATAATAAATGCAAGGATAGTCATTTGAAAAACTTTTAAGAATTAAAACAACCAATCTTTTAAAAGTTTAGATGTACAGTATTAAAGTGTGGCAGTAAAAAGTAAACTTGATAAATTCCAAATATTGTTACTAAGATTCAAACACATTCCAACTCTTTTGTGTACAGGTTATTCTGAAACGTCGAACCACTGTACGCCTGGGCCAGAGGTCTTTGTTTCGATCCCCAGCTATGGTTGTCACAACTCCAGAAGAAAACAATGAGTCACCACTCTACCTAAATGTACCACAATCTAGGTAAACAAATAATTTTTAGTTTTGATGGATGAGTTAAATTTTGAAAAAATAAGGGTATTTTTAAAGGAACTACAACACTTAAGACTTTTCATAATAATAATTATTATTATTAGCACCGCGTCTTACTACCCGTTCGGGTTATATGCACTTACGCTAATGTGTTATGGTAGGGTGATTGTGAGATGAAATGGATGACCTACAGTTTAACGTGGAATCCGAACCACGGTGGAGGTGTGGCATTCCTCACATACACAAGTTGTGATTAATACACGTCTTGGCAGAGGTGAAGGAAGGGTTTAGCAATCAGATAAATCTGTGGTGAGATCGAGGATTGAACCCCGAACCCCCAGCACTCATAATTATTGTTTTAAACATTTTATATAATATATTTTTGCTTATTTTCTGTACATGGATATAATGTAGACTACATTTCTTTATATTAACTTAAAAAGTACTTTTGATAAAATGCATCACCAAAAAATGGTTCTATCTATAAATCAGAATTTTTTATTTAAGCCCAAGTATGCTTAGTAATAATTTCTCTTATTGAAAGTGTAGCCATCAACATAATCATAGTAGCCAACATATATATTTTTTAGTTTTGTAATATGAGCTTAACAAATAATGTTTTACTGTGTGTGTTTTTATCTGTTTAGTACATTTTTTTATTATATTTTTTAATTTTTTTTTTTAGGAACCCATTACATGTTGAAACTCAAGACGATAGAACATATCTCAACTTTTAAAGAAATCAAGTGGACAGTTCATTTAGTGAGCTTTTTTTTTGCAAGTACTTTGGAAAAATGAAAAGCCTATGCCAATTTGGATTAGGCTTTCTGACAGTTTAAATTTTATTAAGACATTCACTCAACAAAGAGAAATTTAAATTTATAGCTGAGAAGATCATAGGCATTTGCTCATGGCGATACATTTTTGAGAACAACAAATTTCGGCCGGGTACAAAATAATTTAAAACTCTATAGAGCAAGGGTTGTTGGCAGCAATGGAATACAATGTCATGATCAACACTTTAATGCCAGAGAGTGAAAGAAACAAACATGGGTTGAGGGACAGCAGATCAATCAAACCTGCCATCGGTGAAACACGGAGTCGGAGGGAAGTCTGACTTGCCCTGGATGCCTAAATATACCCCATTATTTTTAGCTGTTTTATGTAGCACGATTTATGATGACATTTAACTGGATTGAATTTTCTTGTGTTTATGAAAACAAATTTATTTTGAAATGTAGCCATGCCGAAATAGTATCTGTGAAAAAAAACATGGTATTGGATCAAGTAGGCTATATCTTAACCCTAGAATGCTTACGGGGTGAAGCGTCACCCCAATCATAAATATATTTTGCCGCAATTTTGTTGAGTTAGCGTTGAAAGTTCCACCCCTTGATGTATCCATCCCTCTGTTGGCCGAGCCGAGCGAGTACTTCCTAGCTCTATACATTGTGTTCCGAAAGCCTTGGGGTGGCATGTCACCTCACGTAAGCAACTAAAGAGGCACCAAAATAATTTTATTTTTCTTTAAATTTATCAATTTTAGGTTTTAACCAATGTTTTTTATTGGCTAAAAATTCATAAAATTAGATTACTTTTTATTAAGATATTACAAAAATATAAAATATTAATATAGTCTAAGAGCTTTTGTTTTTAAATGTGCAATTAAATTACGGTGTATAATATTTTTTAAATTTTTTATACACATTATACACCTCTTCCTAAACACCTTTTAGTAAAACATGACAAATTGCATGTTTAAATAAAAAACAGACTGAAAAAAGGCGTGGGGTGAGATTTTATATATATATAAAACTGGGACAATGATATTTTTATTGGTCTAAATAATGATTTAAGACAACCTTTTTAATAAATTCTAATATGGGGCAACTTGTTTAGTATTTAGAGGTAATTTTTAGACCTTTTATACAGCAGAAGTTAGTCAAAGTTACAACTCAATATTAATTTTCATCATTTTTACACTGCAATCCATGTTGCACACATAAATCTATTTTATGTTTATAAACCTCATGGTAGCCCTGTAAACTTTACCAATGAATTAATAAACAACTTTTCCATACAATCCAAGCCTATCATTAATGGATAAATTAACTTTTATATTTAATTATTATTAATGAAGATAGAATTCAAAGTTATAATAATAGATGGAGACTGATAGAAAATTTTATAAAAATTAATTACAAATTGAAAAGGTGATCTATATTATGATAACAATTTATAAAATTTCATTAGACTATATACATAATGAACATCTAAAAAGTTGATAACACATTAAAAATGTAAACTTTGAGTCATTTAGTGTTGATGACAAGTTAAAATATAATTATATAGATGATGAGTTTCTAAGTCATATTACAATGAGACGACTAGAAAAAACATATATAAATATAAGTTAGAAAGACAGAATTGTGTAATTAAAAAATATTATATAAAACTTGAGAAAATATAAGATTAAAATAAATAATGTATGACAAGAGATAATTGAATTCTTTCTTTATCTGTATTTTTAATTCCCTGTGTGCTGTTGACAAATTCAGCAAAGATTCTACATGTTTCGGCGCATCAGACTAAGGAGAGAGAAAGAACATATCGATAAGTTGGGGCACAACTAACCTAGCGTTAGCCAATGTGAGTTTAATCTGTTATGGTGTGCAAAGCTTCGAGAAGTCGAAGGTCAAGTTGACTTAGACATCTACAATAACCTTTGCATATTCGAAAAATTCGAAGGCAGGATAAATCTTCGATAAATTATCAAACCATTTAATTTTATCTTACTAAGTATTACATATTTCAATATTTGATAATTTTAAAATCGTTGCTATACAGAATTTTAACAATGACTAGTATTTTAACTACCATAACGTAAGCGTAGATCAAAAGCGGGTTGGTAAATTCACTATCGCCAACATAATTTTGTAAAAAAATAAAAATACCTATAAAGAAATAAGACCATGGTCACTGGTATGAAGCAGAGAAAGTGCTTAGTTGTGCTATCATCCCAGCTCACATATAATGTTTAGTCTATTCTATCTCTTTGGAATTAATTGTGACAAATTTACAAATGCATTTTGACACACAAGCTTTTCATACCTTCTTCGCATTTTCTTTATGCTTTGAAATGGCTGATACGGAAAGTAGGAAATGAAAACAGAATTTAATTTATAATTATTATCAGAGAAATGCAGATAAAAAGACAGGCATAGTAGAGTTTGCAGAGTATTATTGTTGGTCTAAAAATTAAAAGTAGCATTAAGTGGCAATAACAAAAATTCCAGGTAGCTTCGACTTTTCTTCGTAAATTTCAAGCTTCTCTTCGCATTTAAAAAGTGGCCTTCGCACACCCCTATAAATTAGATGTGATGTTGGAATGGGACATGAATTGGGTTAGGTTTTTAAAAGTAGATATTAGATCACCAACTTGAGGTCGTCTATTAAGGCCAAGTTATTTGTAGGTACTTTTGAAAGCAAATGTAATAATAACTTTGTAACATTTATTTGTTAGGCATAGATAACTCTCTAACAACATTTTTCCAAAGAAGTTATATACCGTCACGAATCCACCGCTTCTGACAAAGCCAAAGTTTTGGTAAGAGTCCCTTGTTCCAGTGTCGGTAAAGTGGTTACAGCCATGCTTCTAAGATTCAGCTTTGTGGATTTGATTTTCCAATTGTTCAACGCCTGTACATCTCTGACCAATACAAACATTTGCTCGAACATCCCGATGCAAGTTTGTTCTGTGTGCAAGTACCACAGGCCAACACTGCCACTACACCATGAGGGTCAGATCGTCCCCGGACACCCTCTTGAGACAGATTAGGATTAAAGTACAGTCTGTTTTGGGAACATGTGGAACACAGAAGTTTAACAGTCTCGCTAGCACCGCTACAAACCAACTCTTCCAAAGTCCCAGAAGCAGAAGCCATCTTGATTGTGATGTTGCAGTCTTGCCAGAAGTGTTCCGTCCCTAATGTTGCACCTGCACCCGCTTGTATGCTTTGGTTCAATAGGTTGAAGTACCAATCAGAGAACTTGAGGGCTAACTCATCTGCATAAGGAACTGTCTCGCACGAGGAGATTTTGGATTCTTCTAGCTTTGTTGAGGAGGCACTGTCTTGAGAGTTTAATACCTGTAAAAAAAAAAAGACAAGAGATAAACAAAAGAGAGAGATAATATTAATGAAATTTCAAATGCTCAAAATAATATAAAATTAATAAACAAAAAAAAAATGAAAAGTACATGTTTAATATTGAAAAAATCATTGTTTTGTTTTTATGTTTAATACAATAGTTATTAACAGAGAAAATCTGTTTTTATTAGCATGTATAGAGGATGGGGAAAACCCAGTACCGGTACCCAATAAGAATTAAAACCCCAACCTCCCTATCCAATGCTACCAAGTAAAATGTAACTATCATTTAAGACTACTCGGCCACTGGTTAAATGTAAACGCTTTTCATTAAGTTTATTTCACCTGCTTCAATGGCCACATGGTCTAAGGCATCACTCTTATAGTTGAATGGATTGCAGATGATAAGAGATAGGGGGTTTGAATCTTGGTCAGATGTACAGAGGGTGTTTATTATTTAAAAATGTTTTCCCAATTTCCCTCCACACAAATGTGGGTAAATTCTATCTTCCCGTAACTTCCGCATCAGTATAAATATGCATATAACTTTAACAGATACTATGATGCGGTGCACAAATAAACCTGATTTCAAAAGAAATGTAGGTATTACAAGTCTGATAATACGGCATGCGTAGCCCTCCCTTTGCTGCTCGTCTTATGGCTTAGCACCAGCCCTATTTGTCTGCCAATCAGTCTTAATTTAAATTTATTAGATTGTGCATCGGTCTATATTAATAGCTTGTTCGTAATTGTGTGTCTAGTTCTTTGAAATGTTTTCTAAATCTAGTAAAAGTGTTGATACAGCTAAAGGAATGAAACAGAAACATATGACACTAACTCATTAATACATTACATACTAAACATGACTGTTTACAGAGTTATTTTCCTTATTTTTACCAGATTACACGAATACAGTCCAAAAAACTGGAATATTTGGTAGGTAATCCAGCATTGCCAAAGTTTTGAATTTCCGACTTTAACAGCTGTAGGTACTTATTGTCCCAGCCAGCAGTGAAGTATGTAGGGAAAAAGCCAAAAGGAGAGCAAGAAAGATGGGAGAAGCAGGTAACAGCAAGTGTGCACATGAAGAAAGAAGAAAAGATGTGAGTAAAGGAGGAATAATGGTGGAAAAGAGGATGTAGTCTATCATAACTTTATAAAATGTATTTTTTTTTTAAATTACAGCCTTTTTTTCAAACAAGGTGAAACATATTACCAGAAAAAAAATCTCTCTTAAGTTTTAGTTTCAAAACATGATAAGAAAATTATTCAAATATTCTTCATTATGTCAATGAACACCTTCAAAGTTTCGAAGGTACCTAACCTAAAGGGAGAATTTTGGTATCTTATGCATCAACTTACCTGCCTAGGTGTGTATTCTGACTGCCAAAAATTTAAAATTATGTTTACAAGTGTCTTTTTTTCCAGCGAAGGAACAACATCTACATTTCGTTGGTGGAGGTATTTGAAAATAATTTCCTTGTACACTTTCTTACGGTTTAAGATAGACTCCAGATCAGATGAATGTTGTAAAATGCATTCCAATGCCTCTGAAATAGATTTCACAATTATTTAAAAACTGTTCCTTAATTACTCTATGGCATTAGGAACTCGAAAGTTCATTGCCACACTTACAAAAGTATGTCACCTATCCATATGTTGAGCTAGTTCTTCTTTTTGGTTATTTAACACTACTAAAATGATTATTATTCACAATCGACACACCAAGAGTTGGGACATAGCTTAGCCAAATTATTGCCGGTTTTATTCAAAAAATTAGATTGCATAACTTTACCTTAACATGCTGTCTTATTCCTATTCTTCTATTATCTTGGCCTACTTCCATTCCTACTCATTAAATATCCCCAAAATCATTAAATAGACAGAGTTTATTATAACACTGTATTAACTCTCTCCATTTTATTTGTTGAAGCATGGAAGTTTAGGTTTTGTTAGGTTGAGATTGTTTTTAATTATTGACATATTAACTACCGGTACTACACACTAGAATAACTTCTTCATCTTGATCCTTTTCTATTCTTATTTCCTCTATATTTATTATGTTGTGTGTTTACCTTTTTTTTATAGGGCCATTGGTGTGTTTTGTGATTTGCTTCGTGTTACTTCATTAGATGTTTTTACACAAGGTGCTTAAAAAAATCTTAGAAATGAAATAGTTGGGTTTGTTATGAAAAGGACTTTAAAATGTTCTCATGTTAATTTACGAACGTGATAGGTTTATGTGGATGGACAATTAGACGGGTACATTTTTAAATGTCCATAAATTACTAGTAATTAAACTTACAATCAATCTTTATCAATAATGGTTCTTATGAAGGCTGTGGAGTCTGAAGCCGTTTAGGGTGGAGTTGGAATAAGAGAAAAATTTCTACAGTTTACTCAACTCCGGCTTCAAAAAAAAAAAAAAAATACAATATTATAGCAATATACTATGGAAGATTATCATTTTGATTTTATCTTTAGAATGTGATTGATAAATTTACCCTATTAAAATATAAATTCCCAGTGCCAAAGAAGCTTCCATGAAGTCAACTGTATTGGAGCGTTTTACAATGGTAAATATGTTACTATTTATTGTACTTTAGCCAATTAATATGGCGGACAGTAGAAAAATAGAGGAGTCTGAGTTGAAGGTTTGGCGTGCCGACTCTACAGACTTGGTTCTTATCCAACCTAGCTTTAAAATGTAATCTTTCATGCATTAATAGATTAAGATTTTGAATAATATTGATCAAATCTACATTTCAGGTTCATAAGGAAAGATGCTACACAACGCATAGGATAATGGGTCAACACAAAAGTTTGGCATTTCTCTTGTGTGATTTTAGGCCCTAGTTAATTGTTTGGATTGTATAGTAATTATTCAAAATTATCAAACTTTTCCTTGGTACTATTTGATTTTCCGTCTTAAGTACGGTACAGTATGTAATAATGAGGGCCTAATAGTCATGCCTATTGTAACAAAACACCGAACGTAATGATTTTATGCCATATGTGTTTGGTAGGTCACAATATTTCCTTCAATAAGTGTTCCTATTTTATAATTATTAGAAACATTGGCCTATAATCTCGCTAGTAAATCTGAATTAATCTTGCTAGGCCTGTTTAAAGCAGTGTTGGCTCTATTTGGCTTTACATTACATTCAATCCCTACTTATATGATTGGAAGGGTGTGTTAAATTAACATGTGTAATACACAAGACACTAAGAGATTGGGATGAGAGGTGCAATTCAGAGGAACTGCATAGCCTAGCATATAGGTTTGGATGATACATTGGTAGATTAATCTAAGAAGGGATGAGAAGTGTAGTTCGGAGGAAATGAACGGACATTAGAATAAAGGAATGGATTATACCAAAGTGGTTATCATATTCGTAAAATTGGCCCGTGTGTCATGCGAATAATATTTAAACACTAATCTACTCCTCAACAGTGGCCATGTCCAAGACTATTGACTTGAGTCATTCGAACAAGTGAGAGAATTGGAAGGTTTTGAATAGGTCTATGAATATTACCTTGTGTATTTTGTGGAACCACTAGATTGTTAGTCGTAGTAGAAACTAGTGAATAAATATCAGTCTCATTCAAAAGAGAAAGAAGATCTCTTGCACATTCTTTTTCTTTTTCTGTTAGCATCGTTTATTTCAAGACTGTAAATCAATATCTTGAGACCTAATATATTAATAGGTAATTTGAATTTGTTTTCTCTATCAAGAAAAACATGTAAAAAAATTTATGTTCGTTCGTTCAGTTTGAAATTTATATTAAAGCTCCTTAACAATAAAAGTAACAAATGTTATGATTTCGAGACGGTGTTTATCGTGCACATCATGTACATTTTGTGACCAACATATGAAAACAAAAACTTACCAAGTGTTAGTAATGAATATTTAAATACTAGGGTTTGGAACCAGTTCAACCTTGAAAAATCTCGCATGATACAGGTTTATTAGTTATTCTATAAATGGAGTGATACGTAATTCTAATGTTCTTTTGAACAAATCGCTTCTAAACACCTATTTGTTTTCGTTCACAACGCTATTTATTATTTTTCTTTTGTCAATAGCACTCAAGATCATTTCTTCAATAAGCCAAGAACATTTGTATTCGATTCACTCCCGATGCTACTTTCTTGATTTTTCTGTGCATTCAATCCAGATTTGACCCACATAACATAGCCCTAAATCAACACGAATCTTGTCTAGGAGATAACCGGGAAGACATATTTTGTTTTCACCTACACATACATATTTATATTTAGAAGGAAATTAAATAAACACCTGTACAAAGTAACGTTGTCTGAGTGTAATACATTTACTAGAGTAAATTCTGTAATAAGAATGTAATTTACCCGTGCCAAATGATGTACAGGACACGTAATAAATACCATATATGTTATAATGTTTCAGGAACGTGGCAAACCACACAAAGTGAAGGTGGAACTTTGCGCATCAAATAAAGTCGGTCTTTCGTGTAGGCGTGCCCAAGTTGAAGGCGGATTATTGTACAAATAAACTTACGGATGCCCTTAACTACCGAGAACCATGGTGTAACTGATTTTTCACCACATACCTCGTTGTACCATTTTGTTTTCTGCTGCAATGTGGTCTCCCACCATTCTCTCCATTTAACCTGACTTCTGAGTTTTACCTTCGGAATAAAATCACCATACGGTAGCGGGATTTTCTGTACAATGGAAAGTAAATTTACAATAGATATCAAACTATCCACGCTCTCATTACCCACTATACCCAGGTGACTAGGAATACATTGGTGCCTCAATTCGTAGCCCCTAGCTCGTAGAGAGGCGCACTCGTCGAGTATTTGAATTATCATTGGGTGTGATGGAGGGCCTGACAAGCCACTTATAGACTCCAAAACGCTATTGGAGTCGCATAATACCACTATGGGCCGAGGATGTAAGATAGGATATATTTCAATGCCTGTAGGATAGCGAATAATTCCTCTGTAATTATTGACTCGTCGGATTGTAGTCTATATGTCTGACCATAATTAATACTACTGTCATAGAAGGCCGCAACCACTAGGGCTGGCTCCTCTCCCCTTCTAGCACAATCTGTAAATATAAGTCTGTATCTACTTCACTTAACTTTTGTTCAATCGGAAGAGTAACTCTTTTTACTGCTGAATCAGAAATAGTTGACACCACTGGCACGTCCCAAAGGGCATCATTCCACCCAGTGATACATTGTACAGAATACAGAAGAGAGAGAAAAATACTGACGCAGTTAATTCAAACCCAATAAAACTATCTACCAGAGATGGAAATGTTTTGTTTAGCCAATATTGTTTAGTTTGAACTTAATTTGTAAGTATCCAAAGTTTTCGCTGCAGATAACTCGAGATTGAACAATCTGTAATAAAAAACTTGTCCACCAACAGATGGTGCCTTAAAAATAAAGGGAGTTCTTCCACTTCAGTAAAGAGTGCATTGGTTGGTGATGTGCGACAAATACCCAGACACAGTATTACCGCCACATATTGGATCTTACCCAGCTTTGCTAGTGTAGATCGTGATGCAGTGTGATATAAAAAGCACCCACACTCAAATCGAGAACGTATAAGCTCACGGTACAATTGTAACATTGTATATGTGTGGGAGCTCCACCCGCCACTGATTGCATAATATTTATAAACCTGTCATATATTCCAGATAATTCTAAAAAATGAGGGAGCCAAGAGACCTTCATGTCTAGTGGAATACCTAAAATTCGCACCATCGGCTGTACTTGAATTCAACGTCCTTCATAAACTAGTCTATAGAGTCAAAGAGTGGGCTGCTAACCAATTTGAAAGCAAGGGAAATAATGATATTAATTTACCACCCCCTCTGACAGGTTACAAGACCGAACGTATAAAACCACGCCATCCACATTCTGTAAAGTCGTTATACTAACAAGAAAAGAGCTATCAAGATAGGCCCCTTTTTTGAGTTTAAGGAGAGATCTAACTTCTGATATTGATTTTAAAAGTGAGCAAAACACTGCGGCATGAAGACATCGATCTCTTGACTGCTGTTTATGGAGTGAAGATGCTGCATGAATCTTTGTCTTCAATGAGGGATGAAAAACTTTTTCAATAATCTTTAAGGACTCGCTTAACACCTGTGCTGAAAATAAAGTGAACATTCCTGCTGCGAAGAAAAAAAGTCTCAACACTAATAGACGATTGTGCCGAAACCCAGCATCATTTTAAAGGCAAAGAAGATTATGAAAGGGTTTCCATATACTACCCATTTTTAGACTCTTAGGTCTCAGGAATCGATGAAATGTTTGTATCAAGAAACATGCCAACTCGTATCAGCAATGGGTAGACTGATTAATTTGTAAGTGGATGAAAGTGATTTGAAAATATTGTCAAAAAAGCTTTGTGTTAATTCAGCCGATCTTCAAGCAGAAGTTAAATTATTTCAAAATTTCAAATCTGACGTTGCACCTTCTGTTCCAAAATATATATATGGCAAGCAAATTTTCTATAAAATATTTTTTTAAATCAAAAGATACTTAAAAATCATTGCCATTTGAAGTGTTTTCAGGAAACTTCAATATCCCGGCTTTAATATAATTTTTTGAAAGCGACGCCAATAATAATACAAAAACTAATCGTCTCCTTCAATTCTTATTATTATTGTATCATGTAAAATTGCTGCGTCAACCAGACAGGCAAAGAGAATGGGTTTCATAATAATGTATAAATAACCAGTAGTCTTGAGATAAGAGTTATCGTGCAGCTGAGCCCTTTTTATTTTAACCTAACAGCATAATTTCGCTGATAATTTGATAATTTAATTATCAAGAGAGATAATTTATTACTGTACTATTTACATACTTTTTGTTTGTAGGCACCACGAGAACCACTTTAAAGAAGTGGCTAGAGTGATTGCTCTTTGATAACAGGTCAAGACTGTTCAGCGATTTGCATTATGCTTTGAAAATGTTCTCAACAATAACTGTAACCAGTGCCTTATGCGAAAGAAGTTTTTCTAAGCTATCAATCGTCAAAAGTAAATTAAGAATGACAATAACTTCAGATTGCCTGGAGTGTCTTAAGTTACCATTCATAAAGCAATAAACTGCAATGAACGTTAATTATGTGGACGTTATTGAAGAATTTAAAGTTCTCGTTCCTAGGGACAGGAGACTGTTGCTATAAGTACAGACAGACTCCCTATAAATTATAATTTAAAACAATTAAGTAAATATAAATAATGTTTTACATTTAAAAGAATGTCAAGCCAACATAAGATGTGTTTTTTTGCAAAAAAATTATAAAACTGTTTGTTTTACTTTAACGGCTGTTATTTATCTTTTTTATTGATGTTGTTTACCTGGTACCACCTAATAAAAAGGTCTGCGCACGCCAATGACTACCGGTATTATTTTCATATTGTGTACTTGATTAGTTTAAACGAAATTAACATTATTTAAGCAAAGTTTAAATATGGTTAGAGCATCAATAAACTATGATTTGCTGCAAACACCTTGATTCAAGTGTTTCAATAATTTGTCAAGTCCAGCGCTACATATATCAACGCACGGTGCCTTAAACTATTTATTTAAATAATTCATCACAGATGAAACTAGATTTTAAATATTGAGATAGTAATATAATATTTTTTCATCCAAACTACTAAATTTATTTATTATAATGTTTGTCTAAAACAATTATAAACAGTTGAGTTTATCATGCATATCGGGATAGTCAGTGATTACAACACTAGCGCCAAATCAAAAGCTTCCATCTTTTACACATTTTTACAAGCCGGCAGAGAGGAGTTTCAAGGATGTATAATCTTAATCATCTCTGGTCACTGGTCGCTACGCTCATAGATTTACTATACATTTATTTGGGCCAAGGCTAGATTTTACTAATCTTAGATGGCAATAAGATCGTTAAAACGCTGTACACATTCTATTTGAATATGAATCACTAATAACGAAGATTAATATCAAAGTATTTTATAAGTGTGACAAACGCTTATCTCGTAAGTATTTTATATTACAATTGTGATCATAATTTTCAATAACTGAGGTTATAACATTATTATGTTTCTTAGTGATGCAATATTCTCAGAAATAGCAAACTATAAATAACATTAATAATCAGTAGCTACGTAGAACTCTTTCTCAAATAATTGTTGTTATTTTTTTTAAAAATAGCACCTTGTCAAGATGATTAAGTAGCCTAGCTGCACTGAGAAGTAAAGTGTTGTATGAACACTTGTCGATAACTGAGGCTCCAAATATTAAATAGCTAAATTTAACAATAACAATATAACAATAAGGGAATGCCAAAATAAAATCATTGAATAAACACCTAAAATGTCATGCCATAACTTTATTTATAAATTCATCAAGCTAACAAGATATAATATTCTGAAGATTGAAAAATGACATCTGGACACGGGAATCGAACCCGGGACCTTTGGCTTAGTATGCCAATGCTTTAACCACTGAGCTATCCAGGAAGCATCTCGTGCCCAGGGTCATTCTTCACTCATATTTTAAGGCAGAGTCTGATGGATGTGCAGAAATCGTTGGCTTCTAATGTGTGATTTTATTAAGATCACGAGCTATCAGATAACTCAGCCACCTTTGACTCGACAGTTGGCTTAATGCTGCCACTTGTACAATTACGGGTTCGATTCCCATGTACAGGTGTCATTTTTCAATTTTCAGACTATGATTCCTCACTAAAAGCATAAATAATAGCTTCGGCTGTTTCATTCTTAACAAGATATAAACTAGGGCTTAAAAATTAAAATACACAGAATAAACAAACATAAAATGGCTTAGAAATAGATCTACACTTTAAGTAATGTGCCTAAAGACCTACTTTATTAAATTTACTTTACTGACACAGCTTGGCTGAATCAAATTAAATCATGCTTAATTTCCAAATAAGCTTGATTAGCTTGGCTCATCCAAAAATTATTTTCTCACTATTACTATGCACGTAAGACAATTTGAATAATACCAATATTCATACACCTAAAGTTCGATAATTTTGAATAACTACATAATTAAAACAAAACTCTGGGCTAGTACCTACCTATCACACCTGCTTCAGTGGCCACATGTTCTAAGGCAGGGGTCGGCGGCAACTGATTGATCACAATCGACCAGTCAATCTCACAGGCATTTTCAGTTGGCATTTTACGTAAGGATACTTTAATGCCATTAAAAGTGGTTCATCGTGTCTTCTAAACTCACAAATATTTTGGGAGCATTCAAATATGATAAATGTGACCAAAATTATCTTTATCAATCATAATTTAGAATGTAACTGATGTTAAAAGAAAGTCATATAGTTTAATATGAAAATGTAAAGTCTATTTTTTATATAAATTTTCCTTCGGAAAGGTGGGAACACAAGCATTTGAGGAAACATTGAAATTAAGGCTTATATATAAAATAATATAGTGTAGAAACAATGGGTGGGACCTTTTATAGGTAGTCTCTTGAGTCGATCGGGGCCCAGAAAGGTTGCTGACCCTTCTAAGGCGTCATTCTCGTGTTAAACTAGACTGCCGATGACAGGGAAATCAGAATTTGAATGGTTGGGTGTAGACCCTACTGATTTTTTTTTTTACAAAATGGTGCTAGGGATTGGGAAGGTTTAATTTGGAGGAGTGCACCCACATTTTTATAAGGGGGAGTGGATAACCATTTAGGAAAAACCACCCTCACTGTACCCGACTGTTATCGAACACCAATATCCCCGTCTTGGCCAGTCTAGTCTATTGAGGAGAGTAGTGCCTTAGACCATGCAGCCACAAAGCGGGTTGTACACTGTTATTGAATGCATTGATTGGTTATGGGAAATTGAAATATTTATAGTTACAGTTGCATTCTGTGATTAAATTATGATAATAAATTTTTATATTGCTGTAGGCCTACTTCATTTTGTGTGTCTTTTTAAATTATTGACATTTCAACTAGCCTTTAACTAAGACTTGTCTTGGTTAACTTTGATTCATATAATATTTTATGGAGCTATATGATCAATTGTTATGCTACAGATGGAGAATGGAGTCAAACCTTGTGGCCGAGTTCGTAGCTCAAACTGGCGCAGACTCTACTACTGCTTACAAATCTTTGCGAGGTTGGTTTTACCATGCTGTCTAATTTGTTTCTTTAAAAACATATAAATATTCACAAACTAATGATTTTTGTTTCCAAACGTAAATTATTTATAAAAGTGTCCATGCATTATCAAATACGGGAAGGGTGGGGTTGGGTGTTAAGTTGAGCTGTTTAAAACATTATACATAAGATACTAACTTGGTAGACCTTCTCTTATTTTAAACAAATATTCATAAATATATCTGTAAACTTGTTGCATGTTGTTTATTCTACCTAAAAGTACTAATAATTATTAGGAAAATAGATTGCATTTTTTTACAATAACCTATCAGTGTGAAACCCACACATAGTGTTTTATTTACATGAACCAAAATCACCATTGATAAGAAGGTTGGAGTCTGAATCTTTGTCATCTGCCTCGGTGGTGTAGTTAGCTGACACGTTCGTTTTGTGTTGAGCTAGACTGGGGGGATCGAGGTTCGAATCTCGGTCGGGTGAAATATGGGGGGTTCCCCTAAATGTTTTCCACTCTCCCTCCATGCTAATGCAGATTCCCTAAATTCAACCTTCCCAATTCCTAGTGTAATTAGTACTTAAGCATATAACCCGAACGGGTAGTAGTAGGAGGTTTTTTTAAATGTGAATCATTTTTCACTTTTTTTTATTCTTTCTCTTCTAATGCAAATGAAGGTAGGTCTAAACCTCTGTTAACCATACCACGTGTTATGCCTGGTAAAAAACATCAAAGGGAAGGTTGCTTGATCACCTATAAAAGACTTTGGTTCATATCTCTGTGAAGTTGAAGATCTAGTTTTTATGTAGGCAGTACTAAAGTAGGCTGTGTTCCATTTGTTATAAGTGCATCATTTACTTTATAGACGGAAACACAACTATATAAATAGTTTAACACACAGAACTAAATTTACCAAAATAAGCTATCTCATGCTAAAATAAAGTAATAAAACAAGCTGAGTACACCTTAGAATGAATATCAGCTCACAGGTTGCAAATTATTGTAATTCCAACATTGTCTTCACTCTTCATAGAGGGAAACACATTTCAATTAATTTAAATTATTTGAAAAATGAGTCGTGGGCATGGGAATCAAACCCGGGACTTTTGGCTTAGCGTGCCAATGCTCTACCACTGAGATATCCAGGATTTGTCCCGTGCTCAAGGTAATACCTCACTTATAGTCTGGGGCTGAGTCTGTAATGAATGTGTGGAATTGTCAGCAATATATTAGTGAACAACATTTTTAACTAGTTCTACCTCTCACGCTTCTCCAACACCTCCCTTTCCCCCACCACACTCCTTACCTCAACCAAACCACTCTTCCCCCCAACCCCCAACACACTCCTTTCCACCACCAACACACTACTTCCCCCCCAACACACTACTTCCCCCCCACCACACTCCTTCCCTCCCACCACACTCCTTCCCTCCCACCACACTCCTTCCCTCAACCAAACCACTCTTCCCCCCTCCCCCCAACACACTCCTTACCACAACCAAACCACTCTTCCCCCCTACATCCAACACACTCCTTTCCACCACCAACACACTCCTTTCCACCACCAACACACTCCTTTCCACCACCAACACACTCCTTTCCACCACCAACACACTCCTTCCCCCCTACATCCAACACACTCCTTTCCACCACCAACACACTCCTTTCCACCACCAACACACTCCTTCCCCCCACACACACTCCTTCCCCCCACACACACTCCTTCCACCCCACACTCCTCCCCCCACACTCCTCCCCCCACACACTCCTTCCCCCCACACACTCGTTCCTGCCCCCACACACTCGTTCCCCCCACTTGTTCCCCCCACACTCCTTCCCCCCACACTCCTTCCCCCCCACTCCTTCCCCCCACTCCTTCCCCCCACTCCTTCCCCCCACTCCTTCTCCCCCCACCCCCCACACACTCGTTCCCCCCCAACACATTCGTTCCCCCCCAAAACACTCCCCCTCTCATCCATCCTCTTCCCCCCACGTTCCCCATTTTCCTTTCTTTTCTATTCCTAAAAAGAGTGTTGTGTATGTATAGTATATAGATTCTAACCAATTCTGACCTTGTTTAGAGAAGAACTGGGACCTGAGTTTGGCTGTACAAGCGTACCGGTTCAGCTTGAATGGCCTGTCACCCTCCAACATTAGCTGGACTCTCCCTGCCACTGTGGCCGAGGAGAATGGCAACATCTCGGCTGATCCGGTTAGGCTCCGTTCTTTCTCCAGGCCGATGCTTCAGAAGTCAGATGCTGTGGATATTATAGATTGTAAGATGATTAAATACATTTTATTTTACTCCTTTGTCTTTACATTTCCAACGTTTAGTATAGTTAAATAATAGTTTTGATCTCTGGCGCTTCAAAAATGTATGGGTCTGTAATGAGGTCAAACTAAGCCTCGTGAACACAATTGAGGAGCCACTTTAATAATGAAGTAACAGTTCCCATTTAGAAAGCTGATAATATCAGCTGGAGGCCTGCTTGTGCTGACCACATGACACCCACTATCCGCAAATTTTAGCACTCTCATTGCTAACATCGGCAGCCGGTTGGTTGGTATAGCTTGCTTGCGGGCTTACACCATGGTGTCTTGAGGGCTTACTTAATCTTACAATTCCAAATCTCGTTCTTAAAATTATTCAGCTGCTGCACTAATTATAGACAAATTAGTTGTTTTATTTACAATAGCTTATTTGGAAAACTTTCTACACGCAAGGTCGTAAGAAATTTGTAAATTGTGATTGGGCTCACCTACAAAAGTGTTATTTAAGTGCTAGAGAAGGAAGCCAACCACTTTCTCAGCCAAACCATTGTTGCGGGGATAGTGAGGACTAGAGGTTTCTAATTCAATATTCCATGATTGAGCAAATACTTGGAATTTATAGGAGTCAAAAGGTTGGTTGTCAGACATGAATTGTTTGGGAATCCCAAAACGCGCAAAGATTGGTTTGAGCTTACTTATAGCAGTGGAAGCAGACTTACTCGGGACCTTCTAAGCCTCATTCCACCGTGAATGATAGTCTACAATAACTAGATAGCTATCACCATTATAATCCACAAAATCAGCAGGAACTTTAACAAAGGGTAAATCAAGGATATCATGAGGTTGCAGCAGGTCCTTTATTTTAGATCGTTGAAATCGATTGGATGTTGGGCACGCCAGTATAAAATTTTTCAAATCAGAGTTGATTCCTACCCAATAGAATCCTCGAGATCCTTGAGCCTTGACTTTTTCAAAACTGAAGTGAGTTGCATGAAGAATCTCAAGGGTGAAGTGCCTCAGTTTAAATGAAACTAATAGATGCTCATCGTAGTAAAAAAGCCCATCATGGACTGTGATGTTCTTTTCTAAGGGAAAAAATAGGGATTCAGCTCTGAGCAATCCGATGACAACGACTTAAGCCAACCTTTAATGTAATAATTAAAGACTGCTCAAAACAGAGTCCACAACTGTATTTTCTTTGTACATTCCAAGTAATGATGGTTGAACATCAGAGGTTGTCCTTATGACATTTACTATGTCGTAAATACTTTTATCTAGAGATGAAAGAATATTTTTACAATTTCGGGATAATAATTCCGCTATATGCATGTATTTGCCTGCTAAATATTTGAGTGTGAATGAATAGGGCAATAGTTTCAGCTTAAGACGGCGGAGGCGATTATTGGTAATTTTACCAATGACTTTTACAATGATGGAGGTGAGTTGCTCATGGTCTGAATAAACAGTTACTGCTTCGTGACCATACACAAAGTTATGGAACCTTTTGAATGCAAATGAGACAGCAAGCAACTCTTTTTCCACCTGAGCATAATTTTGTTCATTGGCAGTAAGCGATTGTGAAGCATATAAAATGGGTTTGCTATTATGCATTAAAGTGGCACCAAGGGCATATTGACTACTGTCAACATGTATGTTGATGGGTTTGGAGGGGTCAAAGGGAGTCAACAAGGCATATTGTGCTATAGACTTTTTCAAAAGCTCAAACTTCTTACTGGGGGAGGAATTCCAAGACCACTCGGAATATTTTTTTCAGAAGTTCACGAAATGGGGTGCAAATATCTTACAGGTGGGGCACAAATGGTCTTAGGTAGTTGATTTCCCAAATCCTTCCTTGAATCATGTACTTCTATGTGCTGAATAGCCTGAACCCTAGTATCATCAGGACAAATTCCATACTTATCAAATTTCAAACCTAAAAATTTACACATTTCCACAAATTACACATAAAACACTTATTGGGGTTACTGGAAAAACTTCTTACCTATTAAAATGTTTATAATGAGCTAAAAGCCAATAGGTTTAAAAAAATGGTTTAATTAAATAAATGGGGGAAATCCATCATTCACAACAACAAAAACCTGGGAAAAAGTTGTCTTGTAAACTTGTCTGAAAAATCTGGAAAAGTCGAGGAATTTGATAATAGAAGTTTTGAAACCACGCTATATAAGTGCAATCTCAGGTGATACATGCACCTTAATTCATTTTCTGTAAAACAATCATGATTATTAAAATCTTAGATGCACACAAATGTAAAGTTTTATTTATCCTCAACACCATACTTGAAACATTTTATAGCTCTAATATGAATCGTTTGTCCTTGTCTAAACCAGTGAGCTTCCTTCCTCGTCAATATTGTTATGTCACAAGTCTTTATATCACCACTACTGTTCATTTGGATTCTTCCACTGGTGCTAAACTGTTTACGCAAGTGTTGCGTCATCTGGCGTGCAAGCTGTGTACTGACAATACAAGTCAAGGTTAACCTTGGCAGCAGACTGCATTCTTTGATTTACATCACTTTATGACTCTGTTCACTCTTGTACTTTACTTATCTTAAGGTGTGGAAAACATGGGGAGCATACCTCCTCACCTCGTTGGTGAGTGAGAGAAACACATTAATTATTATAATTACAGTCTCTGCGTTGATTGAAAAACTTTTTTTTTATAAAGACTTATAAATGGGACCTTACATAATACCACATCGTTTAAATGAAATATTGTTTTATAAATTGGATTCCTAAAATTGTATTGTTATTGCTAACTAACACTAAGTCCTAAATGAGCAGAAGGTATTATATTATACGTTTATACGTTGCATATAAATATAAATACTTAGTGCAGGTACACTTTGTATATCCTAAAAGGTAGCGTTCTTACCTTGATTTCATTATGATCTAGCTTTTTTTTATATATATATTATATATATATATTAAGGTAAGCCTTCACTATAAACTGAGTGTACATAAATATCTAGCTTATTGGACATGAGTAGTCACCTGTTTTTCGTGTGAGATTACCAAATATTTATGAAATATTTACAATTTTATGTAAAAAAAATTATGAAATTTTAATGAAATTGAGAAATTACCACCAAAAATTTACAAATATAACAATTTATGCTAGCCTGCATTAAATTCTTGTTATATTTAAATTCTCATGTAAATGTATCTAGGAACTTTTTTTTTGTACAATTTAATAGGTTTCATGTAAATATAGGTGGTCTAACAAGAAAAGAATAGTAGTAGAAATTGCCACACTATTTTCATCAATATAGCAGCGTAAAGAAATAATGCCATGTGAAGTGATACTGGATTACATACCATGCTATTTGACAAGAAATTCTCTAACTTGCGCACGTGCATAAACGTCGGCAGACAGGGAGTGGGGGGGACGCTGGGCATTGTCTTGGTCCTGGTAATTATGTTTAGCTCTTTTTTTTTTTTTTTTTTTGAAACACAAGATTTCATGGCTTTTTTTTATTTTCTCAATTATACATCATCGTTTGTACTTGTGTTTTAAGTTGTGCATGAAATCATAGAGCAGTTTCAACCAAAGCTTTGTTTTATATACATTGATACAAGAAATACAATTTGATTGTCATGAAGTCTTGGTTTTATATCAACTCAACTTCCTTTAAAAATTAAAACCTTGACCGAAAATCACCCAAAAGTTGACAAAACAAAGAGAAAAAAAAATATCGGAGAATATACTGAAATGACCAAATAAGAATTGATGAAATCCAGCAAAACTTTCACCGAAAACAGATGTCTCTAGTATTGAGTACTGAATTGAGAATTTATCTGATATGAACATGTTAGGTCTCTTAAAATTAATAAATTTGATTCTTAAAAAATATATTAAGTACACTCGGCTCATCCTGAAAAGTAACGAGCTTGTCTTGCTTATTTTCAATATGGTGTAGGTATAAGATAGTGTAAGCTGTGAAGGTAAGACTGCCACCTTTCTGTGTAAACAGAGAGTATATAGTAGTTACTATACTTGTTCCAGTCAAGAAATTAACCCGAGGGATCTCTAGAGCCACAGACAATGTGAACCTTGTTTCAAGAGCTCGCTCCAACATTGAGAGCAATGTCTGTAACGTGAACCAGTTCTTCATTGAAACACCAGTATCCACCTTCACCCTACCTGACCTCACCATATATCCAGGTGGGGACACTCTTCAATTGTAAACGCGGGCAATATGTTCTTAACTGACAGTGTCAGGTATTTCTTTAAGAAAAATCCTTTTTGCTTTTTGAGGTATTATATTATATTTGGAATGTGCAGGAAAGGTGGATAGAAACATATAAAAAGGGGATGACCACAATATGGCTTTTATACTAAAAAGAACACAGTTCACACTTTTCATTGCTGCCGCTGGGCATAGATTCAGCCATTCCTTCCTTGTCTAGTGGCAGCGATGTTAAGTGTGAACCGTGTTCTTGTTTTCATTGTGAAAGCCATATTGTGTTCGTCCCCTTTTAATATGTTTTTATCCACCTTTCCTGTACCTTCTTCCAAATATAACAGTGTCAGGTATTTGGTATTTTGGTTTGACCCGAGAAGATGGTGTTTCAGATCTGTCTTAGTGCTCTGCGGATTGTTTATAGCAAGGCAGGTTCTCGCATCAACCCACTCCAGTTATCACTTATGTATTTTTATCCTTCTCTCGGTCTGGAATTTTGGAGCCAAAAGTGTTCTAAGCTAAAAAAAAAAAAAGCTCATGTTTGTTGTCTAAAAGTATAATAACAAATTGTTTAGCTAGTGGTATAATAATCCAACTTAATATATATAAATTATATAAAGTATCTGATTTTGTAACAAAATGAAGCTAGTAGCCTAAATATTTTTAATTTTGAAACAACAAATTGTTTAGCTAGTGGTATAATAATCCAATTTAGTATTTGTTTATTTATTAACTGAAGATAGTAGCCTAAAATATTTTGATTTTTCAAGTAAAAAAAGTTTTCAAAGTTGGCGATACTTAAAAAGAATATGCATTCTATTTATCATCTTAGAGCACCATTCATGTTTAATTCCGTGACCCAAACTAACTGAACGACTGTGGGCTTTGGGTAAATCATTATATTTTGCCAATCAATAATTTATAGGGATAGGATCCTTGAATTCCTCGAATCCTTAAGGAGATTCAAGAGTCGAGAATATATCAAATTAAAGATTAAAAAAAAGTTTTTTTCTCCAAAATATAAGTTGGAGTTTTTTTTAGAGGTTTAATATTGCTTGTTGGTAGTTCAACCCTAACATACAAGTGATTTTAGGAAAAACTTGACTACAAGACCCCAAACCATTAATGTAACTTACTGAATGTATGAATGTTAAACTGAATGCATTTTAGCATAAAAAAACCCAAATATTTAGCTGTTCTTTTAGCATCATGTGATATTAAGCTTCTATTTCTATTGTCTCTTATTATTTAATATTTCTATTTCCTCTTGTGTCCAAAAATTTTTTTAGTATTAATTATATCTAATAATTTTTTACATTGGTGGGCATGCGGACTAAGGTGTCTCGCTTGTTTGGTCTTGGACTTGGAGGTCAAAGTTTGAACCCCAACCAGATGTCCTGGAGTGTTGGTATATTTCCTTTAAATCCCAACTGTCTACCTTCCTAGCTCCTATTCTTATAGTGTAAATATGAATAGGCAATAGTCTGGCTTGATCTTAAGATACACACACACATTTTTAAAATGTTATATTTAATTAAAAAATTACTTATAGTCCCCACTTGCCGAACTGGCTTTTTAGTATTTATAATGTTTTTTCAGAGGATTTTCGTGGTTTCTTGGAGAAGGACTTGATTGAAATGTCGATGCTGGTGTCCCTGGAGCAAGGTGGGAGACTCAACTGGTGGGCTGACTCTGGGGCCTGTCAGAGACTCTGGCCTTTGGCGACTACGGGGGATGGCAACTGTTTGCTACATGCTGCTTCCTTAGGTATGACACGGCAGTCTTTCAAGAATAGTTCACATGCACTGAAAATACCCACTTAAGCTCGCCGCACATCGGCTCTGAATGGAACACATCGCAAATTTTTGGCTACCTTCATTTTAATGGAAGCTCGGGATTGTATTATCTACACTCGCACTCTGTTTACACCTGCTGATGTTCATTTCTTGTTCCTTGATAATTTTTGCTTATTTAAAAAAAATCTTCTGGTGAAGAAATAATCATTTTAGTTCGTAGTACCCAATAATTTATGAAATTTCCAACAAATATTAGTGTGACTGTGTTATGGAGAAAATGCGTGGGAGGAAAGCTCGTAAATTGTACGTTACATTTACTTTATGTTGTGCACTCACGGTGCCAGTAAAAAAGTCTGCTGCCAGTTTTTGGAAAAATTGCCAACTTTACGATTCTCAGAATCTTATTTTGTTTAATTTGAAATCTAATTTTTGCTTAGGTTTATTTTTCAAAGTAATTAAAAATTAGTAATATATATCTATGAGTCCTTCAAATCCTAGAATCCTGAACGATATTAAAAAAAATGTTATTTAAGAAATTTTATAGTTTGAAATGCATACTAGATAAGATTTTTTTTTAAATTTTATACTATTTATTAATGTTTTGGCCAAATCATTATTATAAGAAACAAAATTGACAAAACTAACTGAAAGTTCAGGCTTTAAACATTAATATTTAGTACCACATCCATTTAGTATTTGAACAAGGAAAATTAATAATTTTTCTCAAATGAACACTTCTTTACTTTTATTAGTCAGCTACAAAACCTTGCTCATAATTTAAACTTGAAATTATACATTATATATGTTTAAAATATTTCACAATCATAATTAAAATATGTTATCATGCCTAAAATAAGTATCTTAAAAACCTTAAATATAATAAACGTGTTTAGTATTTATACATACAATAATGATACAATTAAAGTATAATTGACTACATTATTTGAAGGAGAGAAAACTATTTTGGTTTTTATATACAATTGGCAGACAGATGAGAGTAAATTCACGCACAATTCAGTATGTGAATCACAGTAAGGTGTCCCATTCACTATATACTTGACTGTCAGTAATGATGTTAGGGTTTTAATCTCGGTAGGATAAACTGAGGGTGGCTTTTCCTAAATAGTTTTCCATATTACTTACACAAAAATTGCAGTACATTTATTTGAAATTCTCTCCTGATCATCCCTCCCCTATTAGTGTAGATATGCAGATAGACCAAACCAGGGGTGTGCGAAGTCCACTGGTTTCAACTCGAAGCCAAATAGAAATTTGAACATTTTTGTTAATTGTTTTATGTTTGCTTATTTATGTGACTTAATACATATAAAATCACTTATGAAGTGTTTTATTGTACAATTGTAATATTTCATTCTAATCTGATAAATCAGGCTACTTTTACAACATAAAATTCAATTTTCAAATATTTATCTATACTATTATTAATTTTTTTGACTAATGTGCTTGGATGCCATTTCAAGGAACACGGGATATTTCGTATAAGGAAAATAATTATTCTACTTTTCAATCAACATATTTATTAGCTTTACTCTTCATCATCTACTCCAATATAACATCTAACTTTCTATAAAATTCATTTCAATTTAAATTTAATTTTAGATGTCATAATTTTCATATCTTTCTTCTTTCTTCTATAGTAGAAGTAGTTACATGCGCGCGCGCATGCACGCACACACACACACACACACACACACTAAACACTAATTTTAACACAAATTGTGTAATATTTTGGTATTGTTGCCTTTATCCAATAAAAAGAGAAGGGGGAATACACTTTACACAAACACTGAATTACTCCATTTTGAATTGTATAAAGTGTATTCCCTCTTCTCCTTTTGTTTGATAAAGGCAACAATGCCAAAATATTACTCAATTTGTGTTTAAATTAGTGTCTAAATGTGTGTGTGACTACTTCTACTCGAGAAGACAAAAGAAAGATGTCACCTTTGTACAATGGATTCTTCCCACATTTTCCCTCTTTCTCTAGGTGGGATTTCTTCATTAAATTTAGACTTTTAAGTTTGTTTATCCTTTTTCTTTATTTTTATCAATTTCCATTATTATAAAACTTACTATTATTATGTAAATAACAGCTCAGATTGGCAATAATTGAATATGAATTGAGTAATTTAGTTATAAATATTTATTTTGGCTAAGCTTTGTAATCGTTGAAGCCAGATTTTTTCAGGCAAAGTGGAAGCTGATATTTGATTCAACGCTAAGTTGAAGTATCACACACACATCCCTAATCCAAATATATAGTAAGACACAATGCAACAAATTTTTATTGGTAGCCTACTCTTCCCCTCACACTTACCACTGAATGATACAATAATTCTGTGTTGCTAAGTGAACCTCAACCCTCAAGACAAATGCATATTTAATGACTGTCTCAGAAAGAAGCAAGGTTTATCCGATAGTGGCGCTGTACAGGTATGTGGGGTTTCCACGACCGTCTGCTAACTCTGCGGAAGGCCCTGTACGGTTTCATGACGAGTGGCTGTTCGAGACAGGCCCTGTGGCGGCGTTGGCGCTGGCAGCAGACGCAGCTCAATGCAGAGGCTGGTTTTGTTTACTCTGAGGAGGAATGGCTTAAAGAATGGGACAGCATAGTCAACATGGCGTCGACAGAGCCGAGGCAACACCAGGGAGCTCGACGCAGAAGCATGATTATAGACAAGAATCTGTAAGTTTGTTTCTTCCCTCGTCTTAAGTTTGTTGAAATATGACACCTAGACACGGGAATTGAACCTTGGACCTTTTGCTTAGCATGTCATTGCTCTTTCACTGAGCTATCCAAGATTCATCCTGTATTAGATTTAAGGGGCACTAAAACTTACAAGATTTAAAAGAAGCTAACGCTGGGGAAGATTCAAGGGAAACTAAAACTAAAGAACCATCAGAGGTTTCAAAACTGCATCATGGATTAAGGACTTCTCTTCTTTTCAATACTTAAATTTATTTATCATTTGATGCTAAAAACAATATTTAAAAAATGGGAAATTAATTATGCTTATTAAATTCCATTTAATTTAATGAACAACATATTTTTTCTCTTTTTATTCATTAACTTTCTGATATATTTTCAATGTTTTTTTTATCAGCATGTCTTACTAAACATATGGGTTATACACCTATGTGCTAATTACATTATTGTTCTAGGGATTAGGAAGGCTTAATTTAGAGGAAATACACGTGCATTTGCATGGAGGTAGAGTGGGAAACCATTTAGGAAAAACCACCCACAGTGCACCCGACCGGGATTGAACCCCAATCTTCCCATTTTCGGCAGTCTAGTCCAACACAAGAGAAGTGCGTTAGAACATGCGGCCACCAAATCGGGTTTCAATTATAGTCATGGATTTAAAAATAAATTCCTTATACAAAACTATCACAAACCTAACTATGCCAGTCTAATTACTACTTCCTGAGGAAGATGCTACAATAGCATCGAAATATTGAAGTGTGTGTAAATATGTGTCAGTGTTGTTACTTTTATTTGTGCTCTACCATTTTCCTAATATTCTATCATTTTATTTATCACTAAATGTTTTTGCTCAATGCACTTTTTTCATATATAAAAACCTAACTATGAGAAAAGGGGAGTCAATTTAACTTAAACTATTTATATTTTAAATGTCGTAGGCTCATTGATAAAGTGAATTATATTTTAATTAACTTTTCATTAAAACTTAAGAAAACCCACTATATTGAATAAAATAAAAATAACATACCTAAACACCTTGTTTTTAATATGGTTATTGCATATTATCTTTGAAACATTTAAAATAAAATAGACCAAATGATCAGCAAAATAGCTGATTGGCCCATCACTATTTCTTACCCTTTTGCTCTTTTATTAACTTTAATACTATATTAGATCCCAATTTCAAAGAAGCATTCAAACTTGGTCACACTTGTGTTTCAGCGATGAGGTGCATGAGAATGCTACATATGAAAGTTTAGAAGAAATTCATGTCTTGGCATTGGCCCATGTCCTCCGAAGACCCATTATTGTAATTGCAGACCTCATGTTAAAGGTAGGTTTCTATGTATTCATGTTAGGTTTTATTTTTTATGTTGTTTTCATGTATTTCTATTTCCTTACTTTACTGAGTGGTTTAAAATTGTTGAGTCATGTTGACACTGGAAGAAAAGAGTATATAAATTCCATTAAAACTTTTTCCTGTTAAAAACTTGGCATTCTCATCTATAGACCTGCTAAATTGAATGTAACATTGCTTAAATAGAGTGCAGTCCTGTCATAGATATAATATCTTATTGTAATATTTAGGATGTAAATGGTGAAGATATGGCGCCCATACCATTTGGTGGTATTTACCTTCCTCTGGAGTGCTCTCCTGGTGACTGCCACCGCTCACCCTTGGTCCTGACATATGATGCGGCTCACTTCTCCTCGTTGGTTGTCATGGAGAGGGAATCCCTTACTGATAAAGTGCCACAGCCACCAGGTAAAAAACATTTTAATGGTGTCTATTCAACTTGACCAATAAACTTCCCGACTTTTTCCCTGATTTCCCTTAATCATTTCTTAAAATTCCTGACTTAAAAGTATGTCACACCCTTTCCCTCCCATTTTTTTACTAATATTTTATGAATAACAATAATAAGTTTTAAATTTAAATAAACCTTTTTTATTTGTTTTAACATAGTCTAATAGGCATTAGAAAACTATAAAAAATATTTCACAGCTATAAACAAAAAAAGACAGTTTGAATCACATTGTAATTACTGATTTAATGATAATTATATTTCATATTTTGAGTAAAACAACATTTTCCCAGGTTTTTTTTTTGGCGTGATTTACCAAATTTCCAACTTATTCCCATTTTTTTCTGACCACTTCAAATTCCCGGCTAAATTCAGTTTTTATGGATTTTCCCCGATGGTAGACACCCTGTTTTATGCATGGCCAGGGTACCTAAAAACCTAACTTGAGTTTAGTCACAGATAAAATCAACATTAAGGGCTATATGTAAGAACATTGCCGAGCCCAGACAAAGCACAAGTAAAGTCGAAGATGTGTGAATTTACTTGCTAGGACGGTCGAGCGGCTCTCTTCCAAAATAAAGTTAATTGTGGAGAAGTCTGGTCCCAAGCAAGCTTAAGCTGTACTTAATAAGACTTTGATGATGTTCCTCAAAATGGTGCGCCTCACATGGACTAAAGAGCTGGCACATATTTTGATATTGCTATGTTTTTGCAACAAAATATGGAGGGCCTGGATTTCGAAAAGCCAACTGCTCAATAAATATACATGGGTGTAATTTATCAAATCCAATGGAAAGACCCATGAAATTATATACTTGTTAAACAATTCACCTTTTGGAAATTACTGTTTTAGTTAAAATTCCTGGTTATTTCTTCCCGCTCTTTTCTTCGCTGCTGTAGTCTAACCTTAGTTTTTTATATTTTCTATACTGTATGATTCTTGGTTTGTTCCAAAAAATATATTCACTCTTACACACTGAAAATCTTGTTTTTTTTCTTTTCTGCCATTTTAAGAATTTTTTTGTTTTTTTTGTTGTCTATAATCAATTTTTCTAACTTTACAAGCAAAATTGTCGCTATAAAAGGTTGTGGATGTAATGAATTTTATTTACTGCCAGGGTGTGGTACCTCTGCTAAGATTTCATTACGTTCTAGCAAGTCATGTGGTTGACTTGATTTAGACTTTTCTTCTACTTAACTTGTGCTTGACTGGTACTTCGGCTGTAATTAGCATTTTTCTTGCATACTGCCCTAAGTACTCGTACCAGAACTATGTTTTAATAAGTTGATGGCAATCCCACATCATTGGGCATGCAAGCTAAGGTATTAATATCATCTTGTCAGGTTTGCTGGTAATGAAGAGGTTGAGGTTCAAACTACTTTTTTTTTTCCCCTGGATGCTCAAAATAATGTTTTTTAATACAATTTGCCATGCCAAAATTAAATTGTTTACTGTATTTATTTTATTCCGTTTGAAAAAAGAAAATAATTTTTGCATGCCCACGGTAATAAATTGTGTTTACGCTCACTAGCATTTAGGCTGCCAATTTCTCTAGTTGTTCTATATTTCATTACATCAAGCGCACTTTGCAACATTGTGACTCATACACAAAGAGAGTAGTGCATGTTGGGTTGAAGAATATAACTGCTAGCAGCTAGTGTGACTCACACTGATACGAATACACAAAGAACATAGTGCGTGTTGGGGTGAAGAATAGAGCCGTTAGCAGCCAGATAAAATGTATTTATCCATCACATTTTTATTGGGAGGTTTAAGTACCTGATAACTTTTATCTGAAAGTTAAAATAGGTGTTGCCATAGTGACGCGTTTTTTTTATGAGATTTTGCCTATCAAAATCTGTTTTTAGGTAAAAATCTTGGTTCATGTGTTTAGTAGGCACAGGCCCAGGCTCTAACTATATAAGGTTAGAATATTTATTTCACACTTTTATAAAAACTGACAAGCTATTTGTAGCGTTATAGTTGTATAAGAACAAATTATCTAAATGTGAGTACAATAAATGCAATTTTGTAAACGTTGTACCAAACTATTGACCCTATTTTGGCAGACACCGAACTTAGTACTTGCAAGACAACTTAGCTTCCACGCCCACGTGACGCCATCTGTTTCCTCGCACTCGTTTAGCCGCCAATATTTAACAAATGTTGAGCGTTGTAGCCACTCGCTAGGTTGTAGCAGTAGCAGCAGGGTTTATACGCATGCACGCACCAGTGAAAACAGTACCAACCTTGCATTTTCTGCATAAAAATATATTTATCCTACAGATAGCTATCCAGCAGATAAATTCAGTTCATAATATGCGTAAAATATTAAAGTAGCTGATAACCTTTATCTGGTCGATATCTTTAACCTCCCTATAGCAATATTTATCTAGTAGTCATAAGATCGGCCCTAAATAATAAAGAAGAAGACTGTCTACTAAAGAGATTAACAGTGATGAGTCAGCAGTAACTGCTAGAACACAAGCGTGTGCCCTTTGTTTTGTTTCCTGAAGCACTGTGTTTGTTTCCCGCCCAAACCTTTTCGGGAAAGGGCTATTTCCACCCGACCTACGGGAAGAGATAAATTCCCGACTTTTTTCCCTAGAGTTCGGATCCCATACACCCCCAGAGATAAGATCATTAAATTTAATAATTTAATGATTAAATATAATAATTTAATGGTTAAATATAATAATTTAATGATTAAATATATTATAAATAAAACATTATATCCATCTATCAAAAGTCAAGATACAAGTTTGCACAGGCAATTGCAGAATCCAAGCCTAAACTTTTTTTTTTTTTTGTGAATCAAGAAACAGGGAGGCAACATCAGTATTTAAGTGACCATGACCTACCTCCATCCATGCTGCCACAGTCCAGTCTGTTATTTACTCTCTTCTGCTGAAGGAGACTGATGTACCCTGAAAACTACATAATTATGTGTTTTGTTGTGTTTTAATTGTGAACTTTGGGTCTTGCAGTTTTCTGGTAAATGTGTAGGCCTTGCCCTTCTTTCTATCCTACTTTCAATGTATAATTTGGCATAAAATATAAATAATTGTTTATTGGCATCTTCTCCTTTCTTCTACAGAAGTAGTTATACACACATTTAAACACAAATAGAGTAATATTTAAGCAATATTGCCTTTTTGAATTCAAAATGAAGTAGTTTGTGTTTGTGTAAAGTGTCTTTCCTCTTCCCTCTTTTTTTTTTATAAAAGCAACATTGCCAAAATATGACTTGTGTGTTTAAATGTGTGTGTGACTACTACTATAGAAGACAGGAGAAAGGGTGAAGATGTCACTTTTGCATTAGATTCTTCCCACTTTTTTTCCTTTCCCTAGGTGGGCTTTCTTCATTAAATTTGCACTTATAATATTTTTTTTGGATCAATTTACATTATAATAAAGTCATTCAGCCATTGTGCCTCATTTTTGATAGATTACAAATCTAATCAATTGAAAATATGAATGATACTTTATTAAATTTGTTCTTCACAGTGGATTGTTTGTTTCAGCCATGATCCCTCTAACAGACTCAGATCATGTTCTTCTCCCCATTCAATTCTTGGTGGATCCTGGCGAGCATTTTGTTTGGGGATTGGATGACACAAACCTACACACGGCCCAGAAACTCGCACTTGACGAGAAGGAAAAACGGAGTCTCTTGCGAGAATATCTAGATGTTGTTCATGTGTCCACCCCCCTTACGCCATGCACAGATGAGAGTAGCGACCCCCCAATCCTTGATCAGGACTTAAGGGCTAGTGACGAGGACGACATTGAGAAGAAATTCAGTGAAATTTTAGACTCGGAAATAAATAGTGAGGCTAATCCTACTTTTACTAATAACAAGAGTAAAGCGGCTAAACAGTTGCAGTCAGTGGCGAAACAATTTGGAAGCATTGGCAAATCTGTCAGTAAAAAGTTAAAAAAGAACCTGGGTTCGATTACAAAAATGACCAGAAGTAATTCTCAAAAAAAGAGTCCAGTGAGACAGACCACTAAAACCACTTCCTCACTCTCCAGATCACAGGATTATATTCTTTGTGCTAGTTTGCACACAGAAAAAAGACACGAGTATCAAGAAGAAATGGTCCGAAACTATTTGCAGTCTGCGCAGATAAGATTTTACAGGGACAAAGAAATGAAACAAAAACAAGCAGAAGAAAGAAAACAGAATGAAGAACTTAAACTTAAAGAAATTGCATCTTTGGAGTGTCCTTCAAAATGCATAAACCCAAGTTGTGATCAGTTAGGAACTGCTATTACAAGTTACATGTGCAGATCATGTTTTGAAAAACAACGTGACCAAGAACTGACTACAACTATCAACTCCCCTACCTTCCATCGTGCATCTGCTGATAACACTATTAATGATATGAATGGTGCACCAAGATATGGTACCGGGAAATCTCGGTTTTACACCGAATCGGACACCAATTCTCATAACACCATCAGTAGGCTTCCTACAACTCGCGCAGGAAGTAACATCGATCATACACTATACCTTTCTAAGTCAACATTTTACAATGACTCGGCATGTCCTCCAGGTGTTGACACCCGGGGAAATTTTGTGTCAAGTCACAACCACAACCCGTTGATTACCTCCAAATCTGAACAGTCGAGCAATGTCAGTGAAGAACACACTAGTTCATCAAAAAGACCTTTAGTGGGGCGTTATAGCTTTGGTTACAGTTATGTTCCCTCGCAAGATCCAAGTGCGATAATGAACAATGGGGGCTTGAGGATAAATACAGGGCCCGCCCCTCGGTTGCACAGCTACAACATGGCTCGAGTATGGGAGAATACCGCTGGGGGCCAGCCCAACAAGTACTCTGCTGGGGGTCAACATGAACTTCAACAGAATACTACAGTAAGTTATCATTGATTGAAAGCAGGGCTGTGGAATCTAAGTAGTAAGCAATTTTGGGTGAAGTCGGAGTTGGGAGTGTAAAAATATATCAACTCTGGTTTTAAGATAAAAACTTATGATATTATAACAATATATGATAAATATATAATTTAACTTAATACTTTTTTATTTTTTGTAAGACCATTATTATATTTGTTCAATTATTCAGTATAATCCATCAAATAGCTTCCTAAGAAGTCTTAAGCATCAAGTGCATTAAGCAAAATACAATATATAATTAAATATAATGGAATTATAAAAAGATGAAGCATACAAGGAATTAAAATAACACTAACATATTTACAAAGACTTCAATATTTACATACAGGAGATTCCTTAACAGCATCAAAATTGTATTGTTCATAAAGATGTGTTGGTGTTTTTTACTTTTATCAATCTCGGGTAGTTTATTTAAGAGAAGATGTGTTATTTTAATTCCATTTAGTAGCCACTTTGTTCCATACTTAAAATACACTCTTTCCAAACTGTTTGGTCTGATTCTACTCTAGCCTATCATAAGTTACGTTTATTACTGTTGTTTTTAAATACCAAATAATATTTGGCATGAAAAAGTATTTTTTCTTTAATCTATCAACCGAGGTATTGTGTAACCCAGTAAACATAAATTATTTTAGGCGCCGCCTGGGATCAAACCAGAGCCAACTAGACTTGTAGTCAACCTCCTTAACTATTCAACATGCAGAACAGGTACCTATAGCTATCTCTAAAATATTGATTATATGCTATTTTATAACATTTTTTAAACTGGTTTTAAGCCAGCTTTGCAGCTTGTTATGATTATAAGTTGCATTTATCTACTCTGTTAAGAACGAGTCTCTAATTTATTTTTTTTATGGCAAAAACAGGATCAAAGTCAAATCTGTAAAAACTTGGACACCAAGTTCTCCCTACGTATGGTTGGCGGCAGTGCACCTCAAAACACGACAATCACCTCTCGCAATGTGGCTGTGGCAACTCTGAACCCCCAGTCGGGAAGTGACCTGCCCAACGTTGAGCGCGTGAGCAGACCGGCATCCGACATCTGTAGCCGAGTTTCTGGTGGAGTCATTCTTCCCATCGCAGGGACACAACCTTGTCGAACAAACAATTGCAAGTTCTTTGGAAGTAAAGATTCCGACTTTTATTGTTCCAAGTGCTTTAAAGAAGCACTTCATTCAGTGACAAGTCTAAGGGTTCAGGAAATGAAACGATAAAAAGATCTTTGTTGTTATGTTTTATATTATAAAAAAGTATTACATTTGAAACCAGACTAATGTAACACACACACATATATATACATATATATATATATGTTAATTGTTAACCTGATGTAAGTTTTTAAAGAAATGTGCTGTTTCAATAATTTTATTTTGTGAACTGTCTTATTTATACCTTATCTGCCTTTTGTAAGCTAACTTTTTAATATTTCCAATAATGGTTGATATAAAAGCCAGTATTATAATTTTGTTTACATGTATGTCCATTAAAGAACCATCGTACAATTAAAAAATCAAGTTTTCACTCTATTCATGGTAGCTATCAATACTAGTTTGCTTATTGTCATTAGCTGTAAATAAAATATTATTTTTTCTTACTTTTGTGTTCATTTTCTTTGACCAATTCTCGAATTTGATGTCTTTAGAGATGCCAAATATTGATAATTGTGTATTAAAATCTGAACCATAGTATAAAAAAATTGATGCATGAAAATACTGTGTCATCATACTTAAGTTCTTATTTTTCCAGAACGTTCAACAGTATTAAGCATTAATTTTTCTAAACAATACAGGAAAAATGGACACATTTAATTTTATGGAGAATTCTAACATCTGTTAAGTTATATTTAGATTGGTCAAGTAAAGCTTAATAATGCAGTAACACTATGTAATGCTAATACTTTGCACTATATTTTTTTTTTCACAGCCTGATTTCTTATTACTTATCTTTGATAAAAGGAGACACTAAATTTGAAGAGAAAAATCCTAAATTATAATGAGCTCTGGTTTCCATGGTTTTAGTGATTTAATTATATTCAGACATAAATTAATCACACATTTTATGTGACTGTGAAGCTATGAAATTTATCATGTAGAGCTTCAAATTGAACACTTCTAAACAGTTCAAAATTTTGTAAAATAAATGTTCACAAATGAAATTTTGATGGCTTTCTGTAAAAACTCAAATTATTTTGTTTGTGTATAGTAAATCAAATGTATATTATGTCATTATATAAAGCTGTAAAATTCTTATTAAGTATTTATATTAAATTTTTATACTATTCTATTTAGCATAATTTTGTAGTATACCATTTTTGCTAGGCTTGAAAATTAGTATATTTATTAACAAAATTACAACACAGTATACAAAAAAATAATAATTTTTTTTACTTCTAAAGAAAATTTAATGAAAGTTTGTTATAAAAAATGGACTTTAGACTTGCATTAACAAGAGTTGAATGTATTTACTCAAATATTTATGCTTTGTAACAGTAAATTAATACTGACCCGTTATCATTTGCTTTGTGTAAATATGTAAAATATCATTTAACATGTTGTGTGTTTGTTTTTTTCATTATTACTTTGTTATTATTGCTCTTAAAAGTTAATTTCTAGTCAAATTGAAATTTTTTGAATAATTTATGTACATAATACATTACTACCTAAACATTGTGTTGCTTTTTTTTTTTTAATTCATCTTTGTTTTCTTTTTGATTAGAACATCAGAATTATTTATTTTGAACTATAGCTCTTGAAGGAAAACCTCTTTTTATTTCACAATAGGGTGCCCGGCCCAATGGCTAACTAATTTTCTAGTAATAAAAATGGATAAAAATAAATTAAAAGGAAAATTAAACTAATAAATGTAAATTTAATGAATTTAATCATCAAATGATTATTAATGAAGATTAAATTCATTAAATTTACATTTATTGGTTTATTTTCCTTTTTCTATAAATGAAGATTAAATTCATTAAATTAAAACTTATTAGTTTAATCTTACTTTTTCTTTATGTTTATCAATTTCCATTATGGTGAAATAGTTTTTTATTTCTTGAGGTTCATTGTTATTTGTATGGAAGAAGGTATAGAAACTAGGGATGGGACCCTAAAAATCCCTCGAATCCTTGTGGATGTTCGAGATTCAAGGATTCTAGAAAATTACACATAAAGATTTTTTTTTAAATCTTTTTCTGTCAAATTTCTTAGTTGGTATTTGCTTTAGAACTTTATTATTGCTTATTGTTGTTTCAGCCCCAACATAATATTCAGAAACAACTTTCCCTGACCATTATATTAACATTAAGTTAGCATTTCTATTTCCTACTATTTTTTTATCCTCCTATTTCCTTTCATGTTCATGAATTTTTCAAGATTTGAATTCAATATTTGTTATTATAAGATAAAAGTTTCGGATTCATAAATTGTAGATTTGACCAATCTCTAATAGGCACGAATAAAAGGAATAAATGCAATGTATCTTTTACAATTAAAAGAGAAATATAGTTCACACTTTACATTGCTTCAGATAGACAAATAGATAATTGCTGCCTCTTGAAGAAAACAATTTACCTTCTTTCATATACATCTTATTGTGAACTATGAAACCTTCCCTCACCATTGTTAGACCTGCTTCTATTTCTGACGAGTCATTGTGCATGCCACCAATAAGGTACAAACAACATTGCAAATAATAAAAGGTAAGTAGTGCGCATGTTTAAAGACCCATTTGACTATCACTGTTGTGAGCTGCATAAGTTTTCTTTACCTAGCCCTTTCCCTGGCTCGGCCGTTGAACAACACCTATATTTGCCCGAATGTTCCCTGGCGGGGGTGTGAATTGACGTTTCATTGCAATAAGTTAAATAAGTTATTGCAGTGCCATCTTTCAATGATCAAGTGTACTGTTAGCTAGTCTAAATATTTCTTATTGTAATTGATAGATGGTGCTACCAGATCACTGCTATACAATGACCATGAATAAAATAATAAATGAAAAAATAAATAAGTAGAGAAAATATTTGTCGGATAAGAGTATATGAATAGAAAAATGGCTGCTGGTCCTACACAGTTAGCTGTGCCACATGCGCGCCAGAGAATGTTAAGTATGTAATCTTGTAGGGTTCTTCATGCATGGTTAGGATGGAGTGTTAGGGTTGTAATAGCGCAGGGAAAGCCTTATGCATTAAGAAAGCTAAAATGTAAGTAATCTAACGGGCCCCACATGCACTTGTAACTGCGATTTGGTTATAGTTATTTATTTTTACTAATACGGTTATGGTATTGCAATCCATACATTTCAGATTGTTTAAGAGCAATGGTTTCAATATAAAATATTAATAATAAAACTTTTAGCTGAAATAGTAATAGTTTGACTTGCTTCGTTGGTCAAATGGTGTAAGGTATCACTCTCACAAAAGACTGGACTGTCAATGACTGGTAGATTGAGGTTCTAAACATGGTCGGGTGTACTGAGGCTAGTTTTCCAGGCTACCTCCAAACAAACGAGAGCTAATTTCCTCTAAATTCAACCTTTCTTATCCCTAACACATTAGTGTAATTAGTACATATGTGGATAACCCTTAACAAGTAGTAAGACCCAGTGCTAAGAATAAGTTCTCATTCTTTACTAAACTAATTAAATATTTCAAAACCAGCTCATTCCTTATGGCAGTCAAACTAAACTAAGCCATTTAAGCTAAAATTTCACTTTATATCCTATTTTATTAATATTAATCATCTAGCTTATGAAACAAAGTAACTAGAACATACTCACCAAACACTAAACAATAATTTAACTTTATATATACATGTCAGTATATTTTTTCATGTATTACAAATTATTTATCGTGGTAAGCATGAAATAATAAAGAAACTAGTTTTACTTCTTCTACACTACTGCCTTATGTTATCGTTACAACAAGGGCTGTGCAAACGGTGCGGCCACATAGGGTCCCGCGCTTGTTTGGAGAAAAAAAGTTGGGGTGGGAAATTTTTTAATGTGTGCTTTTATAGTAGAATCCCTACATAGTAAAAATATATAAAAACATCATGTGGTTTGATTTATTGAACGAGTGAAGTGAGTTCTCAATTTTAACTCCACCAATTTGCATTTGTCTGTCTGGTGGATATCTCTCATGAAAACTTTTGTATGCATTAATTGATTTAATTCAAACTTGGAAACGGTTGAGTTTTTTTAACCTTTATACAGATCATGTTCACTGGATAAGAGAATCATACGAGTTGGGGGAGAAAAAATTAACCCTTATATGTATAAAAACACAGCTTCTAGCATTAATAATTATATGTATTTATTTACCTTTTAGGGCATTTCCTGATACAAAATATGTCTAAAAATTGCTATATAGGTGATTACTTTTGTAATAACATTAAACAATAATCAAGTTTTTACCTTTTTGGGGGGGAAGGAGAAGCAGATGGTTTGGGGCCTCGCGACTAAGTTTTCCCAGAGCCCCACATATGCTAAGGGCAGCCCTGGTTACAACTAAGTAGTTAATTGACTGCATGAAAATTTGATGTTGAAACTGTACTAAAGGCATGACTTCACAGTAGGCCTCTTTATGAAAAGTTAAATATCATTCCTCTCTATCAGAGTTATTCAAACTTTCTTGTTCGCATACCCCCAGATTTATCTTATCTTAAACTATGTATCCCCAAGATAAAACTAACCACCTAGATAAGAATCGCATAAACTAGAGAGAAAAAAATAATGCTTCCAGATTGCATGTTGTTTTGTCTGGGTTTCTTATGGCTAGTTATAAATCTGGCCCTAATTATTCTGTGTTTATCATTAAATAATAATAATTATGTGTTTTATCTTACGACAGGTCCATTCCTTTTGTCAATGAACTTAGACCGCCACTGCGCCCTGTCCTCTGCCTCTTCCTTCATCTCCCAGAGCTTTCGTCTTTCCTTCAAGTCATCCAATATTTGAATCCTACTCCTTCCTAAGTTTCTCTTTCCCTCAACCTTGCCTTCTATGACGTGCAGAAGTCAGTTCTTCCTAAGGATGTTTCTTATCCAGTTTGCTTTGCACCGAAAAAACACATCCAAAATGGTTCTCTTCTCACCCACTCTTATTAGGGCTTTTTCATTTGTCACCCTGTCTGTCCGCCTGATCTTCTCAAGTCTTTTTCCAACACCACATTTCAAAGCTTAGCAGTATTTCACCCGGGGGTACGTGTGCCCCAACTTGAATACTTCTGCTCAATACTACTCTACATTTCTGAACAGATGGGAATTCTTTCTGTAAAACTGGAAAATACAGCCATTTTGTATAAAGAAAGCAGTGGAAACCCTGATATATCTTGATGCTCTAAATGAAATGTAGAAATTAAAGTTTGTGTACCCACATTTGCATCAAAGATGAGTAGAAAACAATTTGTGAAAAAAACACCTCTGCCAATATTTGGACCCATATCTCCCTGTTCACAGGAAAACCATACAAAATGAGACCGATGTTGCCTACATGACCCAGGGCATGGTCCTTCATTGTTCAATTTTGTGGAAATAATGAGTGGAACCAAATTTGTATTGAAAGAGCCTCTTTTAAAATACAAACATATTATGTGACCAACATAGATAACAATTTACTTTATTATTATTGTTATTTTATAGGTATTGATAATATCTATCTAAAGTGACGTATGACTAAGTAAAAGTAGAACTAGTCATTTTGTTTGGACCCGCTTTGGTGGCCGGATGGTCGAACGCGCTACTCTAGTGTTAGATTAGACTGAAAATTGATTGAGGTTCAAATCTCGGCCGGTATATTAAGGGTGGTTTCTCCATAATGGTTTTCCGCTATCCCTTCACATAAATGCGGGTACACTTCCTATAAATAAAACCTAATCCCTAAACCCACTAGCTTAATTAGTACATAAGTATATAACCTGAATGGGTAGCAAGACGCATTGCAAAAAAAAAATTGTTTATTTTCCAGATAAGACTCCCTTTATGAAAATTAGACTGTAGTTTGAGTCAGGCTACCAAATTATAAAATTGACTAAATATTTACCATATAACAATCCATCCAAAATACCTGTTCCAAGGGGAAGGAAGATTGAGCGAGGAGAAAAGGGTAAAGAAATGTTTAACCTGGCATGATAAATCTTATTTACATTATTGAAATTGCAAACTTACTACGTAAGCTATAGCTACAGTCCAATTTTCAAAGTAAGGACCTTATCTGACTACTAGCTCTACTTTCATATTCATACGTTAAATCATGTGATCTGCAGCTGTAACTTTTGATATATATTATCAATACTTATAAAATAACACATATAATAATATAGTGAAATTTTATCAACACTTACTTCAGAAAATTATGTTTGTATTTTCTAAAAGATTTTTCCTACCAAAATTTTAATATACTTAACTTCTGCATAAGAGAATGAGTTGGAACTAATAGTAACCTTGGGGGTTTACATGACTTAGTTAATTCATAAGTCAAGGGGTTGAATAAGTTTTAAAATATCCCATGCATTATTGGTTATAGCACATTGAAGAAGAAAAATTAAGTATTTCAATTTACATTCAAATAATATTTCAAAATTACCTCACAAATAAAACACTTATGTAAAATATTGCACTTCATAAGTTAGACATTGAAAATGGCATTACTGTTCAAATTAAATCAACACTTTTTGGTTAATGTTGTTTTATTTTTACATTTACATTTATAATCACCTCGCTTGCAATTTTTTTTAAACCAAAATTATTCATAGAAGATTCCAGAAATTTGTTAGGTGGCCTGAAAAACTTGATCAGAAGTTAAAATTGACAAAATATAAACCTTTTACCGTTACTAGATGTTACTTTTAAGTTTTCATCATTGGCAATTGTTATTTTTTAAAAAAATTCTTGTATTTGCTAGAAAATAACTTAGAGTAATGTGGACATATTTGTTTAGAAAGAGCCAATTAAAAATTGACAATGATATCTGGATGTCTTTTACTGTTGTGATATATGAAAGCTTATATTTTCAAGTGTACTTGTTAATTATATGAGTAATAATTTTTCTCAAATCTTTAATTAATATATATATGGTATAATGTTGTTACAGTGAAATTAAATTACAATTGCTCCATGTTATTGCTTTATAGAATTTAAATCAAGTTACCAATAAATTATAACATTGTATATCCTATTATATTGTTTTATATTTTATGAAATATTTGTGATTTTGAGAATTTCACCTCAAAGTAACGATTGAAAGTGATGTTATTTGGAAAGCATTAGTAAATTTTTAAAATTATTATGTGCTGAAATTGACACAACTAGTTTGTAGACTAATCCCTCATATAAAATTAAAATCCAAAGCTTGACTAATAAAAAAAAATTGTTGCTTAGCATTTCAATGTGAAAAATTGTTTATAAAAATATATAAAACTTGCTTAGTAATTATAATTGACAATTTTATTCTGGTACCTACTAAAGGTTGTTTCACACAAAGCTCACACAGTTCAACTCCCGCCAGAATTTTGTTTTGCTCCCCCTTCCCCCAACCTCTCTCTCTCAAATGTGTCGGCAACAAACAGAAGCTATCGTGATCACTTTTTTCCATCTTGTGAGTCTAAATAAGGATATTAAGATGGGTCTAGGTGTAAAATATCTGCTTCAACAGGAAATGGTGATAAAAAAAAAATCTCACAAAATTGCTTTTTCGATCAGCCATTGGTACACTTAATCAATAGTTGTACCGCTTCCCTGTTCATCAGTATAACGATGTGTGAGGACAATCTTCATCCACTTCCACTAATTTTAATTAACAGACATACCTCGCTTATACAGCAGGTCACACCACCTCTGTAAAGTGAATATTGCCTTAAAGCGAATCACAGCCCTTTTTTCCACTTGCATATTAAAACCTATAAGCATATTTACACTTTTGTTTATCAAGTGCGCAATAGCATTAGACCTTAAAAAAAGATGCAAAAATAATAATTTAAAGAAAATTTTAGATTACTATATTGATACTTAAACCGTTGAAAAGCTCCTTAAGAGCAAGGCAAGCGAAAGCACTAATTTAAAAGTGTTGGTTTAGCAAAATACTCTAAATCAAAGCGCCTTAAAGTTAGGTACACCTGTAGTATTATTGTTTTAAGTCCTCCACACAATATTGCTTGTTTGGGTTATTAACAACTTTTAAGTATACTCTGATTATGGTAGGCAGAACCTTACCTGGTCGTTAGTAAAAACTACTAAAATAATTTTTAATGTATTCATACATTAATTCTATCTGCATTTGTCACTTTTGATATTATCAATAAAATAACACATATAATAAAGTAAGATGTTAACAATATTGACCATAAACATTATATTTTCTATTTTTTTCCCAAGCAAAATTAGGCATACACCACTAGCATTCACATAAAAAAAGCTGGGGAACTGTTAATAATGAAATAAACACATCTAGTGCACCCAATCTTCCACAATATTGCTATTATAACTAATTTATTATTTGTTACCAATTTGTGTATTATAAAATGTAATATTTTCTTATTTATAATTTCACTGAATTCAGTAAAATATGTTGTTCCTAAAAGGTTAATTTATCACAGGCACAATGTTTTATTAACCTTATGAAAGCAAATTATAATAGGATTTTGACAGGAAGAAACTTTTAAGAATATTAACATACGTATCTATAATATCTATCAAAAGTGACAGCCGCAGCTCACATGACTTGACTTGTGAATATGTGAAAGTATTTATTTATTGGCACTGCGTCTTACTACCCATTTGGGTTACACGCCATATGAAAGTAGATCTAGTTATTTTTCTAGCTGTCAGAAAAATCTCTTCTTTGAAAATTGGACTGTAGATAAACACGGGCCAGTGGTTTAGCTTGGTGATAATGTTTAAATAAAGTGACAGCTAATTTTTAAAGTTTACTTTTATTTAGGTTATCTTCATGACTTATCTTCTCTATGCAAACATTGATACATCGGTACCTCCAATTTGTAACATGATATTCTAATAATGTTGTGACTTATACTTATTGCCTTGAAACTGGATTTGTAAAACAGTAAATACCTTTTAACTTTGTAATTAAAAAAAATTATAATCTGTTGTTACACATATATTCATAAAACATTAAATAAAATGTTGCTTTTCAACAACTGTATTGATTTTCAAATAACAAAGCAGCAGTAAACACCATAAATGCGGTCTATTTTTATTTATCTTATCTATGCAACTGGGAACATTTCGATTTGGCAATAAATAATTTTGTTACTCTAAAATTTTATGTTATATTAAATATGTTGTGGTAAACTTTTACATGAAAAGGTGAAGCTATAAATTTTAGGTGCTTCGACTTTTATCTTATATGAGTTCAATAATTTATGTCAAATTACAGCCAAATTAACTCATTAGAAGAGAAAATACTAATATATTTAACAATAGGTACATTAGTTACATGGTTTTGAGATAGTTATATACACACATATATCTCCTTCCCGATCCCAACAGGGTTTTTTGTCTGCTAAACATGCCTGACCTTCTAGCGGTGGCGGATATTTAAGCGATTTATAAGGTTGGTGCACCATGTAAGTGGGGTCACATTACCGCGATTTAATGATGTGGTGATGATAATTATGTGGTATCACTATGTCTTAAATCTAACAAGCCTAATTAACTGTATCATGATTGACCTTGGTAACGATTCCCCATTAGGAAAAATACCTATGGGAATCAAACCAGGGACTTTTAGACTAGCAGCCAGCAATGCTGACTTCTAGACCAAGAGGCCAGCCAGTTATGTTATATTTAGTGTGAAGTAAACATCTTGAGTAAAGTTGGCATACTTATAAGAAATTTTAACAATTTTTTTATTTATCTTCCAAATTAATTGATTAAAATCATTAGTTTGTCCATGCAGGCTAAAGCAGTTAAGAATTTGGAATATAAACCATTTCTAAAACTTTTAAAGTTTCTTTAGTTCTATGGTAGTCGATATGTGTCTGAGGAATTCTAACAAATTATTTATATTTGCTACATTTCATGTATGAGACAACTTTAGCTCCTTAAATTAGCAAAGTAATAAAAGTATATTTATGCAGAATATATATAAAATCAAGAAACAATAAAATCGCATATAAAAATGTTTTGGAAACTTTTTAATGTTATATTTTAAAAGCAAGAATATATTTACAATTGAAATTTATAAAAATTGATTAAAATTTTGTGCATTGAATAAATTCTAAATGTGGTATACTTATTCCTGTTTCTACTAAGTACTACAATGGTCATATTTTGTATAGTCTTTCTTTATTGAGTTTTTTTACTTGTTATTTCATATAATACTGTACACATTTATATGTAAAAAAACTGGCATTTTTTAATTACGTAGAAGATAAACATGACATCACCAAGCTGTAATAAAATTGTTTTAAGTTTATATGTACTACTACTATATTATTATTAATTATTATTATTATTAATTATTATTATTATTATTATTATTATTATTATTATTATTATTAATTAGCACCGCGTTTTACTACCTGTTAGGGTTATACAGTTTAATGTGGGATCTGAACCCGGTGGAGGCCTGGCATTCCACACATTTACAAGTTGTATTAATACAAGTCTTGTCAGAGGTGAAGGGAAGGTTTGACAATCAGATAAATCTGTGCCGGGACCAAGAGATTGAACCCCGGACCCCCAGCACACAAGTCTGACACCTTTTTATATGTACTAATTAGGCATAGATATGAAACAATATTTAACTATAGTCTACATAAATAACATTCACTAAATTATATGTATTTTTTGCATATTTGTAATTTTTGTAAATTTTTAATGGCTAACATAAGGAAAGATCTAGTTTTTTTGTAAACATTTGTTCATAACTTTTATTACAACTAACTTGGCTGTTCCATCATGTTTCACTAAACAAGTATAAATTTTGGTCAATTTTAATCAATTTTTACATTTTGACTGGCATGTATTAAGACTAAATCTACCAGTACCCTAGTTAATGTAAGGGTTGATGGCCACTTATACATCATCAATCCATACATACATACATTCCTCATCACCTGCCCTTAGAGGGTAGGCTATAAACTATGCATATAACTAAAAAACAAGTTGGTACCAAATCCATAAATTTTTTCACACTTCCCTATCCTTGCATACTCCCTTATGCTTCAACAACATCCATACACCGAGTCATACATGCTCTTTTATTCATTAAACTCTTAATGTTTATATTTTCCACACATTCCTCTACAACATTTAACCATGTCTTACATGGCCTACCTCTTCCCTTTGACCCACACACTCTATATTAATATATATGCTTCGTTACTTGATCCACACTCATCCTCTAACATGCCCAAACCACCATAAGACGCTTCTTTCACATTGAACAATTTAATTCCCCTTCAAAATGCACTCCTTCAGCACCCGTTCATTACTGACTCTCTCCAAATAAGTTTTGCCACATACATTACATTAAAATCCACTTTTATGAAATAGATTTTAATAATAATACACAAAGTAAGTTTAATTTTAGTTTATTTTTTGATGCATTTGTTCTGGAGAGCCTCACCCCAAAGGAAAACACCTAATTTGTAGGTAATACGGCTTGAACCAGGCATGACATATGGTGGCGCATTTTTCTATATTTTACTTTAAAAAAAACAATGAAATTGGGGAATGTGAAAAAATTGTCGTTACATTAAAAAATATAAAAACAAATTATTATTTTAAAATGCAAAATCTATACAACTAATGCCAATTTTAATGTTATCAAGTTAAGAATGCAGAAAACAGCACTCCTATATAATCTCTGGTTTGAGTGTAATTGTATGCCTGATATTCCAACTAATTGCTGTGAGACAGACTCTTAAGTTATAATGAATTATACATATTGAGCTCTTGACAATTGAGGAGGGAAATATATGCTCTCTAAGAAAATATGAACCCTTGATAACTTTACAAACCTACAAATCTTTAGCATCTAAAATAAAAATATTTTATGTTTTTCTTTGTTATAACTATTAACATTTTCAAGTGATAAAATAAACCTACCAAAATACATTTAATATACATACAGACATCTACAAAATATGCATGCAAAATTTGAGGAATAGGGACCAGGAAATCGAACCGAATTATTTATCAGTTTTGGTTCTTGTTTCGATTCTGCAAACAAAAATTTTAAAAGTTCCGGGTCTGGTTATAAAAAAATGAAAATCCGTTTCTCTTTAATTTTTAATAAGTTCCGATTCTTTAAAATTCCTATATAATAGTTGTTCTTACATCTTAAATTTGTAAATTAGGATAATACATTAAAAAATCATTTACAGCTAAATAACAACTATTTATAAAACATGCAAAGGCATAACTAAATAACTGCTATTATCTATCATATTTATTTAACTGATGTGTTTTTTTTGCACATTTTTATAATAAATAGTAGCTAAGTCTTTTAATATTTCTCCATTGATAAATTTCTCAATAACCTCCTATTGACTTTGATATCAATGCATCATATAAGAATCTGCATGGATAAATCATTTACCCCTCATGACAATTAAGCGAATAGTTATTAATCAAATAAAAAATCACTTTTACACTTCACACAACTATCACATTCTCCAGACTACTTATAACTATACTTGAAGGCAGATAGTGAAACGATTTATAATTCGCGATCCTTCCCTCCGACCTCTCTGCCCTCTTTTACCACACCCTGTAGGCTGGCCAGTCAACAACCACATAAATGGGAGAAAAACTTTTTAATCATTTTCATCATAGTTAACTTAGCATGCTTGTGCAATTGGAGTAGTTTTTATTTCTCAGTATTCCCCACTCTTAGATGTGTTTGTTGTCACTCAAAGCTAAATGGAGCTTCCAAAGCTCTTATACTTAAAGAGTAAAATGAGAAAACCCCACACTATGTGACAATCATCGTTCTTCATTAGTGCTTACTGCTAAAATGCTCATTGAATTGTTTCTAGTTCCTTATAAAATAAATACATCCTCTCTACACAAATAGGCCTACCTGATAAGAGGGAGAATAGCCTATATATTATTTCAAAACAAAACTTAAGTTAAAGAACCAAGGGCATAAGATGCATTAGAAAAGAGAGTTGTAAAAATTAAGGACTGATAAGCTATATGAACCTAAAATTATATATATTCTTTAAATTAAAAAATGACACCTGGACACATCAAACCTGGGACTCTCGACTCAATACGCCAATGCTTTTACCATCAACTATCCAGTAGTCATCCTATGCCCAAGGTAATTCTTAACTAATATTTTTATTAAATTGATTCCATTTCTTTGGTGGTTAATTTTAGGGTTCTAGTTCCTTGAAAATTGCTGTTAATTTTGGCTATCACCTCTGGTTTCAAATCGACTTCTTGGTGACAGCTGCATGTTATATAATTATATTTGACACATAAATACCTGAAAGTAGTTCTAATAACTTTTCTAGTTGTCAGACAAGATTCTTCCTAGGAACATTGGACTATAAATAAAAGTAATTTTATAGGAATGTTTAGTAAAAATACAAGACGTTTACAAAAAAAAAAAACAGGATTACTATAAATTAGGCATATTCGCATTGATTTTAATATCTTGGAAGTGTATAACCCAAATATTTCTATAAAAAATTGTGATTTATTTGTGGATGATTTTATTTCACTGGTTAACTAAACCCACAATTGTAGAATGAAACAAACATATTATGAAGGGTACAAGCAAATAGCAATCAGTCACAACAAAATCTCGAAATCTAGTTATTGCTGCCATTTTGTGGGAAATTGACCAACCAATCTTCCTATGTGATTGTACAAGCAAATAAAAATCAGTGTCCTGAGATATGGCCATATTTTCAATTCCCATACAGGCAAATAAAAGGCTAAGTCCAGGTGTAAAAGGAAAAAAAATAAATCAAAAGTCCATTGCCTTGTAGTGTATATTTGGTGTTATTTGTTCATTTGTTGTTTTATAATGTTCTTGGTGCACAAGTATATTGTAAACTATTTAAGTGGGTTGATTTCTGTTTTTCCAATTAATCGCAGGCAACCACGTAAGAACGAGGATGAAAGTAACCTAGGTAATTATAGCTATTCTTTTAAAGTAAGAATACTTAAAGACAGTAAGATGGTTAAAATTCCTGTGTGCCATCGGCATGCCTTGCAATACATGGTATCTTAAATCAAAATGTCCATACTACAAAGAAAGCTCTCGTTACTACTGGTAAGTCACCTACCAATGGAAGAGGACAAACACAGAGTGCATAAATTGCCAGAAGATACATAATAAGTCCCTCGTAGGAGGCGATCCCATTAGAGCAGCCATGAAAGCGCCAAACTATATTTACTGGAAGAATTGAATGTAAAAAAAGCTACACAATATGTATCAACATATAATATTATGAATCTTGTATCAGATGAAACTATAGGCAAATCTTCACAACAAAACAGTGTAGCATTCGGCTACCCTAGAAGTGACACATGTTCAGTCATGCAATGAATACACGCAAACATTACTGGGCTTGAAGAAACAATTAAAAACTGTATTTAACCCAAATGAGGGACCATAATCCAGAATGAAATAAAGAAGAAAAACATTGAAAAAGCTGTTGACTTAAAAAAGAGCCAATACGCTATACATGAGAAAGTGAACAGCAAAATATTCATCAAGAAAACTTTTGATCGTAAGGCATTATGTTTTGATTATATGACAAACCTGCATACCCCAAATATTTCTACTAAACGTTTATTAACCGAGTATAATTTAATATTGTGCTTATTTTTAATTGTATTTATACTCAAAAAATGTAATAGTATGTCATCGGGCTGTAAAGCTATAGTCTTATATTTAATTTATTTATATTCAAAAATGCGACTATACATTGGAAAAAGGTGGGGTGGCGGGGGATTAAAAAATTGTCTAGATAAGAAGATATCAGAAAGTGTGTGGACTTCGATTGTTCTTTGAAAGTTTGTAAGGACTTTTTTTTTCATAAAAAAATATTAATTTTGTCTCTAAGAAATTGAATTAACATAAAGTAAGGTTTTATATTTTTATTAAAGTTATTTCATTCTGTATGCTTATGTGTAAGTTAAATTAATATGTTTTATTTTTTTCTTTATAGCTATTATTTAAGTTTTGAAAATTAAAATTAGCTTTTCTACATTTCAATTAAATCTGACTTTGATTGTTATTTGTTTGTATCCTTCATATATTTGTTAAGTTCACATAAATATTAATATCAAAAAATGACTGAGTAATTTTATAGAAAGAACATTGTTCACCAGTTATCGTGTGTATTTATTCTCCCCAAATTAAGTGAATTGATCAAGAAAATAAATGATTGCACAAGGCACTTTAAAAAATATAACACACCAAAACCAATTAAAACATATGGAACAGACCAATGTTTTCTTACTAGTGTGTCAGACACAGTTAAACCGTTCCTAACTATATGACAGATAACTCTTCCTTTAAGTGATAACGATGAGGTTTGAAAAGTCATTCTACAAAATAATTCAACATGATTTGTCGCTTGAAAATTTCACTTTTTGATGTTTATTGGTAAAATGTGATGTTTGTTGTACATACTGTAGAAAATAATGTAATTAATTTAGTGCCAAGAAAATAAAGCCGACTGCCTTTTTTCTTATATGTTGGAAAAATGTGTTTTCTTTTTATGTGTTGAAATAAATTATTTACTCATTTGTTTGTCTTAATTAAATTAAAGTGTATAGTGAGGAATTTCATTACAGTTAACTCCCGATTATCCGCGTTAATGCCTCAAGCTCAAAGATGGGCATGACTCAAGTGTTTGGGGATAACATCAAAATATCTGTTTGTGTTAACAAAGAGTAGGTGTGCGGATAGTTTTCTTTTCCTTAGTCAACAAACCTAAGGATGGTTTGATGTGATTTCTGTCATTCTGGAGCTTGACATGCACTCAAGCCTTTGCCTGGTTGGCGCTGCCTGCACCATCTGGTAGAAATCCTACATATTAGGAGTTCAGAAAGTGTGGCAGTTCCCTTTTGCCATCCTCACAGAATTTCTATGAGCGCATGTGAAAGGGCCTACCAATTTTCTTGGAAAGCTATTTTTACATACATTCTAAGGTTATTTTACATGGACCAATTGACATGGGTTTTACTACTCTCCTGAATGAAGTTGTGATAAGGATTTTTATCACTCAAGAAAAATCTGTTGACCTCAGCTGAGTTTGAATCCACAAGTATCAGGTTCCGAGGCAAGCACTTTACCTCAAGACCACCAAGGTCAACACTGATAAAGTAGATAATATTAATTCTCAATTTTAACTTGAAATTTAATTTGCAATTGAACCTTCCCTTTTTGGTAAGGTTCCTATCATTATAATTTTCTTTTAATCCTCACCATTCCATCCTGTCACTGCATTCTTTACCTACTCTATAGGAGTGTTCTCCCACTTAACCTGGTAACATTGTTTACGAACAGAGCGTTTCATTGCTACTGGTTTGCGGCTGATTACGAGTGCTAATTTTATTTATTGTTGCAGAACTATCTGTTTGTGTTATACAACTGTGAGTTACAGACTATGATGATACCAAACCTCGGTTTGGTAATATTTTCCTTGACCAAACTAAATAGCCTAGTATCAACCAATGAGTTGAGAATTGTGGGCCAATTTCAAAAAATCGTGACTCCTTATGTTAGATTTAAACAAATGTAACTTCATAGTCAATGGATTTTAACAGTTATGTGTAAATTATAATAGACAGCAATTTGTTAGCTAGGAATATATGCCAGTAGTTAGCGTTTATTACTATTAGTAAAAACAAAAAATAAGATTGTCATATTGTAGAATTTAATACTGGTTACACCTCTTGCTATCCATATTTTTTGTGACTTTTTTTAAAACTAATTTTGTGTATCTATAGTTATTTATTAATTGGGAAAGATACTTAAAAAGTTATGGATAAAAGCAAAGAGTATTTGACTAGGACTATATACTCTTACTTTACATGTTTTTATGTTTTCTGTCATTTTTGAGAACATAAGTTTAATTTGGTATGTTGTGTAAATATCAGGCCTAGTCAAAATAAACACCAATCTATCTAAGAATATGATTAAATATAACATTTACTGTCGATATGCAGTAAATGTAGGTTTACATGAATTAACCTACCAACTGTTATACCTATTCAACCCCAAACACCATTTTTGTTGACGACAAACAACTTGATTGTTTTCTTGCACCACCTTGATTAGAACCACTCATTATCAAGACATAACCAATCCAATCGCAGAAACTTGCCTCATGACATTAGCTACTCAAAAGTTTATTGACACACTTACACCACCTATTACTATCTTGAGCTAGTTCTACCCAGTCCACCTCACTACACCCCATCGCTTTCAGATCCATTCAAATGTTATCCTCTATCTGTGTCTAGGTCTTTCCACTGGTTTCTTAATGAAATATGTCATATTATAATGAAAGTTAAATAATATATTTTACGAATATTGATTGAGATGCTAATTTATTAGAGAATGGAACATCAGAAAAATTAAATAAAGCCAGCCGAGTATATTCCTTAATGAGGGTAAGGCTAAGCTAGGTTTTAAAAGAACTTTAATAAGTTAATATATTTATAAATTATTTAGCCTTAAAATATTTATTACATTATTTTAATATCTTAAGATTTGATTGACTCAACAATGTGTGGTGATGAGTACAGGTTATGTGATCCATCACTATGTAACCTCCTCCACTCACCGGTGTCTTCACCCATTTTTGGACCAAATATCTTCATAAGTATCTTGTTTTCAAACACCTTCAATTTATTTTCACCACATAAGGTAGGAAATCGTGTTTCACAACCAGAAAGAGCAACCAGTAAAACTATTGTTTTGTATATTCTGAGTTTTACATTTCTTGACAACAGGTGAGATGTCAAGAACTTACTGGCTGACTAATAGCATGCATTTCCCAAATGTATTCTTTTCCTGAATTACACTCTAATATTGTTATCAAAAGTTGTTTGGAAAATAATATTTGCCATATCCTTCCTACTCCCTTTTCTTTCCAGTTTTCAATCATGATTTTTTTTTTCCCTGTGTACATTTGTCTGGTTAGGCTTCTCTCTCACAGCCCTGAACATAAAGCACATTTGTTTGTTTATTTTGCGGGAGACTAAAACATTCTCATTAGAATACATTTTGGTTTTATAACTCTAATTATTATCAAACAGCAAGAACTCTCATTAGGAAAGTCAAAATAATCTAGATCTCTTAGATTATTAATATGTTGTAGGCCTAGCCAGTCTTTTAAAGTAGAATTTTTCTTCTAACGCAGGGGTTTTTTTTAACCTGGGGACCACACACTCCATGGGGCCTGTGGGTAGATTTCAGGGGGTTCCGTAAACTATGATGGGATAAAATTTATCCTTATTTTCACTAACCTCTGATTTGTTTTAAAAAAAAAAACATTTAACATGCTTATATTTTAAATGTATTTTTTGTTATTTAATATGTTAATGATGCAGCATGCCATACAATTTTTATTTGGATTTGTCCTTTGTGATCCTATGTATTTTATGTTATGCATTTAAAAACATTTGGAGAAGGAGTACGAAAACAGGTTAATAACCGTTTTAAATGAATTATTGGACATGCCTGCAATTGCACCCAGGACCCTTAGCTCAGTATGAAGGTACACTGTACTATGAGCTAATGTGTGGGAGACGAATAAATAAAACGACAAAATATGAAGGGGTAGAACAAAGAGTCGGGCGCTAACTAGAAGAAGCCACTATCCCCCCCCCCCCCCCATGTCTTATTACTCATCCTGATTATACAAATTTTATTTAGGCAAATGGGTTAGCAAAGAATAAATTAAAATTTAAAGGAATTTTATCCACATTTCTGCTAAGGGAGAGTGGGAATACATGTAGGGAACCCCCCCCGGTATACATGGACAGCAATTCAAACGGTCTGTGTGTCACCAATGCAGGTTTAGAAGCCATTATCGCTCTGACACAATTGTGGTTCACCACGATTTGAACCAACAACAATCAAAGCTACTCCACTATAATGCCCTGGCTCCTAAAATAAATGATTGGGTAGGCCTATCTAGTAAATAAATGTCTTCTATTAGAAAAATATTTTTATTTACATGTTCTTTTTTATTTTACACAAAACATAAAATGATGTAAGTAAGCCCTTAAAATAAATTAACAATATAATATATTATTTAATAAAACCAATAACAATGGTCCTTAAAGAATAATGAGTTAGAAGAAAAATTTATTCTCATGTTTGATAAGTTTATCAAATTAAATTTATAAAAAAGTTAATACACATTTAATCAGTACGATATAATTACCTTTTAGGAAGCCTTTCCCTTCAACTATTCTATACATTTGTTATTCTTTGATTTGGTCTGGCTACTATACTATTTCCATAATACAGCAGACATCACACAATTAAGACTTTTTCAGTTAACAATGCGCAAAGTTGAACCATCATAATTTATTAAATCAGTCGAGATGTAGGCCAGAGGATCGAGTCAATTAAAATCTGATTGTATACCAATTTAATAGTTAAAGCTTATTCAGAAACACATTATTCATAAAACAAAACATAGATCTTTAACAAGTATTGCATCATTAATTATCACTAAGGCTGGGATGTTTATGACCTTAAAGAATCACGAAATATGTCCTTAAAAATACCAATATTTGACCAAAAAATGATCAAATATGCTCTAAAAATGTGTTTTTATGAAAATTAAAAAAAAGTTTCGAATGAAAGAGGTAACTTGCAGTAAAAGAAATTAGCCGACAAATCTTTAATTATTGATATGATTTTTTTTAATCATCAATATTGATTGCTGAGTGATTAAACGGATGGATGATTATAGTCTAAAACAACATAAGCATACCATCTTAAAAAACTAGAAATACATTCTATAGATAACCAGGAGAGCCTTTACAGGCAGAACAAGAAAGATTTTATTTTAAAAATAGATTCATATTTGGAACAATAATTTAGTTTGGGTTTACTGTAAAAATGTTTCAAATCAAATTTGTGTTGAATATTTAGCATGCTAAGTTGCAAATCCAATCCAATAATAAGATGTTTCAAAAAATTTTGATAAAGATTTTAGACACATTTTTAGTTTATTAAAAATTTTTAATAAACATGTATCTCGAAAAGTTAAAAATCAAATAAAGATTACTCCCCTTTTTTAATCATAGTACAAGATATTCAGTGTCACAAACAATTGTTCCACACGTCATTCCTTTAGAATCTGGACTCCAGGTAATTTTTCTCTTTACTTTACCACGCAACTAACTGGTTTCCAGTCCACCGAAATTTTGAATCTAATCTGAAATTTCCAATATTAAGATTCAATATTTCCAATAGAATTTGAATCTTGGAAAGATTCAGATTTGGATTCCAAAGTTCACACAAGCTTAGTAAAATGCGAAATATGTATAGTGTTAGATTTAAATTAGAAATATGTGTGTTATTAAAGTAATTTTAATTGAAATATGGCTTTATGCCCCCCAAATTGTGGAGATACGACATAAAATTGAAAACTGCTCAAAATATGCACTTTTACACAAAATAAAATGTATATATTTGGTGTCAGGGTAGTATAAAACATATTTATAATTCAATAACCATTAAATTTGAGGTGAAACTAAAAATATATGTCAAACATCCAAGCCCTAATTATCACTATGCTGCTATATTTGCAGGCTCTTCAATACCATTTTCAACCTACAATATGTTCTAAAAGAAGTAAAATAACATAACAATGAGTCAGTCATATTAAGAAAAAATATGAAGGGATTGTGCTACAGGCACTGCGGCAAATTGACAGGGCCTTAAAAAAACTGAGCAAATTTTGTGAAAACATAATTTGGTAAGATATCAGGTTTGAATGTTTTTTCTCTTTCAATAAATTTGCTCAAAAGCCTTAATATTTTGATTTTTCAAATATTTATTTTTGAAAGAATTTTAACTAGGCCTAAATGCTTGGCCACATATAATGTGGAATTATCTAGAGATAAAATTAGTCTAGTTCTCTAGATAGTAAAAACTATTAACTTAGACAATTGACATTTCCGTAAGAAAATAGTCTATATTTACTGATTTAATTGTTAAAGTGTATAAAAATTTATATAAAATCACCTCAATGTTTTTTAATACATTTACATTAAAGTATATTCCCACACACACACACACACCAATTTCAAATGAAATTCCCTTGGTTTACATTGCAAATTATAAACTTCTGATAGAGAAAATAAATATGGTGAGTAAAGTAATGTTCAGATGAGGGCACAAAAAAACACAGCTAAAAAAAATATTCAAAAATTGAGTAGGACTATCTGTCAATTTTTTTAAATTTTATTTTGCAAGTTTAGGGTTTAATTTTCAGACTTTTCCAGGTTTCCCAGACCAAAAAAAAAAATGAATTTTCCAAGTATTTTAGGTGCAAAGTTAAAAACAAAAAATCTAGTTTTTTTTTTACTGTTTTCTATTTAATTATTTAAGCAAGAATTATCAAAGACAAATACACTCTTCACAAGTTTGCATAAAACAAGGATAAAACTAAATTGTTTGCATTAGGCCTAATAAGTTTAAATTTTGAAAATTATTGCAGAATTATCTGAACTTTCCAGTGCTTTTTCCTTGGCACATCAAATTCTTATACTTTTCCAGATTTTCTGTTTTTAGGTGCATATCAACCCTGGATGTATTCGTTTGTCATGAAAAGTTGCAATCTTAACCTTGTTTGATTCCACTATGATGTAACATGTAAGATATCATCATTGTGTAATCAATGCTACATTTTAAGATATAACTAACTTAGTTGGTACATACCAGTGTGTACGCCCTATACCTACTAAATCAAGCATTAAATGCAGGGCTGTAGAGTCGAAGTTGGTAAAAATGTACAGACTCCGAATTCAAAATAGAAACTTAAATATTATAACAATATATTATAATCATTTTAATTTCATACTTTCTTTTATTTTTAGAACCAATATTTGTAATTTTGATTGATAAATCTATTCAAATATAAATTCATTATGTTAAAGAAGCTTCCCATAAAGTCATTTATTGGAACATTTTATCGCAATAACTAATTACTAATTAATTTAAATTAGTCACTTCTGAAGGAGTCAGACAGTAGAAAAATATAAGAGTAGGAGTCGAAAGCTTGCCGTACCGACTTCACAGCCCTGGTCATATGTCGATATATTATATTACATGAATCATGCAATGCATAGGAATATCATGTAGGCCCTAACTGTAACAGAATATTATTAGTTAATCTAAATGATATTGGGGATATACATTATTAGAAGTTAAGAGGATTAATCTGAACCAGACCACCGGCATCACATACATTTTTAGCAATCAAACTCAGATTATTAAAATAGCTGAGCGAGCTATTTGAACCAATTGCATTTAAGTTCTGACTGACTCGGTTGGATGCCTCCTGACACCAAGTTTGTGTCATGAGTAACTCGTGTGGGGCCGATGGGAGATCCAGCTGAAGTGATCTGGTTGCTCTGGAGAGTACAACAACCATCGCGTATGTATCGATGGCGGCATTGGCCAGACGATTCAGGAGAAATTGTTGTTCAACAACACCACGACCATATTTTATTAACACATTTTCTACAGTCTGACCGAACTGCTCAAGGCTCTTTGCTGCAAGAGTCGCTGAAAAACTCAAACTTGGATGTACTAATGGGCCAAGAGATGTTGGCTTGTTAAGACCCACTGAACGAATAGCTCGTTTTGTTGCTTCACCAAAGATGAGTCCCAAGTTTGTCGCTGGATGCTTGAAAGCATTTTGTAGCTCACGAAAATGTGATCCAGTGTATTGTATTCCTGTTAGAGCTACAAAGAGCCTTAGAATTTCATTGGTGCCTTCAAAGATACGAAATATTCTTAGATCCCTAAGAACTCTTTCCAAACCACAGTCCTTCATGTAGCCCATTCCACCCAAAACTTGAATGGCTTCATCGCACACAAACCAAGCTGATTCAGATGCAAACACTTTTGATATGGCTGCTTCCAGATGGAAGTCTGTTGAGCCTTTATCCATATTACCACTCACCATGTATGCCATGGATTCTGTGACATATTGTAGTAGTGCCATTCTGGCTATTTTTTCTTGGATGGTACCATAAGAGTCAATGCGTCGCCCAAACTGAATACGGGTTGTTGCATGCTCCACAGCTTTTTTTGTGACAACACGCATTGTACCAGATAGACATGCAGCCATACCAAACCTGCCATTATTTAAAACATTCATGGCAACTTTAAAACCTTGCCCAACACCTCCCAGAACATTCTCAACAGGAATTTTGACATCTTCATAATAGATTTCTGTTGTGTTGGATGCTTTGAGGCCCATTTTTTTTTCTGGTGGGCCACTTGTTACACCACCAAATCCACGTTCAACAACAAAAGCAGTAACTTTATCCTTTGTGTCGCCAGTCTTTGGATCTGTGACTGGCGTTTGAGCGAAAACTGTCATTATCTCTGCTATCCCTCCATTACTAATCCATATCTTACTTCCGTTTAGGATGTAATATTTTCCATCTGGGGAAAGCTGGGCTCGACTTTTAATAGAACCAGCATCACTCCCGGAGGATGCCTCTGTGAGACAAAATGCAGCATATTCTTTTCCTGTGGCTACTCGAGGGAGATATTTGGCTTTCTGTTCTGGTGTCCCGAACAACAAAATACCTTTGAAACCTATAGATTGGTGAGCACCAAGCATAATGCCAACACCAAGATCATGACAACCAATTATCTCTACAAGGCGAGCATACTGTGTGTTGTTAAGGCCCAGCCCTCCAAACTCCTGTGGTACTTGAAGTCCAAATCCCCCAAGCTCCCAAAGTGCATCCAACACTTTTTCTTCCACCTGCTCAGTTGCGTCATTTCTAACAGGATCATTGACTTCCAGAAAAAATTTCTCAGTGGGACTTACCAACATTGCAACAGTATCACGTTGGTCGTCTGTCAATGGTTCAGGGTAAGGAAATACTTGATTACCTTTAACTACACCTCGAAAGAGATTCATTGTAAAGGACTCGGATTCCTTTAAACTCCCAGATTCCTCTTCATTTTTTATAGCTGGTTTCACTGCTGTTGCAAAGAACTTTATGTGCTTTTCTGCACATTTAAATACGTTTGTTTTCGTATGTAAACTAAAACGAAGTAAGCGCAACATTTTAACTTTAACTAACTTGATTTAGGCAATAAAAATAACGCCTAGTATTTAAAAAAAAGTTGATGTTAAGTTTTATTTAGTAAATATACGTGTTGTAATATGTAATCAACACATTTGACATCGAGACCAATAGCACAGATCACAGTTTCAAAGACGGTGAGAATTTATTATTAGGTTATCCTTAAAATATACATCCGTTATCAACGGTGTCAATCAAGTTGGCCAACGTACACTTTCAAACTGTTTTAAACTTAAGGTAAAATATTTTCTGTTTAGAGCAACGCTTCTCTGCATTTTTGAAAAAACGTTATCACACCAATATTTTCCCATGTAATCAGAACAAATAAAACTTATTACAATCGACAATACACAAACCTAAAGAAAAAAAATAACTATCTATCTTGGGGAAGAGAAAGTGATTAGTTATATTTTACCCTCTAGAAGAATCATAACTTATTTTAATTATGTAATCAGGCAGTGGCTCCGGAACAGGGGGGCAAGGCCCCTTGTTTTTATCTCGGAGGGCTGGGTCTATCTTAAGCCCCCCCAATATTGCCCAAGTAAATTAAAAACGCATGTATAAAAAAATACATCTGTTACTAGGTTGGTAAAAGATAAAAAACTAACACTAAGCCTAATTTGTGACTGCTTTAAATACAAACAATACCAGAATAGTAAATCCAATGGATAATATTTATTGACCTTTTTACCACAATACAAACAAATTGAAAAAAAAACCACTGTTGAATTGTAAATTTAATCTTAACACGGATTTTCAACGATAGGTCAAATTTTATTTTTACCATATATTTATCAACCATAAAAAATTAAAAAGCTGGACATCAATAAAATTAATACACTTTCTTGTTGTGGTTTGAATAAAATTCAAGTAGAAGTCAGAGAGATTATAAATAGTCATTGGAGTTCATATTAAATCAAGATGGCGTCCGGTTCAGATAACCTTTGTGGTGGAGGTTGTGGAAATACGGTAGTCGGGGGACAAAAAGCGATTTTCTGTGAAGGAAATTGTAGGAAATGGTTCCACATAAAGTGTGCAAATGTGAGCAATGAAGATTTTGGGTACCTTTCACGTAATACGCATGTAAAGTGGTTTTGTGTGAAGTGTCACGAGCTGGACAGTGCAGACAGTAAATGGCGCGAAAGTCTAGACAAACGAATTGACGAAGTATTTGAGGTTTTGACTAGCCTATCTGAAAAGAATGAGGAAGTAACAAAAGTAAAGGATCGTGTTTCAGCCCTGGAAACTACAACTAGTCTACAAGACGCAATGCTAAATGAGTTGAACCAATACTCAAGAATAAACAACATTATTATAGACGGACTGCCCAAAGTTACCGATGAGTGTGTTGTAGATTTGGTTATCAAACTAGGCATTGAGTTGGGAGTAAAAGTGGAGCCAACGGACATAGACACAGCCCATCGACTGCGAGCTAAAAAATCAAGCGTCCCAAGCATAATAGTGAAATTCACGCGGAGGTCTATCAAGGAATCCCTTCTACTCAATAAGCATAAACTTAAAAATTTGAACTCCACAAAGATTGTAAATGCTGCTGGCCACCCGCTGTACATCTCAGAGCATCTAACACCTCTGAATAATCTGTGGTTCTACCAAGCAAGGAAGCTCAGAGATGATGGGGCTTATAAATATTGTTGGGTTAAAAATGGCAAGATATTTTTAAGATATGATGACAACTCTGCAACAATTAGGTATACCGGGAACAATTCAGATGACAGCGTTGGTACACCTGCTAACATGCCTGAAGTCATTGCACAACAAAAGGAAGATAACTTTGTAGCTCTGAATAGGAAGCAGAAGAAAAACAAGCAAAATGGAAAGAAAAAATAATTTAATATTCATTGTGAATTTAATCATGTCTTATTTTAGGTACTTTAGTTTATTTATCACTATATTCTGTTTTTTACTTCTAACACAAGCCAGGGAGTGCAAAGTACTGTGGCCAGCCTTTAATTTTACCTGTGCTAAGAGTTTTAATATATGTGCTACCTTATACATCTTATTTTGCCCCATACAAGTTAAGTGTCAAATAGTTAAATGGTTAAACAACCTAATGCAACATTTGATGATGACATCAACACCAGGTGATGTGTCCCAAACTGCCCTTACTAGTATTAGTATAAATAGTTATATTAAGTTAATCTCAAATGACAGTTTTTCTAACCTTAACTTTAGTTCCTCTAAACACAGTAGAATATGAAAACATATGAGCTAGGGCTTGACACTATTAGAGACTTCAAGTACTGCTACCCGAATTCCAGTGTGTCCATTTTCTATGCGAATATTAGAAGTCTCCATCATAAACTTGATGACATCAGTGCCCTATTAGAACATATAGGCAACCGGCCTGACCTCATACTCCTTACTGAGACATGGGTAAAGGAAAACGAAAGTAAATTTTTCAATGTTGAAGGTTACAAAAATATCTTCTCGTGCCGCAATGATAGGCCTGGGGGTGGTGCCTGCATCTACATTAAGAACAATCTTAACTTTGAAGTGATGCAAATAATTGAAAAGGATATTTACTACATAAACATCTATATACAGAATATAGACCCTCCTTTAAATATAAGTGTTGTATACAGGCCCCCCCAAACATCTCTAAATGATTTCCTTGATATGCTTGAAGCGATATTTAACACTGTATATAAATATAATAGCATCATAGTGGGGGATTTTAACATAAATAGTACATATGGGAAGTATCTAAACCTGATAAAAAGCTATGGGTTTTGTCTGTGTAATAAACTTCCAACAAGAGTTGATAATAGATCTGAGAGTACAATTGACCATGTTATTACAAACACTCAATCATATGATAGAATATGGATAAATAATATACACTCCAGTCTTAGTGATCATAATATATTAATAATTGAACTGGAGTCAGACAAAGTGAATAGTAGAACAGGGAATAGAAACCGAAGACAAAACCCAAACATTAAGATCAATTACAGAACCCTAAATAATATTCTCCTAGAAAATTTGAACTCATTAAATACTGACAGACTTGATGCTAATCAAATATATGGAAACCTTTTTAACATTTTGAGTCTATCCTTAAATTCTGCCAAGAGAGGGCTAGATGATAGGGGCAAAGAAACCTTCTGTAAACAGTCGTGGGTTAGTACGGAACTCCTAGGTCTAATTCATCAAAGGGATAGGCTCTCTAAACTTGCCAAATTACATCCTCTTAATGTAAATATAGCTAGTGATTATGTTCTATGCAGAAATAGCGTAACTTTTCTGAGAAGAAAACTAGTCAGGGAACACTATGCCAGGCAATTTAATGACGCTACTGGTGACCCCAGGAGAATGTGGAGAATCATTAACAGTGCTCTGAATAAAACTAACTCCAAGTCTAATTCTAATGCTATAACTAAAATAATGTATGATAACCAAGAATATACCAATAACAAACAAATATGTGATATTTTCAATAATTATTTTATTGAGGTGGGGCATTCTTTAAGTTTGAGAATACCGATAAAGCCTTTGGAAAAACTTATATTACTGGAGGGGAAAAATGCTCAATCCATGTCTTTACTATTCACAGATGAAAGTGAGGTGGCGAAGTTTATCTCTGAACTTAAAAACTCTGAGAGCCACCCATATGATCATTGTTCTAATAATCTGCTAAAAAAATGTAAGAGCCCTATAACAAAATGGATTACTCTGCTGATAAATAGGTCCTTTGAAGAGGGAATGGTCCCGGATATCTTAAAAATTGCTAAAGTCATTCCGATCTTTAAGGGTAGTGGTACCAGGGCAGACACCTCTAACTATAGGCCAATATCGATTTTATCAGCTGTTTCCAAAATTATGGAGAAAGTCGTGAAAAAAAGACTTGTGAGCTACTTGGAACACATTCAATTTTTCTCTACAGGGCAATATGGTTTTAGGGATAAATCAAACACACTAATTGCATGCATGGACCTAGTTGACCAAATTCAAACTGCTCTGGACAGTAACTTGAGGTCAGCTGGAATATTCATAGACTTGAAAAAAGCGTTTGACTGTGTAGATCATGCCATCCTCATTTACAAACTAACTAAAATTGGTATACATGGAATAGTATTGGAATGGTTTAAGAGCTATCTATCCAATAGGACTCAGTATGTTTCAATAAATAACTCTACAAGTACGGAGGAACAAATCAGGTGTGGAGTTCCTCAAGGATCAGTTTTGGGCCCTATATTATTCCTAATTTATGTAAATGATATAGCAAAGGTAGACTTCAAAGGCCATATTCAATTATATGCTGATGACACATGTTTTGTGTATGTTGAAAAATCTCTGCTAAATATTAAACAAAATATGGAATCTGACCTGGCACTACTTGATGACTGGCTTAAAATGAATAGACTAACACTTAACCTGAATAAAAGCAATTTTTTGATTTTTAATAGGCCTAATAGTAATCATGACACCGATGTTAAAATATACTTCCAAGATAAAGAATTAAAACAAGTAAAGGAGGTAAAATACCTAGGTCTGTTAATAGACTCCTCACTTAGCTGGAAACCACATATACAGTTCATAATAAGTAAAATAGCTCCTGTGGTAGGGATACTTAAAAGATTGTCCTATAAATTCCCCCCTAATGTACTTAGACCGCTTTACTTCTCTTTAATCCATTCCCATATCAGCTACCTTAATGTTATTTGGGGATGTGCCTATCTCAATCATCTTATGCCACTTATAGTTCTACAGAATAGAGCAATCAAAAACTTATACAGACTCCCTTACCTCACACCTACTAATGATGTATACAGTATCACTAACATTCTGCCCATAAGAAAACAAATAATATATGACTCTGCAATAACATTTCTCAAAATAGGTAGTGGTACAACTTTAAGCTCAATCAAAGTGGATAAAAACCTTATACATGGTTACTTAACTAGAGGACATAACAATCTCAGTATTGCTCATTATAATACAGTAAATTATGGACTAAACTCCATTCGTGCTAAGGGCACACGATATATCAATAAAATTCCTAATGACATTAAAACATTGGAATTATATAAGCGAAAAAAAAAGCTCAAATCATGGATAAGGGTAGCTTCCTTGGAGTCTTTAATTTAATTTAATTGTTACTTGATAATGCTTGCTCTTTAACTCTTAAAATATCTAACTACACTCATAATCTTACAATGGATAGGCACTGCACATATTTCGAGCTAATTGCTATTTGTTCACAGCTGTCTTTCGTTCTATAAACTAATGTATAATTTATAAACTTTTATTTAGGCTTATTTGACTTTGGATAATTTGAATATTATCCAGATGCAACGACCAATAAGGTTAAATTATGAATGTCCTCATCAACAGTATGGTTGTCATGAATCAATCCTTGAATTTATCTTTCACCTGCATCCCCCCCTCCCCCCCCCCCACCACCACCACCCAACTTATTTTCTATTATATGTATGTATTTTGTACTTGTCTTTTTTTATGGTTAACTGAATCTGTTTCTTTGTAACTTTAATGTAACGAGCTAACTGCTCATTTTAAAGACAAATAAAACAAACAAACAAACAAACAAACAAATCTTTTTGCAATCATTTGTGAAATACGAAGCAAAAAGCATTACCAAGTCTTAACTATTAGTTTTATCCCCAATGAATATGATTTGTTGATGATATTTGTACCAAGAATAGAAGGCAATGAAAATTATAATATTTTGTATATAAGTTTTATACTTTATTATAAAATACAGGGAAAGTAAATACTCTTTGGTCTGTAAAACCTGGAGAAGTAAAAAAAAAATATTTTTTAATGTAGACCATAGCAGTGCTGTTTGAAAGTGTGTAAAATAAATAAATGTTATCAACAGAAATCAGCTGTGTCTAGAAATTCAATCAGCCATTACCCTGGATAATTTATTTCAAAACGAAAGGACACCAGAATGTAGGACCAATGTTTAATCATTAGCTAAAAAGTCTTCTGGGTGAGAACCACTCCAAATATTTTCTAGAAGAGTATAATTTTCATAAGATTTTCCAAGTGTTGACCACTTTAAATAGCTTCTAAGAGCATTCAAGTTTCGGAAATTTTTTGGAAGAGTCCTTCCGATTCCTCTTTTGGCTTGAGAGCAAGGAAGTAAAAACTTTTTTTTTTGTTGCTAATCGAACTTATTACACAAATACCACTGGATAGTGTCATTAACTATACAATAAAGATGGGGCCTACCTATAATTTTTAATCATTGAACGAAAAGAAGTTACCACTTTCTTCTCCACCCAAGTTCCTAAAATGTTGTTACTATACATAATGACAAAGACATATAAAAAAGAACTATCTGTGAAAAATAAACCTCCTTCAAATAACTTTAAATGTCATCAACGGTCTAAAATTTTACCCGGTCAGGACCTCCGGACTCCCTCTCAGTTGAGCCCCCCCTCTCCCACTTTCAAATATATTCCAAAGCCCCTGTCATCAGGTAAAATTAAATAAATTGCGAATAGATAGCATAATAACTACAAGTGTTTAATTTTCTTCGTGTGGTTATTTTAACAGTCGTTAAATATATGTCATGAGCATAGCAAACTTTATAAACGAAGAGAAAAATTAGTGGTTATTAAACTCCATGACACCCTTGGTAGATATTCAAGTTAGAGATGGGCAAAATTGTTCTTTTAAATGAACGATTCATTGGCTCTGGTTCACTTCAATGATCCGTTCATTTTGACCCGTTCACCGTTCATTCGATTTTCTAAAGGTAGTTTTTAATTTAAATGTTGTTAAAACAATGTTATTTTTCCTTAAGATTATTTAAATTGTTAATAAAAATATCGGCTTACTGTTTAAAAATGGTAATGCCTTTTACTATGCTTTTTTTTTTATAAAGAAACTACTTATTTCTAAATGATATTTATATTTTCTAGGTAAATTATGATGGAATGCTTTGTAGAATCACAAAAACCTATGATATACCTAAATCACAATTCACAAAAATATTACGATTGTTAAAAATATAAACAATTGAAAAAAATTACATTAATTAAACGTCTAAATTACAATCCAAAATCAAGTCAAGATCTGACTAAAATGTTTTATAGACTTTAGAGTTGACAACTGAACGAGAGCGATATAAAAATTGTGACCAACTGACCCTCCGCTCACTCATTGATCCGTTCAATCAACGAATGACCGGTAATGAGAGAAGACCCGATGAACGACTAGCGCTACGGTCACTCGTTGATCCATCCAATTTACGAATGAACGAGAATGAGAGAAGAGTGGTAAATGACTGGTGGAAAATCAACTGACATTGATCCATTGTTTGGGCGAATGAACGAGAATGAGAGACTGTTGATGAGTTGGTGGACTGCCGAGTAAAATAATGGTTTGAAGAAGAACGTGTGGAAGCAATGCGCTGATAGCCGAGTTGAATCGAATATTAAACGAAACCTCTGTGAGAGTAGACAGAGATAGAAAATGAATCAACGCTCATTTAAACCAAGATCCGGATCGTTTATTCTTTTTACTGATTCGTTTATATTGACCCGTTCGTTCATGAACGACATATATCTAATTCAAGTACTGTTGAGGTCACCACATGAAGAAAATTAAACTTCATGTTTGTACTGAATAAATATTTGATTTATTTAAACAAAAAGTTATGCTATAAAAACTGAAAAAACACTGACCTTTTATTGCGCCCCATACATCCTCATAGTAACTAATTTCAACTGGAATCAAAACAGGATTGGGATTATATTTTTATATGCATAAATCAAGATTAATAAACCAATAACGCAAGCATTAAGGGAGATTTCAATAATTGATAACACTAATATCTTCTAAACACCACTAGTTATGACTACATCAGACATAAATAAAACAATCATGAGAGGAGAGGAGAAAAGGAATGATGGTGGAATTTAAAAATTAATCTTCAATATAAATTGGAAATAAAAATAAATACAACTTATATGTAAAAGTGTCTTTTATCAACAGAGCATTGATGAAGTGGAATAGTTTAAGATTAGAGTAGGCTTCCCTAACGATAGGGTTAATATACATACATTTAAAATGGTAATCTTAATTTTTTTATTATATTTTATTCTGTCATGTTTGCTTAACTGTTTATTATGAGAGGGAAATTTACGGGTTTAAAAATAGATTATAATTTTTCACGATTGGGATCTGACAAGTACTTCTGGGAGCTTTATGAATTCTTTACTTTTCTTTTATTACTGTGTTTTGTATTTTTGTAAACATATATGATGTTTTACATCACACAATATATTTGATGTAAAAACGGGTTTGATCATAACAAATAATTTAGTACATAAGACAAGATGTGGACATGTATTTATTTACGGTTATGTTTCAAAAGTAGTTCCACAAATATTTACATACTAAGCGGTTTTAAATTTCACTTTAAAGGTCATAGAACAATTTTAAATAACACTAGTCGTTCATTACATTCACAACTCTCTTCTAAGTTATGTAATAGTATGTGTATTGAAAATGTCACCATCAATCAAAAAATGACATTTGTTTCATTTCCAAATACAAGTGGATCAACATTGTTAAAATATAAAACTAACTATTCTGCAAATAAACGAACTTTCTCAGATAATTCTGTGATTGAGTCCATTATTAAGACTCAAGCTGGTTGGTTTAAATCACTATCCGAGAGTTCATCTGTTGGTTATGCTAAAGCTCTTGTTATTAATATTCACGAGACAAGTGGACTACCTTGGTGGGCTTCTATCATGTTAACTACAGTATTACTTCGAACAATAATTACATTGCCATTTGCGTTATATCAGGTTTGTACTAAATGAAAATTCTTGGGTGTAATATATCCCAATTTTTTCATATAAAATTATTTTCTTTATTTTGTTAGAATACATGTCTATTATCTAGTTAGTACGACATACTTAAGACAGTAAACCAAACAATAGGTTCTATAAAGTTCAATAATTTTGAATAGTCTGGGGATATTTTTAGCTATTACTTTGATTTTAAAATATAAGCTTTTCTTAGAACAAAAATGAAATAAACCATTATAAATTTATGAAACCTTTAATAAAGAGAAAAATATAGGTCCTAACTTTTATATATCTAAGTTCCCTCTCATCCTTTACAATTTTCCTTTTTTTCCCTTTTGTGTTTTTAGTTTCCTCTTTTAGGAAGTTGCATTGAGCATTCACACTCTCTCCTTATAAGTTCTGATAGAATGATCGATTTTCTTCAAGAGGCAGTAATGTGTGAACTGTGTTCTTTTTTTTTGTAAAAGCCATATTGTGTTGTTCCTTTCTTGTATCGTCTTCCTAGTATTATATAGGGGCCTAAAAAAATCTATGCCGTATCTATTTTTCAAGGGTACTTTTTCCAACTAACCAATATAAGGGCCAACTAAAAAGCTGAAATTTGGTATGGATGCTATGAAGCATGCCATCTTTATTAAAAATATCCAAAACTGAAAAACCCAAAACACACACACGCACACAAGTTTTTATTTTGAAGTCTGAGTCTGTACATTTTTACCAACTCCAACTCCTAATCCACCCTAAATTTATTCAGATTCCACAGCCCTGCCCTACATGACACACTGAGTTTACTTATTAGATAAATGTAAAACATGCATTATAATAATAATTACTAAATTAGTAGTATTTGTTTATATGCTGCGGGCGGGCACCTTTAGATGAGTGGGATTAATGTGAGTACACTGTGTGTTTATCTTTAAATATAGCATTGACAAATTAATGTTAAATTTTTCAGAACTACATCCTTGCAAAGGTTGAAAATTTAACCTTGGAAATGCCAGAACTTGCTAAGGAGCTGAAAAAGGAGACATTTTATGCCATAAAAAAATTCAATTGGACAGAGAAACAAGCAGCTGCTGCTTACAACAGAACAGTAAGTCAGTTATATTATTATTTACCAATTTAATTTTTTCTCCCGTTTGTGTTTTTCGTTTTTCTCTTTTAGGTCTAAGAAGTTGTGTTGTGCATATCACACTATCGCCTGATGATTTTCGGTAGAATGAAACTTAGGTGGAGTAATTTGGGAGGTAACTATTGATTTTCTTCAAGAGGCACACATTACCTTTTGTCCAGTGACAGCAATGTAAAGTGTGAACTGTGTTCTTCTTTTCATTGTAAAAGCTTATTCCCTTTCATGTGTTTACGGTCCTCTTCTGTACTTTCTGCCATATATAACAAAACATGCCTTGTAAAGTGATAAAAGATTTTCCTTGAATAGATCATTTAGCCTAGAGCAGTATAATACAAGAAAAAGGTTGCCTCTTATTTTTCCAAGGGCTTGGGTCAACTCTTTTCTTGGCAAACTCTTGTTGTTCTATGAGCTTGTGTGATTGTGGGGAACCAGAATTGCTTTTTTAATGTAGACTGGGAGACTTGACAAATTGTCTGTAAAACAAACTTTTAACCTATTTTCCACTTATTAAGTTATGCTGTTAATATTCAAAATACTAGATATGATACACGAATATTGTTTAAACTTCACTAATTTATTTTAAATCCTAAATTGAAGATTTCCAACATTGTTAAAAAACTACCTATATCAATTTTCTTTCTTCTTAATAATCTTGGTTAAGTACAAAATTGCTTTTTTGTTACCAATAAAACTTTAGAAAAAGGCCTTTGAAATGTTGAAAAATTAATAACTAATATCATATTTGTCAAACACAAAGTAACAAGCTACATTTTTAACTATCAAAATATGTCTTAACCCTTTGAGTGCCAAGAGAAATGACAAAAAAATTTGCAATAAGTGCCAAGCTATTTTGTTGAGAAATACAGGATTTTGTTTCAATTTTAATAAACCTATCAGTCTTTGAACTTCTTGCACTCAAATTTTTACATAAACTAGCCAACATGCTTGCCAATCTGATTATATAATTATACGTATACTTCTTAAATTTCTAAATATAACAAAAAACATGACTAGCCAAGATTTAAAAAAAAAAAATTACTGGTTTATTTAACATTAATTTTTAAGTTTAAAAAATTTAAATAGCTTGAAATAAAATAAATCACTGAAAAGAACATAAAAAACTGAGTAAATAACAAAGTTTACAAAACAAACTAACTTTAGATTTTACACTAAAATTGGGTTATGCATAGCAGCTGTTTCATTGACCATCAACTTTAGCAGGGTTATAGTAAAATATGGTCTAAAATAAATAATTGGCGTGGAATCGGAAGGGGGAGGGGGACTCCAAACCTGATACTTCTGCATAAATATGAAGAGGATTATCCTAATCTTCAATATTTATTTCATCCCTATAGGAATCACTCGTATCATATTTGCGTTATCGATGTCAGCTGCCACTTCTACTTGTTCTGATCTTTCACTTTCACTAGAATATAATTCATGTTCAGTTTCATTATTTACAAATTCATAATCATTGCTTTCATAATCACTAACAAATTGATCACTCTCAAATTGATCACTCTCGCCTGAGCTATCAATAAATATTGCAAGTATTTCTGTGTCTTGAATCACAGCTTTCCTCTTAGTAACCATGTTTACAAACAAGGCCAAAGGTAAAACTCATAATGTAAAAAGTTATAAAATAATTTTCATGTTCGATATATCGAAACTCTTTAAGTGCAAAGACAAATAAAAGTAGCTTGAACATACGAGAATGCAGTGGAAATAAAATATACCCTATCTGTTGACTTAATACTGAACTAAGAGTTTGAAAACAAGGGATTGCTGTGAGTGACGCTGGGAATTTTAGCAAATATTTCGCGCATCGCTCTGAGCGACGTTGGCACTCAAAGGGTTAAAGAAGAGCTTATTATGTACTAGAGGCCGGCCAGCAGGTGGTGATGCTTTGATGGAGAGATATCTGGGTCTGGAGTGAGGGATGCACACTACTGGAGGGGAAGGGCTTATGCTCCCCAGCACACTAGACCTACTACAATAATATAAGCTAAACATAGTCTCAATTACTTACAATTTACAAAATTTCCACACCACTCATTTCCCTGTTATCTGCACCATTGCCATCTTCTTCTTCACTGCACTAAAAATCGATAATCAAACATAAACGCTTTACATGTGCACAGGCAATTTGTAAACAACCAGCACACGATTTTGGTGGCTGCCGGAAGAACCGAGCAGCACTGGGCTGCTCGCTTCTTCCACCAGGGAAAAATTACTGAAAACCTCTTTGGCCATTCGAGGTTGAGCTTCACCCTCTGCCGGCCGACCTCTACCACGGCATTAATTTTAAATACTAATTATGTTTTTATTGATTATGTGATCCAAACTTGAGCTGCACAACAAACACATTTTGCACTCTAAAACTTTACAAGGCTATAATATGGACCATACTGGTAATTCCAGTGGTTTTCCTTCTGGGACTTGGATTGAGAGGCTGAGGTTGAATCCCGAGTGAGTGGCTTATTCCCTCCTAGTTCAGACAAATGTTTGAGAATTTCTTTAAAATTCACCTTTCTCACTCTATATATGATATGATTATATTACTGTATGCATAGTCCAAACAAGCAGGGAAAAATATAGCCTAAAATATAAAACGTAATTTAAAAAATAACAAACATTGGTGTGCCTTTGATATAATAACATATAACAAACAGCTGCCTTTATGTTTAATGAGACTATGAATTAAAGATAATATGGTAATCCTTTAAACCTTGAAATAGAAACTAGTTGGTGATAGATATTTAATTTACATTCATTTTAGTAGCTTTTGTGTTTAAAAACCTAACTTACAAACCATCACACTTACAGTGAAATCACATTGGTTTTAGTACCATGGAATTGAAATGTTTTCTTTTTTTTATTGAAACTTTCATATCAAGTCACAGAAGATCTCATCTCACCTAAAAAATATGGAATTAACAGCAGTAATGTTAGCTGACCATTTGAATAAACTTTCCTACTAGGTTCCACTTGATACACTAATTGGCCCAGTGGTGTAGTGGACAGTTCACCTGGCTACTATAAGCCTAGGGGTTCCAGGGTCAATTCCCCACTGATACCTTTGGTATTTTTCTCTTTAGGGGAATTACCCCAACAGTCACCAGGGTTTAGATAGTTAGGCTTAAGCTAGGTTTAAGGCTTCCACTGGCTCCACACCTTCATAATAACTATCATCACAATATCTCATTGCTGGCACGACCTGTAAACCACTTCCATAGGTGTACCCTGGGTAACGTTCTATCCCCACAGAGCGGGTATGACGTGTAGACAACCTCCAAGGTATACCCTGGGTAACGTTATGTTCCCACAGAGCGCGTATGACGTGTAGACAACCTCCAAGGTATACCGTGGGTAACGTTCTGTTCTCACAGAGCGGGTTTGACGTGTAGACAACCTCCAAGGTATACCCTGGGTAACGTTATGTTCCCACAGAGCGCGTATGACGTTTAGACAACCTCCAAGGTATACCGTGGGTAACGTTCTTTTCCCACAGAGCGGGTATGACGTGTAGACAACCTCCAAAGTATACCGTGGGTAACGTTCTTTTCCCACAGAGCGGCAAATAGTCTACATACAGGGTCCCTCCTGGTCAATAATCAGGGTGTCTACTGGGTCACAAAAATGTCACTAATTGCAAAAAAGCTCCCAAAAGTCCCTGAAAAGTCATGCATTTTCAATATTTTGGTCATAAAGTCACAAAAATATTTTTGTTTGAATTTCCCACGCATCGTAACAATGCGAACGCGTTGAAAGTTGCGCCACCCACTACCCATGATGCCATGCGCTAGCCGCAAGTTGCCTGATTGTTTTTACCATGATACCAAGGACAAAGGTAACGTTTGCCATCTAATTAAAGTTTAATGTTGCGTGTGAGTGCAGTATGCCTAATATATGCATTCTATAATGTTCGACCGTTTACCGAAGGATTTTTGTGGTCAAAAAAGGTCAGAAAAAAAGTGGCTAGTTGTTGTTTCTCCAACTCAGTAGACATCCTGGTAATGCCATATGTAAAAAAAACTTGTTACACTAAATGTGGTTTTGAGCATTTTAATATTGCTTCAGATAAAAAAGCTGTGGAATGAGTTGGTTGTTCGAGACAATTGTCATCCTTTCAAAGGAAGTTTATTAATCTGGGTGCAGATTCCAATGTGGGTTATATTCTCCACGACCATAAGAAACTTGGTGTACATGCTACCAGATCGTGATATGGGTAAGATAGTAACATTACTCTTCTTTATTTTAATTTAAAGAAGTTACACTATTATTTAGCTAAAAGAATGAGAACCTATTTTGTCTAAGGATTATACTCATTGCACCTGGACTAGGTCCAACCAGTCATGTGTGTCAAAGTTTACCATACTACCAGTGAGGTTGATGATGTCACTGTAAAGAAGAAGAAAACGCAAACACAAAATAGTAAACTAAATTGGTTTGCTGTATTTTGTCCAGAAGATCATAATATTGATCCTTTTTGTGTGTTTTAGCATCAAAAATCATCAGCTTAGAGTTGAGTGTTGGAGGCGCTCTCTGGTTTCCTAACCTAACAGTGCCAGATGCTTCTCTCATTCTTCCAGTTACTATGGGTCTAGTAAATCTAGCGATTGTTGAGGTAAACTTTAGTAAAATTAAAGTACACTAAGCACAGATCTGGGTATGGTTTGGAACCTCAGTCTTCAATCACATCTGAATGAGACTGGTCCAAATCTTTGCTAATACCTATTTTAGTTGTCGGAGCATGAAAGCAGGCACGCAGTGTGCATGATCTCAAGTTCATCCAAAGTGTGCCGCCAAACAGAAGTAGGCTCACTAGTGTGACAGCAAATGTCAAATGAATACTAACAATTCTAAGCTCTAAGGACTATTAAGCCAGGCGGTAGCGATTTTTTGACGGAAATAATTAGGGGAAAGCTGGAAATTGTTTTTTATCACTTTATTTCGGGGGTCTGATGAACCTACTAAGTTTTCCTCCGCGAAAGACCTCTGCGTTGGCTGCCATATTGGAAAAATGGAGCAAAATTTCAGTTTTTCGCCAATATCTTTGTTTGTGTCAGTTTCACAGTGAAAGTAGTTATTGTCGATATTGAAGATAATTTTTTTTTTTTTTTTTTTAGCACCGCGTCTTACTACCCGTTCGGGTTATACGCTTAAGTACTAATTACACTAATGGATTAGGAATTAGGAAGGTTGAATTTAGAGGAAGTGAACCCGCATTTGCGTGGAAGGAGAGTGGAAAACCATTTAGGAAAAACCACCCCCAGTTCACCCGACCGAGATTCGAACCTCGATCTCCCCGTCCTCGGCGGTCTGACTCAACACGACTGGCGCGTTTGCCAACTACGCCACCGAGGCGGGTTTGAAGATAATTAAACTCTCCATAAAATCGGTCAAAAGGACTTATTCACTAAGACCTATAGTTTTGAAGCAATAGCCACGAAAAGTGTGGTGTTCTCCTGCAACAGCTCGAAATATCAGGCTTTGCTCGCCATATATCGTTGCCTATGTAGAATATTACTTTAACTCAATGTTTTAATGAAAACTAATGCAAATATATACATATTTATATACCAATTTGTAGCTTTTTAAAATTCGTTTCCATACCACCATACAGTAAAGCTTTTGGAGCGTTTTTTTAAAAAATGGTACCCCCTGTAGGCCTAATCCACATTGATTTTTTTAAAGTAATTTTTCTTCATTTAGAAGTAGATGATTGGTCAAAATCTTCTTCATGTTTAGTTTTCTTATTTTCCTCGTAGTTATCATGCGTCTCACTGTCAGTTTCCGATCTGTGAGATATTTCAGTCTCTTCAGACATAAATTGGTCCAATTGGATGTCAATTTCTGTATTCTTACTTCATTTGGCAATTATAAACTGCTCAAGGAAAATATCATCTCGCCCGTTTTACCTCTGCTTGGTTTCATGTAGTAAATTTTTGCTGTAGGTAGTGATAATGTTGTTAGCAGCACCAAAAGGTCTATGTCTTCACCTACTGCCATTGCACAGTCATAATCACATGATGCATCAATTACGGTATTGATAATGAGACAGTCAGCATCTTCATCAGCTTGTTTAATGACGAATCTTGCTTCTTCAAGTTTGTCACGTAACATGGAATTATTTATTTATTCTTATCATTCGATATAAATCTTTCTTGCGACATAATGGCTGCCATTGACTCATCGAATAGTACATCAACGCCAGTGTGTCCAATCGACGAAAATGTTCATTTGGAGATGGAAAGTTTAATGTTACAAACACAAGGAATTAAGGACTAATATGAAAATTAATTCTTTATCTACCCTAATTATTTAAGAGGGGTTTGGACCCTCCAATTACCCCTTGGTACGACCTTGAAATATTGATGTATTTGCATCAATTATCGTTAAAAAATTGAGTTTGAGTAATATTCTACATAGACAATGATAAACAGTGAGCAAAGCCCGATATTTCAAGCTGTTGCAGGAGAAGACTACACTTCTCATGGCTAATGCTCCGAAACTATAGGTCTTAGTGAATAAGTTCATTTTATCGTTTTTATAGAGAATTTAATTATCTCCAATATCGGTAGTAGCTATTTTCATTGTAAAACTGACACACACGAAGATATTGGCAAAAACTTAAATTTTGCTAAGTTTTTCCAATATGGCGGCCAATGCAGAGGTCTTTTGATGGGGAAAACTTCGTTTGTTTATCACACCCCCGAAATAAAGCAATCAAAACCATTTCCAGCTTTCTCCTAATTATTTCCACTAAACGACCTTTCTGGCCCTCTAGCGCCTGGGCTATATTCAACAATCCTAGAGTTGTTCAAGGCTAAGCCACCTTTCCATTAACATTATTAAGTGTCAGAAAAAGCAAATATATAAAACTTGTTTTTATCCATTATATTATTATTATTATTATTTTAACACACCTATATTTAAAATTTTGCAATAGAAATGGAGACATGTTTTAGTTTACGTTTAAAAAATATTTATTAGTTTAATGGCAGCAATGTAAAATGTGAACTCTGTGTTCTTTTCATTGTAAAAGCCATAATGTTTTTGTTACTTTTACATGTTTCTATCCATCTTTCCTGTACCTTCTTCCAAGTGTGATAAAACCATTTATAATAAAAATTAATCAATTATATATTTTTGTTTAATTAGGTGCAGACTCTCTCCCGATCAAAGAAGCCTACCAAACTCCAGAGGTATGCCACAAATTTATTTAGAGGCCTCAGTGTTGCTATGATTCCAATAGCTGCAGGAGTACCTTCAGTGAGTAAACAATGTTTATTTTCCTAAACGTTGCTTCAGACTCTGCTAACACTCACCACAGTAGATTTTCGACTTTACAATCACACGTTGACTTCCTCTTTTAGGTGACCATCAATTGCCTCTAGAACATTTTAATAATATTGTTATAGAAATACCCGCCTCGGTGGCGTAGTTGGCTAACGCGCTAGTCGTGTTGAGCTCAACCGCCGAGGACGGGGAGATCGAGGTTCGAATCTCGGTCGGGTGAACTGGGGGTGGTTTTTACTAAATAGTTTTCCACTCTCCCTCCACGCAAATGCGGGTTCACTTCCTCTAAATTCAACCCTCCCAATTCCTAATCCATTAGCGTAATTAGTACTTAGGTGTATAACCCGAACGGGTAATAAGATGCGGTGCTAAAATAATAATAATAATTATTATTATTGTTATAGAAATGATAACTTTTACTTTTTCTATTTTCTTCGAAACTTGACCTTTTATTGCACATGATTATTAAGACGTTGTTCTTCAGCTAGATTTTAATCACTTCTGATAAACTTTAGTTTGAATCTTGTAAAAGGTCAAAATTGAAGTCTTGTTGTGATGAGACAGGCATTAGTATTGACTCATTTTTAGAGACTGACACACTTTTGAACAAAAATTTAAATAACTAATCTATAAGGTATCTAACATTATTGGACACAGTCATTCCTAGTTTTGATACGGTATCTTAGCTACTGAGCTAAGAGTCCGGGGTTCGATTCCTGGCATGGCCAGAAAAATTTTGAGGTTTCCGCTTTCACAGTGAACAGTGTGTGTTCATATAATCAATTTAGAAGTTGCATGTTAAATACCTCACATTAAAAAGAAAAATACAGGTTTAATATATAATACTCTTTTACATTACTGTTTCTAGCCTGTGGCAATTTTTTTATTTAAGTTATATTTTCCAATACCGGCTTGCTAGGCTTGTTGTAGCTTCATATGCCTTATAATCTAACTTGAGACTAGGACAGGCACAACATACAGTCCCCGGCCGTTAATTTATCACTGTGAAAGGGTAAACCCGAATTTCTCCAATGATACTTTTTTTCAGCCAGCCGGGAATTGAACCCAGGACTCTTTAGCTCAGTAGGCAGACACGCTACTAACTGAGCTAGAGTATAGGATGTTTAATATATACTATTGTTCTTCATTAACTACTCTTTTCAATCTGTGTTTTTATTGAGTTTTGTTTTTTCAGTGTTTGTGTTTATACTGGACAACATCTAGTATATATGGTTTGGGGCAAAACCTCTTACTGTTATCTCCAAAAGTTAAAAAACTGGTTGGTATTCCAGACTCACCAAGTCAGTTGGATAAACCATACCAACACCTACTTTCCGAGATCAGGGCCAGAGCTGCAAGAATTTCATTTCGGGGTGGAACAAAACCTGGATAGCGTGTAAAAAAAACTATAGATCAAATATTTTTTCCCACAATGTATATTATTTCTTACTCTCTGGATATTTTAGAATACTGCCATATTTGATGACATAGTTGAATAATTCCAAGTGTAATTGTTAAGTTTTGTTTTCAGGTTAAATTAAATTTGAGAACCAATGAAGCACCAATAGTTTATTTCAGAAATCACACCAACACATTATTATGTACCGTTGGTTCACACAGTTAATGTGTCTTAGTTCTTAGGTCGGGGGTTTGAGTTCAACCACAACTGGCAAGTCATATGGGTGAATCAACATGGCCCATAGATAAATAAGTTTACTTTTGACCCATTTTTCAAGAGTTATATTAAAATTTCAACTTAAAAAATGTTGAATCTGTTGGTCACCTTTCGGCTCCCAACACCTCTCAACAAATTTAAAATAAGAATCAAATAGCCAAAGCTGTTATATTTGTTTTAGTGAGGATTTACTCGCATCTAGATATATTCTGAAAATTGAAACATGACACCTGGACATGGAAATTGAACCCGGGACCTTTGGCTTAGTACGCCAATGCTCTATCACTGAGCTATCCAGGAATCGTCCAGTGTCATTCGAAATCTCAGGGAAGAATGACCCTGAGTACTGGACGATTCCAGAATGGTGGTAGTGCGGAGTGAGTCGGTACATTTTTCGGGTGGGGAAATTTTATCTTTTATTCTAACTTTGTGAATTTTCGAATTTGGCAGAGATTGAAATATTAATTTTCCACTAAAATTGTTTGCATTTGAGACAACTTAATTTTAATTATAAAATTGTCTGTTATGGAATTGTGGACATGAGTTAAAGGTGATGAAAAGGGATTACCCTCCTCACTCATTCATTTTAATATCACTGAATTTATTTTAAATTGAGTTATGGACTTTGGGAGAATTTAATTTTGGGTAGGGCTTAAAACTTTCAATCTTAGGACATAATTATATTAAAATGTATTAATTGTATTAAGACTCTGCATTTCACTAACTGTTTCAGGCTGTACACAACGAGATAACTGAACTAACATGTTAGGACTGTGAAATTTTGAATTAGAGCAAGTGTACTAGCATTTGCATGGAGGGAGATTGTAAAATTGTTTAGGGTAACCCATCCTGAGTACAGACTGGGATTCAAATCACGATCTCCCCGTCATCGGTAATCCAGTCTACTGCGAGAGTAGTGCCTTAGACCATGCGACCACTGAAGTGGGTTCATAAATTTTAAATATACAATATGTGAAATATAGGTACATCAATTAAAATTATTCCCAGAGGTGGGAAAAGGGGTAGCATGGCTTCTGAAAGTCAAATTTTTTCACGACAAACAATTTTAAAATTAAAAATTCTGATTCGAACTGACTAAAGCAGACATAACTATTTGTTCCAAACACATCTTTCTATTTGCTCAATGTATACACATTTATTATAATTACGTTAATAGGGTAGTAGTGAGGAATGTAGTGAGTAAGGATGTCAGAATGTAGAGGATATATAACCATTTCACAAATTAACTTAAAAGAAGTGTGCAACACCATCAATACACTCAGCCAGGATTCTAAATCTGACCTCAAAGTCACCGACAAACCAGAGGTCGAAAACACCTTCATTTTATGATTGTTTTAGTTAGAATATTTAGCTCTAAGGGTTGCTGTCGATTTCTTGAACACCCATTTTTAAATACTGGAATCCTTAAATAATGAGAAAACTACTCTTTAAATTTAATCATTTTAAAACACCTAAACCTATATTGTAGCTTCAAAAAGACCCGCCACATCTTTGTCATGAACTCCCGAGGTTTTGTGTGCATATATTTTAGTTTACTACAGTTCAATTACCACAAAGGAGAGTCTTGAAAAAAAAAAACTTTTTTGCGGTCAACATTGATTATATCTATAAAAAGTGACAGCCATAGATCAAGTGACTTTATGTAAAAGTAGAGAGATAATAATTTTTCTAGATGTCAGGTAAGGTCCTATGTATGAAAAGTGAAGTATGTATAATCATACTAAACAATTAATCATAATTATAATTAATTACAATAATTGTAATTTAATTATTGAATTACAATAATTGTAATTTAATTATAGTAAATGAATTTAATTATTATTTAACAATAATAATAATAATTTAATTATAATTACAATTGATATTAATTATGCTATTAATAATAGTTTTAATAGCCTTTTAAATATTTATTCTAGGTATCCTGGCTAAGTTCATGATTCGAGGGTGTTATGAGGAATAGGGAATATCCTCCCCAAGGCTACTTTTTGCTAGGAGATGGAGGTTACCCCCCCTATTGCAGCGTCCCATTTGTTTGACTACACCCTACAGAAACCCTAATCATGATGATGCCGAAAAATTGCAATTTAATTTGTTCCACAGCGGAGCAAGGAGTAATGTAGAGAGGGCATTTGGTATGCTGAAAGCTCGTTGAAGAACAATTTTTATGAAAACAGTAGAGATTCGACACACAAAAGTTGCATGTTTAATTGTGGTGTGTTGTATTATGCACAATGTGTGCATGTCCCTTGGTGATTTTACAACCTGTGCTCGAACCTGAAGATGCTGAACCAAATGAAGAAACAGAACAAGCAGATGAGGAAGAAGCAACAGTCTACAGTCCATGTTTCTACACCCGACTTGAGAAGAAAGCCACGCCCGAGAAAAAATAACTGAAGGTTACTAGGCGCGCTTAGTTGCTGCTTCCTCCGCCAGGGCTATTCTCGAAGCTTCTAGTTCTATGGGTGACTGGCAGAGTCCCGCTCTTTCCCTCCTCCTACCCTTTCCTTCCCACTCTTTCCTTCCTCCTATCCTTTCCTCCCCTCACTCTGTGGACATGGCTGTCCGTTTGTTCGCTATATATTGGGATGTTTTGCTAGTGTTGTCACTCATTGCACCATTGACTTGAAAAAAGTGAGAGTGGCGAATTAAATTAAGGGTTTATTAAAGTCGTCAAAATTCTCTTTTGAATAATGGGTGTGAGTCTCTTCAAAATTACTGTTTTGGACTTGCAGATTTAAACTTACTATCATGGGAAGAGTTTGTTGACTTTCTTTGGGGATATTTTGTAATCACATATTAATATTAATTTAAAGTTATGGGGAACCTTGCTATTTGTTCTCATGAGAACTTGATTTCTATTTTTGCTCCAGGTATCTGTCCTTGGGCTACATATTTGTCACCGCTCTGATCAATTTCATTTGGGTTTTTGGGGAATATTAGCCTTGATGACAGATATGATGTCCTTTATGAGCAGAGGCTTGCATGCTTGATTGTTGGCATGCGTTGCGCCTTAAGTAATTATATGGGAAATTAACTTCCACTAACTGTTATGGTTCTTTCTGATTATTTTGATAATCGAACACTGTACTTCTTCTATATTTGAATCAAATAAAATACTGTTATTCTCTTGTAACCTTCCTGAATATTATTTCTGGGACTTAATGGTGGTTACAGTCTATTGCCCTGACGTTGAAAAGTTTCTAAGGCAACTTGTATTTTCTGACAAGTTTCCTTGAAAACATTTTCCTCCTCTCTTTGCCTCTTCCCACATGCTCAGGTGTCGATGAGGAGGAAGAGCTCTGAGGAGATGTACTTGCTCACTCATCAACCTCCCAACTGCAAAATGCAGATGCACTCCTGGCTCTTACTTGTGGACCTTTACTAGTGCAATGCACTTCCGGGGGGTTGATTAGATCCCACTGCCCCACCACTAGGAGGTCCATGGCCTTCCCAAAAGAGCCAAGTATTGGGAGTTTCTTCCCCTTGAGTTCCACTTTCAGTCTTTGGATTCTTTAGACCCTGAAAATTAATGTAAACAGAATATACAGTAGTAGGCCTATGATGGCATTTATAAAAGGTGACTTTTATTTGTCTTTTAGGGTTTGATGGAAGGGAATGCAAGTAAATATCTGTAAGCACTATTTATACAGTTTTCTATATAAAAGTTAGTAATAAAAATCTAATTAAATTTGTCTTTAATAGTATAATTTATTTTTATTTTTTATCATTTTATAGTAATCGCAAGAGCCTATAATCTCAATAGTTCTTGAATATTTGTTACAAGTTGACCAGAAACTTCTTGAATTAAGATAAAAAGGCCTTGCAAAATGTCTCAGTGCCTGTATCAAATATCCAAGAAATATTGAGATCATAGGGGTGCACAGCGTGTGTGGCAAAATCTTAGTTTGGTCCAACATGACATAATTTGAGTATATGTTATTATTATTATTAGCACCGCGTCTTACTACCCGTTCGGGTTATACGCACTTACGCTAATGTGCAATGGAAGGGTGATAGTGAGATGAAATGGAGGACCTACAGTTTAACGTGGGATCCGAACCACGGTGGAGGCCAGGCATTCCTCACATTCACAAGTTGTGATTAATACACGTCTTGTCAGAGGTGAAGGAAGGGTTTGGCACTCAGATAAATATGTGCCCGGACCGAGGATTGAACCCCGGACCCCAGCACAGAAGTCTGACACCTTACCCCTAGACCACCAGGTCACCTTGAGTATATGCCCCAGCCAATAGTTTTGTAGGTGAGGATGTATTTTATTTTTATAACTACCTGCCCACCCCTCTTAAAGTAAACTGTTAATAACCTTTATCTTAACTGCATAAACATTTTAAAAATCTAACCCAAGGCTATGATTTGTTTTAAAATTTGATAACTCAGTAAACACAGCCACTTGTTTGCTGTAAAATTGTAACAGAAGAGTTTGATGGTCATTACCTTAAACTTCCTCAGTAGGTTGTCTTCTTTTCTTTTTTTTTTTCTTCTTTTTTCTTTTCATGGTCGGATGTAAGGGTTGACATTCCGATGTCATCGAGTACAACCCTATAAAATATGCTGGGGGTCCGAGGCTCAATCCTCGGTCCCGGCACAGATTTATCTGATTGCCAAACCCTTCCTTCACCTCTGACAAGACTTTATTAATCACAACTTGTGAATGTGTGGAATGCCAGGCCTCCACCGTGGTTCAAATTCCACGTTAAACTGTAGGTCCTCCATTTCATCTCACAATCACCCTACCATTACACATTAGCGTAAGTGCGTATAACTCGAATGGGTAGTAAGACGCGGTGCTAATAATAATAACCTTATAAAACACGACATACCAAAGTTAAAGAGCTTTCATACTATGGCAGGAAATATTTATTTCAAACTGATTTCCCACTCTTCTTCCACACTTATAGATAAAGACAAATATAAATTAATACACCTATTTAGTCATATCATAGTTATAGTAGAACACAGTAGAACCCCAACTAGCTGGACACAGGTTAGTCAGACGACCAGTTATCAGTATTAATATTGCTGCAGCATGTTGTGTTTTAATTCAGAGTTTATAAACATGGTTAGATTGATTCTTATTATGTAAGACACTCAAATAGTAGGTACCTAAGAGAATGTGTATCTAAGTAAGAACATTTTCACAGTGGGAGAAATTTGACAGAGTATATCACTTCAAAAAAAAAAACGGGAGGGGAGGGCGAATGTGTAACATCCCGCTTATGTGGATGCTTCCTGCCCACTGCCAAATCGATTATTAGGATTTTCAATAATACAGACTAACCTAGGTCCTAATTTGTCCGAATAATCAGATATTCGGGGTTCTTCTGTAATTTGATTTTGATGATAGGCCTACGTACGCATAACCATATAGGGTCGCATTCCTGCGCCCTGTGAAGAGTCTGTCGTTCTTGAATCGAGACTCAATAAAACATAGTCTCCTCCGTTGACCCTATAAAAAATTAAACAATTCTTAGGCATATTTTTGAAAAAAAGTTTGTTTTTTAAACAAAGGATAAAATAGTGTAAAAAATTATATTGTTCGTTATCTGGCTAATACGAACGTACCAAGTTTAATTCGAATCCATTCAGCAGTTTAATCACAATATATGTCTTGTCTCTTATATATGAAATGTTTAAACATTAGTATTGTAAAATTAATGTAAAATCAAAGGTTGGGAATATTCCTGTATGTTATTCCAGTACATACTCTACATATGTACCAAGTTTCATTCGAATCCGTTCAGCAGTTTTGGGGTGATTGAGCAACAAACATCTAAACACAAACTTTCGCATTTATAATATTAGTAAGATTAAAATGTGCAGGGCAACAATGCAGTTTATACCTATCAGATGAATAATGTTATTCGTATGTAAATAAGTTAATAAACACTTTGGATCTTAAAATATAACATGTCATTATTTGGCATACTTACAGATTTTTGGCAATTTCTTTTCAGAAGACATGACGAGTCGAGCAATTCTATTAATTAACCTTGTTTAAAATGGCGCGAAACGTAAGTCGGGTCTCTAGCAGACGAACCGATAATACTAAAACAACTAAAACAATTGCCGATCGAACACCGCGAGAACAGCGGATGGTTGATCCGGTTGTATTGGTATCCACGGTGTTTAGTAATACTTATCGCCATAGTCATTTTATCCACCTAATAAATAAACAATTAATACAAAATACAATATTTTAAATTATATATTATTTACAACGGATAAGAAAGTTAATTTTCTGCAATTATATATTGCACAGATATCACCGTTCATATTATTTGCGAAAGTAATAGCAATTTCACACAAGTTTTAAATCATTTACCCAATGCCATCCACGTTAATTCACATGGTTCGCAACACCAGGCCGTGTAGAGCGCAGCACTTTCACTTTTTCGCACGAATAGTAGTCTAATGTTCAGTATTAATATTATAAGATATTTGATTATACACTGCATGCTATGCAGTATTTGAAAATTTAAACCCATTCCAAAGAAAAAGGATTAAAAGAATCGCTACTCTGTTGGCAACTAGAGCCACATCGCTGGCGCTCGTGGCGTTAGTGCCGCGAACTAAAATATTCGATGTGGGACGTTACATTTGTAACACAACGCATTTTCTATTGTGGAATGTTAATTAATCAATTCTTATATCAAATATAGCTAAATCAATTATTTTATAAATAAACCACGTTATAAAATAGAACATCTAGCTAAACTGATAGTTTAAAATAAACAACAAGTTGCAAACAAAACAGTAATGGTGAATTTTAGATAGACTTCCCACTTCATTTCTATGGACTTACTGTGTATTCACACGTTTGCTGTAAAACTAGAGCAATGTTGCTATTTAGTCCCGCGACAGCTCTAATCCAATCACAGCAAGTCCGCACGGCCAGCGTAGCCCGCACTGCTCGAGTAGAGATCATTTCAACTTTTCCAGCGCTTCTATAGAGAATCGGCTAAGAAGACCCAATTAGCGCATGCGCAAACTTTCAAACATGCGTTATTTATAAACACAGCACATTCTTAAGATGGCGTATCTCAAAAGTGATTATCAAATCGACAGTTTATTGGAAGCCATGAGGCTTATCGATGACATACTCAAAACCACGCAGTAAATAAAACATCTAATTTTATCTTAAATACATTAACTTGGACTGATTGTAATATTTACGTTTTTATGTTTGACGTTTCAATGCATCATGGGTTAATAGAGATTCCGAACTTTCCGTGAGTGTGTGAACAGCTGCACCACTAAGAGGTGCGGAGTGTGGACTTACTGTACTGCTTTCCACTTTCAGCGTACGTGTGAATTCATCTTTAACCTCCACGCATGCGCATTCATCTGTGACGTCATTGCAAGCTACTCCTGGCGATAGTGCCCCAAACTAGTTTAAGGGATCAGCTAGTCATATAAGAGTGCCCACTCTGTGACCCATCCACACTATCAACAATTCTATTTCATAGCTTCAAAGTTTTGCCACTTAGGCGCTTTATACGTCTTCACTATTCCTATCAATAGAGCTCTATAGTAAGAGTATGGCCAAAGATTGAAATGGCACTTGCCGGCAAGGGCGGGCTGTGATTGGCACACGTGACTCTCGCACTTGCTACTGACCTAACTGGCCTCAAGCAGACTGCTGGGCTATTTTGGTAAATATATTTCTTTCGAGACATTTTCACTAATTACTCGAAATTACGCCAAATAAATAATTTGCTTTTGGATTTACACCACATTGATAAAACTATGTATGATTCCATTCAATACCTTCTGGACCAAAATATTAAAAAAGAAAAAGTATGGCTCAATCGAATATTGAGGTAGAATTGGTAGCCGGAAAAAACTTCGCGGCTTTGTCATGTCAATTCTTTTGATTTTGATTTGTATTTAGTAGCCCTAATTAATCATGCATCAATATGATTATTTTTTATGTCATGAGAAGATATCAATAAATTGTACATTTAAATAGCCTGAACCAGTACATTAACCTTAAAACAAAATCTTGTGTTATAAGTTAAAATGAATATTCACAATATTTATAATAAATATATTACAATGATAGTGAATGGATTGCTCCTCATCTTATGCTTAATTTTCTTGTTGACCTAAATAAAAAAGTTATCATATCAAACAAATAATTTCGAAAAATGTTTAAGCCATCTAAAATAATTTTCATAAAGTCCTAACAACTATATCAGATTGATTCGAGAAAGAGGGAATATTTTTCTCCGACGTTCAAACAACATTGACGGCTAAATTTAATGTATTACTATCGGTAGAGTAGGCCTAGGCTATGAAATAAATTATAAAATTACTATCTTTTGTATAGTGATCCTTAAATGAACTAAAGAATCAACAAACTAACTTAAATACTTAACTACAATAATAATAATATTAAAGCAACATACAAAAGTGTATGAATTAGATTTTATTTTGAATAAAATGTATGTATTTTACATTTTCATACAAAAAGGCTTATCTATTATTGAGCTTCAGGTTAAAACATAATGATTTAATGCAATTTTTTTAAATACCTTATTAATTTGGGATTTTACTCATCATCTTCATCATTGATCTCTATTTAAAAGTTGAAAATTGGTGCCCTATTAAAGACATTTCTGGGCAGGGTGATACTCGCGGTTGTTTTCTATTGCCTTCTGCGGTTTGGAGGTTGATGGACAACAAATATATCCTAATTTTGACCCAAGAAAAGAACGTTTCCACTACAGAAAAAAACCCATCCCGGCCGGGAATCAAAACAGGTACCCTTGGATTGTCACCCAAATACGCTGAGCACCAGACCACAGAGCTGGTCAGGATATGAATAGGTCAATCTTATTAATGTAAACTAAACACAGTTTTGACTATAACCATACTAACATTTTTTAACAATTTTATCACGAGAGTACATCTGTCCTTTGAAAGGATTTTTAACAAAATTTCTTTCTTGTGTTTTACTATGGCGGTAGACCGAAATATACGTACAGTACATTTAACTTTAATTTTTGAAATTGAGAAATAGCAATGTCTTTACAACTATAAGCTTGCATTCTTGTAAAGACATAACTGAGAAAGCATGGAGGGAAACTGCCACTGATCCTAGTCCCATCCAGCCCTCTATTTCTAATATCCACGTCTTCAAACATCCAATATTAACCACTGTACGCACGCAACTCAAGATACTAATGAATTCATCACATATACACAATAATATATAACTTGTAAATCTTGTTTAGCTTTAAACTATAAGTACCTAAAACTATTTTTAACTCAACTTGTTAGCCTGTACTCTTTGTATAAAATACCTTGTATAATTAACACGGCTAGTTAATAAAGAAAACGTTTCAAATGTCATTATGATATTTCATTTGTATCAGAAGTCTTTCCTCAGCTTTTACGCATTCCCTCATCGTTGTATTTGCTTTGTATTAGCTGAACAAATAACTTGGACTAATTATTGCTAAGTGTTTTTTGACATTCTGTAAACTACAAAGACATTTTTCATCATCTTGAGCTAATTCTCTTGCCACAGTAAACAATCTACAATCTATATTTTTCTCAATAAATGGATGCCGCCAATAGAGTTTTTTTCTTCTTAAGTGTAAATAAAGTTACTAAATAATATCCTCCTCGTCACTAGACCATATTTTCTTTGATCTACTGAGAACCCTACTGCACCAATCTGAAAAAAAAAGCCTATATCATACCGTCTTGTGTGAGAGCTCAGTCAGCAGTTGTATCGCTTCGGCACTGGTTGCACTGACGTCATATCACAACCGTACCGACCAGTCAGGCAGCGGCCTCAAGGTGATCAATCGTGTACGCCCATCTATAAACAAATGGATCCATCTCCAATAATATAATGTTCAGTATAATAATTAATAAACATATGTTTATTATAATCCAAACTCAAGGCAATGGTTAAAATCCGAGTTTATATATCAGGAGTTCAAAAGTCCAAGAGGTGGCTAAACACAATCATAGTTTTTTACTCAGTATGTATTCATATGAAATACCATTTAAACTATGCCAACGTCTTTGCAATAATCCTTGCCATCCTATGAAAAAAAAATCACTTTACATTAACAGGTTTAAGGCCCCCTTACACGCTCAATATGATTGAAGCAATATTATTTTGTCAATATATTGCGTGAAAATGATCCGACCTTAAATGGTCAATATTATTGTGCAATTGTTCAGTCTGCATCGATAACTTGTTCGAGAAGTATGTCGCGAATAAGCTTCAATTTTCATAACACGGTTCATATGTTCCTCTGATTTTATTCTTCACAGAGCCGGCAGTTACTTAGAAGTCTTACAAATCAAATTATCACAATACATACTCATATCTCGGGCATTATTTATTTATTATTAGATATAGGCCTTAACCACACAAATAAAATAATTTCTGCTACCTTTATGCATTTCAGTACAAATATTCTTTCCTTTTCTTTATTTGTTCCTTTTTTCAACTAAACAGACATTGATGATATTTTAGGTTAGATAATACTGTACCACTAGAGGGCTATATTGCGCAATAACCGCCCACACGGTTCAATAATATTGACGAAGCTTCAATATATTGACAAAGCTTCAATAAATATTAAAAACTTTTAATATTCCTCAATATATTGCGCAAACCTTCAATATTACCCTTACACGGTCAATATAATATTATTGTACAATAATATTGAGCGTGTAAGGGGGTCTTTAGAGATATTCCAATCAACACACTTTTGTCCCATATACCGCCATGTACTGGTTAGGTTAGTCCATTGATCTCTATAATATAAATGGATGGACATCTCTGGCTGAAATTTTCGAGCTGTTGGCTGCATACCATTGTGTAAGATAGAAGGAAATTTTCGGGTACCCCTTCTCTCTTACACCCATACAAGGCAATGTGGCATTTTGAAATCGCTCATTAATTTGATTGAATATATGAGATTCATCAATGTGTGATTATTTAAATGATATAAATATGTTAGTAAAAGCTTTGAAGAGGATAACAAAGTTAGAATCTATTGAGTTTTTTCTTTAAATAAGTTGATGTAGCCTAATATAATATGATGATTTTCAAGGAAGCTCACTTGGAAGGCTCTATCTCGTACCAAAATCCTACCCTATAGTAGTGTTTAGGTAGGATAAAAGACCTTCCAGAAGGAAATTTCTACTTCCGTTCTAAATGGGCGTTCATCCTACCAAAATATTATATATATGATAGTATTTTGGTACAAAATAAACCCTTACAGATTAGGATTCTTACTAAAATCAGGGTTTAGTAGATACCGTACTTCCTACAAGCTTATAACCTAAATTATCATTTGAATTTAGGCCTAAGACTTATACACAAAGAATGTCATTAAAACATATATAATACCGTTTTTAACTAGCTTGTTTCATTATAGTCATCGAATTTTCAACATAATATGTTTTCTGAAAGCAATATACAAGTTACAAGTTACGAGCCAACTTAGAAAAAAGTAACATAATAATACTTTCTACAAGCCTATAACCTAAGTGATAGTTGGAATGTATGGCAACTACACAAAGTTTGTCATTCAAACAAATGTAATCAAGTTTTAATATACCTTATTCATTATATTTATCGAATTTTCATTATAATATGGTTTCTGAAACCAATATACAAGCTACTAGCCAACTTTAAACATAAGTGTAGTTTTGGCAGACTGTAACCAGCATTATGATAACTACATATTCAAATATGTTAAAGATTTTATTCGTATTTGTAAATTATTACCTGTAAAACTGAATTGTATATCCCTTAATATAAATGTTTCTTCAGGAAAGTGTGGTATAATACTTCACTATTTTCAAACAATAACACTTTTATTCATTAGAGACATGTTTTCGCATAAGAACATTGAAAGAAACCGTTAAATATTTACCCCCACCCCCCCCACAATGTAGCATACGATAAAACTTGACCGTCACGCTTTGGTGTTTGGCAATGTTTATGTCTATGTCCATCCAGTTATATTATAGAGATAAATGGGTCAGTCAAGTTTGGTGACTAGCAGATGACGCTTGATGGCTGTACTCTTACTATATAAAGCTCTAGGCCATCAATTGTTAAGCTCGCTACCTATTGGGCACTCTTTATACTATTAAATCTAGTAATCTGTGGCTTTTTTCTGCTGTGTGCTATAGAATTTAATCAAAATGGTGCCTATTAACAATAGCTGTTTTTAAATATTTACATTTAAAACGAGCTTTTGCCAAGATAAATGATTGAAGATTGCATATTTAGGATTATAAGTAATTTCTTACTGAGTTTTTGTTTCAGCTGTGAATATGTTAAGAACCAGCGTATTCAAGCAGGGTGTTAACTATACATTGAATGACGAGGTTTGTTTTGTTTTAGTTGACATCGAATTTTAATCTTATTTTATTGGCTGTCTTCCATTAGATTTAATACAATTTTGAATAATTGTTAATTTGAGAGTTGAGGAAGACTTGTGTTTGCCATTTACTGATTGTTTGGCTAATAACTAATACTATTATAGACGTAGGATTAATGATAGGTACATAAAAATATTTCTAAATTTTCATTAGGACTGCATGTGTTCTCACTTCGCCTTTTCTCCTAGGGTCGAAATAGTTTCATCTTGAAGGACGTGGACCAGTTCAAAACCAATTTTAACTGTTGCCAAAGATTCCAATAACTCTTTACTTTCTTGGGGCTTATGATTAAAACCTTTTAAGGGGAATGGGGTTAGGGGAGGGGGGGAAGAGTTACTTGCTTTCATGTGAAGTCTTAATTGTGAGCTAAGAAATAATATCGTTTAACATGGTCTTGGTGCATTGCTTGACTGTCCTAATTTTACTATTTTTTATTTCATCAGTGCAAGATTGTTTACTAACTCAGGCCCCTACTACAACATTTTTTGTTAAAAAATTGCAGTTAATTATCAGTACTCTAATTATTCTAATTACCAGTAGGCCTACTCTAGCTATTCTCAGGATTAATAAGTTTTAAAAACGATTACGTTCAAACTGTGGTCAGGTTCTCAAATGGGGTCTAGTTGCTTTTTTTATTCAGGCTATATCTGTGTTTCACTTTCACCCTATATACAGGGTGCTCATTTGAAAACTTTCCACCACACTATCATAAAAAAAGCATTGCAGAAAAAAATGTTTTAATCAAAGGTTGTTTGGTTTTAAGAGGCTAAGGGGCTAAGGCTGGTATGACTGTGGGTGTGGCGTTGCTAAGGTGACGTTAAGGTCACTTTAATTTTCTTAAATGAGACTCCCTATTTTTTATAACATTTCTTTGTAGATCAAGTTGTGCCATTTTCATAACGGTGATTTTAAGCTTGTTAAGTAAAAGCTAACACGAGAAATGATCCTCACAAGTTTCTGAGGTGCCGGCACCGGGCGCGGCATTGGAATTTGGCCTATTCAAACAAAACTTGGTAATATACAAGTGTTTGTGTGTAAGATCGTAAACAAAACATTGTATTTACCATCAATGCCATTAACAAATCCATTAATTCTCTCGCTTGCTTTATACTGTTAACCTCTAATCTTGAAAATGGTTTACAACCTGGAAGAGAGAACAGAATTGATTTTTTTTATATGGAGCTGAGGCTCATTGTGCTCTAAGAAAGGCGGCAACATTCAACCAAAGACATCAGGATAAAAGCGTTACATATAGGTCTAGTAATGTTTTAGTTTGAAAATTTAAGGAAACTTGATCTGTCACAAAAAAAAAAAAAAAAGGATTGTGCTTACAATATTGGGTGAATTAACTCGAGTGGAAATTTTGGGAACTTATATGGCAAATCCCAAAAGTTTAGTGTAGGAAGTGTTTAAAGCTATTGGTGTATCAATTAGTTTGTTTCATAAGACATTAAAATTAAATAAGTTTCATCCATATAAAATTCAGGTACATCAAACACTAAGTGAAGATGATCCTGATAGGCGAATACAGTTTTGCGAAGATATGATCAAATTATTCAATGTGAATCTTGTTATTAGAATGTATCTGCTTTTCTGACACATACACTTTTTTCTTTTAAATGGTTATGCAAATAAACACAGTTGTCGCTATTGTATTTTTACTGACAGACATACAAAATGGCCAGAAAAAATAAACGTGTCTGCAGGTATATTAGGTGACACAATTATTGGTTGTATATTTATTGACGGAAATTTGACAGGGGAAAATGCTTGGAAATGCTTCAAGATCCATCCTCTCATAGTGCACGCCTTAGAAAATCAACTAGACAATCATAGAAACATGGAGCTTGATGAAGATCTTTTACATTTAAGCAAGATCGAGCCCCCATATACCATACATTACTCGTTTGTCAATTATTAGACAACAGTTTTAATGGATAATGGCTTGGCAAAAGAGGACCAATTGAGCGGCCCAGCAAGTTCATTTGATCTAATGCCTGTAGGTTTTTTCTACGGAGACATTTAAAGTCCACTATCTATGGGGCTAAACTAGCAAATATCAAAGAGTTAAAAAATAGAGTAACATAGGCATGTAGAAGTACGGTATTACAAAAGTAATCTTACAAAACGTTAGAAGTGAATACGTAAATAGATTATATCATTTTTAAGCTCAAAATGGAGAGCATTTCGAAAACCACCTTTAAAGTTAAAATTAAAAATGTGTTTTTCTCAATAATTATTTTACAAATGCACATAAACGTGAACAAAAACACGTGTGCGAGCACACAAACATTTGTACCTTCCCGAGCTATCTTTTAATAGGCCAAATTCTAATGCGGTGCCAGATGCCTGTGACTCAAAAACTTGTGAGGCTCATTTCTCATGATAGCTTTTACTTAACAAGCTTAAAACCACCATTTTGGAAATGGCATAAGATACATACTCTTATTTAAAAAGATCAAAATGACCTTAACTTCACCTCAGCAATGCCACCCAAGGTCAAAAAAGCCCTACCACCTTACTTCCACCCCAGAAACAAACAAATTTTGTTTACAACATTTTTTTCTGCAATGCGTTGTTTTCGTGATTTTTTTGGCGGAAAGTTTTTAATTTAATACAGTTTAACGTGGAATCCGAACCATGGTGGAGGCCTGGCATTCCTCACATTCACAAGTCGTGATTAATACACGTCTTGTCAGAGGTGAAGGAAGGGCTTGGTAATCAGATAAATCTGTGCCAGGACCGAGGATTGAACCCCGGACCCTCAGCACAGAAGTCTGACACCTTACCCCTAGACCACCAGGTCACCTAAATTGGTAGTAAGACGCAGGGCTAAAATACTTGTTTTTTTTATTACTATGTCTATATTTGGGAAGAGTCAGGTGTCATAGTGAGTCAACATAGTTTTTGTATATCAGAATAAATGCATAATTGCTTATTTTAGATATAAATCTTCTTTATGCATTGAAATATGAATTTTTAATTTTTATCAGAGAGAAAAATATTTCAAAAACAAAATTGAGTAAAATTGTGGACTAGACCAAAATTGTGTTTTGGCAACCTGAAACTTGGCATTCAATTCTGGCCAGGTGTGCTAGAATTGTTTTTATACATTCTATTTCCATGGTTGAATACTGAATTATCACCCACTAAAATTACATTCTTGTTTAAAATTATATTGTTAAATGTAAGAATTGGTCCACAAAAATATATGTTTATGTGTGTGTGAGTTCTACAATGGCACCATAACCATTTATATCCATTTAACCAATTTTACTATAAAATATTACTCTTTGTAGATTAAATGATCTCATATTTAATCGTACGGCGTCATGGTCAGTCTAGGGACAGTCATGATAGCCCTAGATTGCTCTGATATGCCTTAACTTCATTGTTATATTTGTCAAACTCTTTTGTTATTGATTTCTATTCGCATATCATTCTTTAAAAAACAAATTTTACAGCAAATTTCTTGTGTTGCTAGGTCTTGCCACAATAGGAATTGGAATATCATTTCTACATGGATACCAGAAATCGGGTAACATAGGGAAATTTTAAATGTTTCCAAGCTTAGCTAATCAGGGAAATTAATACTGAACACCTTTGTTAGGTTATTTAAATGCGTATTCTAAATTGACCTAATGTTCAATCTAATGAAAAATATTGCACTTAACAGTGTGTTGTCTAGAACTTTGGAACTTGAATTTTGCATCTTAAGCCAAATGCTTCATATCTTGATTACAAATACATTTTTTTCCAACTCAAAATTTAAAACAAATTTCCCCTCAAATTTTATATGCTGTAACACTAGTTTTTAACTTGGCCACTTCCTACCCTTATATTAAGTTATGACAGGCTAATGACATGTTATAATACTGGTAACAACCTCCGGCCTTTTTTACTACCATACAACCCGCCTCGGTGGTATAGTTAGCTAATGTGCTAATTTCGTGTTGAGCTAGACTGTCGAGGACGGGGAAATCGAGGTTCAAATCTTGTTTGGGTGAACTGGGGGTGGTTTTCCACTCTCCCTCCATGCAAATGCGGGTGCACTTCCTCTAAATTCAACCTTCCCAATTCCTAACCCATCAGCCTAGTTAGTACTTAAGTATATAACCCAAACGGGCTGTAAGACACGGTGCTAAGTATTATTATTATTATTATTATTATTATTATTATTATTATATTATTATTATTATTATCATCATTATCATAAATAATATTATATTTTATGACTAAATCTCTTTTGTTAGTTAGCTTGGTTGTGCCTAAACATGTTTCTTATTGAACATTAAATGTCAACCTGCTTTGGTAACCGTATAGGTCTATGGACTAAGGGGTCATTCTTGCAATGGACTGGACTGCCGATGATGGGGTACAGTCAGACCATCTTTGTGGTTTAGTGGTCAGAGTTTCTGGCTACAGGTACAGTGGCCCTGTGTTCAATCTCTGATGTTTCCAAAATTTATCTGCTAAGCATTGGGTCTGGAACGAGGTCATACTCGGTCTTGTGAGGACAAATGAAGAGTTACTTGAATAAAGAAGTAGCCGGTCCAGTTTAGAACCGAGATTACAGAGTTTTTTTTGTACTGACCATGTGACACCCTCTATCCACAAATGTTGGCACTATCATTGCTAACGGCGGCGGCCACTCAGTCGGTAAAGCTCGCTTGAGGGCTCACACCATGGAATTTATGCAACTTACAGTTAAATTAACCAGTATTAATTTGATAAACAGAGCAGTGATGGAGTGAGAGGTTTTTAAAAGTGGAGGTGGTGGCCATGGAAAAATCTAGTTAGATTCAATAGGCGGCTGTAAAGGTTCTTACCAGCAAGCAAAGGCTCACTTTAGAGTTAAATTAAATTTATAATTAGTTCTTCATCAACGTTTTTATGTGAGACACAATACCTTATTTTTTTAAAGGGTGGTAGTAATTCCCGAAACTCTGGTGACTTGGCCACAGCTGAATTTGAAATCAACGAGACACCCCTTGCAGCTCGTGATCTTCTTACTAAAGGATACGTCCAGGAAGAAATAAACGAATATTCAGGTTGGATTGCAATTTTTTTCATTAGTGTGTACTTTATTTAATGGCCGAAAAAAAGTGTCTTCCAGAGCGCTTAGCCTAGTTAAATAGGCTTCCATGTTGTTTATACATATAGATTTGTATTGTCTTATGACGTGGTTTGGCTACGCCTTTACCTGTGTGGGTTTTATTTTAAATAAACATGTTACTTTCATTTGGATAAACAAAGTCTTGCATAGTTACTGTACTACGGCCTTCAAAAATATGATCAACAATCAAGGGTATATATTTCTACCTGGTGAGTTAATTTCTGTCTGTTTATGTGTTATAGTTGCTAATTTATTGTTTTTTTAAAGCAAACTATTTAACGAATGTTTAGACACACACACTAGTTTTTGTATTTATTCGTCTGTAAAATAAAATTTTACTTTTTAAAAATACATAAATTTAGACTCAGAGAATCGTCATACGGCCATATTAAGAGCCCATTTCATGGCTGTTTAGGTAAGCTATTAGATACACTTATGTCTATGCTTACATCGGAGATCTCATTGAAGAGTGGATTTCTGCTCAATTCACTTGAAACAGTGAAATTAGGTTTGATTGGAATAGTGCTTTCATTTAAAAATAATTATTTTTCAATATTGTTTTAATTTTTTGGTCTCTGGTTTCCAATGAAGACTACAGAATACCTTAACACAATTCAACACTTAGTGTGATCTTTAGTACCTACATGCATTATTTGTAGCATGAAACAGTCTCTTTAGGTGGGGTGGAAGGGAAGGTGAGAAAAAGCTATGGTTTTTGCAGTTTTTATGGCAAAACCTTTTTTTAGCCAAAATAATTAAAATAATGCTCCATTACAAACATACAGTTTAATTTTCTTCACATGTTGATATCAACAGTTGTTGAATATCTGTCATGAGCATGGTGGCATTATTCAACTAACTTTTTAAATGAAGAGAAAAAGTTGTCATTAAATTCCATTACACCCTTGACCTGATATTCAATAACTTGATATCACAATGTGAAGAAAATTAAACTCTTTTTTTTTGTACTGGAGCAATATTTTATTTATTTTGGCCAAAAAAATGTTTTGCCATAAAAACTGTAAAACACTGACTCTTTCTCGCCTCCCCTTCCACCCCACATAAGACTCTGCCCGCCTGGTACATTTTTTTTAAGTTAATGCAACACATCTTGTGTAAACTTTAATATAATAGCCTAATTGGTTATTAAAAAATACCCGCCTCGTTGGCGTAGTTGGCTAACGCGCTAGTCGTGTTGAGCTCGACCGCCGAGGAAGGGGAGATCGAGTTCGAATCTCGTCGGGTGAACTGGGGTGGTTTTTCCTAAATGGTTTTCCACTCTCCTCCACGCAAATGCGGGTTCACTTCCTCTATATTCAACCTTCCCAATTCCTAATCCATTAGCGTAATTAGTACTTAAGCGTATAACCCGAACGGGTAGTAAGACGCGGTGCTAAATAAAAATAATAATAAATATTAAATAATATACATTTTTCATTTAACACTAATACATTTTAGTGCCTATTTTAGTTGGTTACCATTTAAAAAATAATTATAGAGCCCTTCTATTTATAATGTGCGCACTTTCTTGTAACTGAGTTGTTATTTTCTCAGGAGCATCAGTGTCGACTAGAGGTCGCTACCTAAGTCAAGACGAGAAGGCATTTAATCCTGGTCAAAGACCTCTTTATCTTCATATTCAAGGTCCCACAAGGCAGTCTATTGATTGTAAGTTTTGAACATTATTCTTTCAGAATTAAATAATAGGTACTACAATGAAATCTCCCTTAACAAATACCTCTAAATAGTGGATTATCTCTTTATAATGGGGGGCAGCTTAAAATCCCCCTGCAAAACATGTGCTCTTATGGCGAAACACATTCCCAATAACGGACTCTCTAAATATTGGACATGGGCATTGTTAAAAACATACATTTATGCATTAAAAATATCTAAATAGCAGTAAAAAATTGCAACCATCAGTCCATATATTTTAGAAATGCCAGTGTCTTCCGTGCAGCATAAGAATTCCACCTTCCCTGTAGCGAAACAGATTGATTTATGTAACAACCTTTGTTGTCAGATCAAGGATGCAGAAGGACTCGCGAAATAATTCATTAGTATGATTGTGATTTGAAAATAAAATTCTAAATCACACACACACACACAACACACAAAAAGACATAAATTTTAACTTATTTAAACCATAGGTCAAGGAAATAGTAATGCATGTTTTGAGCTCGTTGATGAATATTTTTCGCTTATTTTGAGGTAAATAAAACTTTTTACAAATAAAATGTCCTTACTGTTTTGAGATGAATAGAGTATGTTCTTTGTTTAAATGGCTATTCCTGTATGGTCATTGTTTTATTAAAAATATATAAAGTAGCCCTAGTTAACTGTGCACATTTTATTTGTGTAAATTGTTTTTAATATGATGCAAATTGTACGGTGCATTAATTTAATTTTTATAATACTATGTAATATGCATAGTTTACAGGCTCATAAAGAACAATCTATGTACAAACAGCATGGGTTAAATAAATATATTTCTGGATAACGGACACTTTTTAACACTTTGCCTGCTGAACCTTTATATACTATTCTGATCAGTCTGGCTAAAAAAATGCACATTTTCTAAATCTTACCAATTAAGGTATTTTAATGGTATACATTTGGTACTTAAATGAAATTTTTTCTGGAATTTCTTCTTTAACATGATGTATTACTCAAATTACTTATATTCTTATTAAATTACTAGATTTATCAAAGACACACGTTTTTTTAAAGTTTTTCACAAAACATTTTTTTGTTTACTTTGACATTTAGAAAAATAACCAAACTAATATTCCTAGTTTGTTTACAAAATGTATACCTTATATGACATTCATAAACATGAATAATATGAATAAAACAAACAAAAAATAACAATAATAATTTGTTATATAAGTTGTTGACAAATAAAACCAAATAAAATTTACTCTTGAACAAACCTAATCATCTTTGCAATGCAAAATTGGGATCTAATTCCGAATCGTCGAAACTTTCATAACTTTCATCTAAATATTCTCGTATTTTTTCAAAAGTTAAACGCTCCATAATATAGCTTAGTTACCATACTTTACTAATAAAATAAACATTCAATACAGTCAAAAAATATAATGCTGCAAACACAACTTCACTCATGAAGTAAACAAAACAAACCCCTAAACCATAGATTCTAAACTTGACTGACAACATGCCTTAGATTATAGAGCAAAGAGATTGTATTTTTAAAAAGCAGTTTGATCTCTTGGCGGAAGTATACCCTAAAATAATTAAATAAACCGTCTGTAGTAATGGACTAGTAATATTACAACAGATAACATTAAGAATCATGGAAAAGTAGCCGTATTAATATTATGCCCCTGCAGAAATCCCAAATCTCCAAACGTCGTAATTAATTTTTTTAATCTCAGAAGGTGTCTGCTATTAAGAGATTTCACTGTATACTAACCTACCTTTAAAAGAAATGTCACCTTGTTTAGGATTTGCGAGTCATCATGTATAGAGTGGTTAGAAAAACAAGGCAAAGCCATAAAAAGCTATAAATAATAATCTGTACTTTTTATTAATTTGATTAAATTCAATAAAAAGTACAGACTATTATTTAGTCTAAAAATTTTTAAACAATTTCAAAAATCAACTTTGACTGGCTGCATTGATTGAACTGCAACATTCAAAAGAAAATATATAATATGAATGGAAAACTAAAGGCTTTTCTACTTTGTATTTCAGTGGCCATCCAAAGGATACGTGAGATAGTAAAGGAGTTTCAAAATCAGATGGATATAATGCCAAATTTGGGTCGACCGAGCAAGTTCAAGGTTGGGCCAAATCAGCAACAACAGAACATGTCTCCACAAAATATGCATCAACAAAATATGACGCAGCAAAACATGAATCAGCAAAACATTCCACAACATATTATGCCACCTCAAAATATGCCCCAGCAAAATATTTCTCCTCAAAATATGCCCCCTCAAAATATACCCCAGCAAAATATGCCTCCTCAAAATATGCCCCAGCAAAATATCCCCCAGCAAAATATGCCTCCTCAAAATATGCCCCAGCAAAATATGCCACCGCAAAACATGCCTCTACAAAATATGCCTCTGCAAAATATGCCTCAGCAAAATATGCCACCACAAAACATGCCTCCGCAAAACATGCCGCCTCCTCTTATGAGCCTTCAAACTACTATGCCATCTGTGGTAAGAGTCTAAAGGTTAGTATGCAAGAACTAAACTGAGTGAACAAGTAGTATGAATTTAACGGTGGTGGCATTTAATTTGCTTGCCATGTGCGGATGATTTTTCTTATAAACTATGTCAAAACATGAATGCGTTCCCTATCACACCTAAGTGTGACTATCACAACACTCACTCTACTATAACACTAATACTCCACTCAGTTTCGTTCTTGCTTATCAGCCTAATATGATTAGTAAATTATAGTGCAAATAGCCCCCAAGCACTGTGTTGAGGAAGAACCACCACAAGACTTGGGAGGGAATATTTGTCAATAATTCGGATTTATTACCCAATTATTATGGATTAAGGTGCATAAATAAGTTATATCAATGTAATGGCTTTAAGCGTCATTACCCATCTATTAAAATTACTTGTAGTTATAATTTTTGTAGTTAGCAAAGTGTCCAAATAAAAATGAAAACCTATATTATCGTCTTTAGCTGCCAAAAATTAATATAAATCTGTTGTACATTTATTAACGTTGGCGTTAAACTTGTGATTCAAGTCATCATTTCAATATTATGGCTGTTAGTATTGAAATGATCTACTTCGGTGGCCGCAGGGTCAAAGGCGTTTCTATTATGTTAGACTAGACTGTCGATGACATGGAAGTCGAGGTTTGGAATCATGGTTGGGTGTACTGAGGGTCTTTTCCCAAACTGGTTTTCCATTCTCTTCATGCAAATGTGGATACACTTCCTATGAGTTCAACCATCCTCATCCCTAACTCATTAGCGGAATTGGTATATATGTGTATAATATGAACGGATAGTTAAAACTCTAGACATAAGGCGTTAGATGTTAATATTTTAGAAATTTTAATCGAACTTGAAATTTCTAATCCAAATAGACCCCAAATTTGGATTTGACAGAATTGAATTTGAATCTAATAATCAAAGTTTTTAATTTTACTTATTTACTCAATGGTATCAGGAACTAAAAAATTCAATGCAGCACTTAGAAAATTATGCCACCGCTCCCAATCTTGAGCTAGTTCTATCCAGTCCACCTCATTACACCCTATTCCCCTCTTAAGCTAGTTCTTTCCAGTCCACCTCATTACACACTATTCCTATCTTGAGCAGGTTCTATCCAGTCCACCTCATTACACATTACACACTATTCCTATCTTGAGCAGGTTCTATCCAGTCCACCTCATTACACACTATATCCCTATCTTGAGCAGGTTCTATCCAGTCCACCTCATTACACCATATCCCTATCTTGAGCAGGTTCTATTCAGTCCACCTCATTACACCATATCCCTACCTTGAGCAGGTTCTATCCAGTCCACCTCATTACATCCTATCTCTATCTTTAGTTCTGTCCATTCCAACTCATTACATCCTATCTCTCTATCTTTAGTTTTGTGCAGTCCACCTCACTACACCATATTTATATCTGGAGCTGTTTCACTCCAGTCCACCTCGTTATACTTTTTTTTTTTATAAACTAACATCAATCTATTTTGAAAATTGAAAAATGACACCTGGACATGGGAATCGAACCCGGGACCTTTGGCTCAGTATGTCAATGTTTTACGCAGTGAGCTATCCAGGATTTGTCCCGTGCCCATGGTCATTCTTCACTCATATTTTTAAGGCAGAGTCTATGATGGACTTAGAGGAAATCGTCAGCTACAAATATGTGATTATATTAATATCACAAGCTATCAGATAATGCAGCCATCTGCGACTCGGTAGTTGCCATATTGCTGCCATTTGTACAATTATTAAATTGTACGGGATTGCATATTAAGAATTTAATAGCCAAAGCTATTATTTATGCTTTTAGTGGGAATTACTCCATCTAGATATCATATTCTGAAAATTGAAAAATGACACCTGGACACGGGAATCGAACCTGGGACCATTGTCTTAGTACGCCAATGCTCTAACCACAGAGCTATCCAGGATTCGTCCCTTGCCTTATCTGATAGCTCGTGATATTAATATAATCACATATTTGTAGCCGACGATTTCCGTTAAGTCCATCATATACTTTGCCTTAAAAATATGAGTGAAGAATGACCCTGGGCGCGGGACGAATCCTGTATAGCTCAGTGGTTAGAGCATTGGCGTACTAAGCCAAAGGTCCTGGGTTCGATTCCCGTGTCCAGGTGTCATTTTTCAATTTTCATAATATGAATCTAGATGGAGTAATTCCCACTAAAAGCATAAATAATAGCTTTGGCTATTCAATTCTTAACATCAATCTGTTTTAAAATATATTCATTCATTTCATCAACATTTCAGGTAGTCTAATAACGGTATTTATATTTTATTTTTAGTCTCAACAAATTTCATCATTAGATATGTTTTGGATCTGATTTGAACAATTTTCACAATTACATAATCAATTTTAGACATTTTCTCTAAAAATATCCCATTTGGATTTGTTTGGAAAATTTTCCAAACTATATTTGATTTGAAATTGAAAATATTGGATTCATATATTATGTTAAATTTTTGTTTTGGTTAGTTTAGTATCAAATTCAGAGCATTCAATTCTAGATTTTTATAATATACACAGAAATTCCACTTTTACAATTTAAGATATCTTTAAATATTTTACAATGATAATAAAATTAATTATAGCCCAATGGCTTGAAAATGTATAATAAGACAGTGTAGAAACACTGTACAATAATGTAAATTAATTGATAGTGAAGGAAGCCAACCTGAAAGGATGGTTAGGTTAGGCCTAGATAGTGTTTTTCTATTTAGGCTAGACCTTTCAGGTTGGCTTCCTTCACTATCAATTACTTTACATCATTGTAGAGTGTTTCTACACTGTGTTTCTATACATTTAAATATTTTACAAATTTTTAGAAAATAACTTTATATCAACAATGATATTTAAAAGTATTTTTGTTGCTGTGGCACTCCTTTCTAAGATGTGCATAATTTATTTAAATGTGTGTTGTGTACACAGAGTTTAAATATTTTTTTGAGAATTACTCTATACATCAACTTGTGAAAAATAGCCTTTGATACGAGATGAACCAGGATGGCTCACTGGTAGAACATTGGAGTGTAAAGCCAAAGGTAATGGGCTCATTTCTTGTGTCCATATGTTCATTTTTTACTCGATTAAATTTATTTCTTCTGTCAGGACTAAACCTGTGGACATTCATCACGTATCAGTTTGTAATACACTTGAATTAAATTGTTTTATTTCCTGGACGTTCACTGAGATAGTCCCTAGTTTGATTTCCGGCATGGATTTTAAAATTAATTTATAAGAATTTTAGTCAATTAAATTAAGTTAAATTTCATACAGTTACTTTAAAAGTAGTGATTTAAATTTAGAAATACAGTTTAATATATTCACATTTTAAAACTTTTAAAATTAATTTATGATAATGTTTTCAGCCATGCAATGGGTTTCCTCTTCCACAGTGATAGCGGCTAGATGTTGAGTCTGTTTTAGATTTAAGTTAGTTTAAATCATGTGATAATAAAATCAGTCAGTTCATAAACTGCATGTTAAATACCTCACAACAAAATCCCTGAAAAGAATTGAGGGAGTCCTTGCATGGTTTCCATTTGAGCCCAAAGTATATTTTACACATTTAACAAAAACTCTTTGTACAGGAAAAAGTAATCGTTGGTCTTGAACATGCTCCACCCAATTTTGATCTGCGTAACAAGTTGATCGGGCAGGGAGGGGCAAACCTGCACTACATTCGCAACGAAACGGGAGCAATTGTTACTTTGCGGGGCAAAGGTTCTGGCTTCATAGAGCCCAACACGGGGCAAGAATCGGCTGAGCCTCTTCATCTTTTTTGCGAGTAAGTTAGTTTTTATTACTGCCTGGATCATCCCATATGTGTATTAATATTTTTGATTTTCAGTCTTAATTTTTAAAGTCACTAAACAATTTTGCCTATTAGCACTGCAAACAGATCGATAATCTAAATGTTTTGTATGGATAAAGATAAGCGAAGAGTGATAGGAAAAAATTAAAGGGACAAATACAACATGGCCTAAACAATGAAAAGAGTTATACAGTTTACACTTCATACAGTTACTATTACTGGATAAGAAAGTAATGCCTAATTGTTATTAAAAATCATTCGCTACTACCCAAATTTTTTGACTTAAGTTTTATTCTAAAAAAATTCATTATAAACCAGGCTTGTGAGGGAATGAGATTTTGACTTTGGGAAATTTCCCGGGGGCAACAGAACGGGAGAAATTTTAAAAATAATTTTCTAATTTAGGTCTAGGTATATTTTCAAGATTTTTAGCAATTCCAAATTTAGAATTCACATTTATTTCAATTAAAAAATAAACAAATAATTTGATGATAAATGTAGAAGCTTGTTATGAAGTAATATCTAAAAGATTCTAAATCAATTTCATATTACAATATAGGGTTGTTCAAAGTTTCAAAAACTTGACATTGCTTTAAACTAGGACTGGGCCGATGCCAATAACCGATCCGATTTATCGGCCGATATTGGTATAGTCGGTCAAGGATAGTCAATTTTTTATCATGCAGATATTTTACACTGATAATTCAAAATCTATAGATATATTCTAAATTATCAAGTCATGAAAATATAATTCAAACAAAAATATTTAAATACATTCTCTTGCATGTAAACACAAATTCTTTAATTCTGCCTTAGATATTTTATCTTATAATAAACAGCAAAACCAACATTCTAAACAAAATAAATTGTTAAATTTTATTTACCTTAAGGCTTATTTCAAATTATGAAATACTTGATAAATATATTAGAGAAAAGATTACCTCAAGTAACAAAGATAAACATGCCAAAGTTAAACACTATCAGAAACAATATTAGGTGGGCCAGTATGATTTTATTTGTTGTGAATTTATAAAAACACATATTATGGCTATAAGTTTCGTAGTTCTAATTGAATTCAAGTTATATACCAACTTAAGATGAAATATTACCTACATCTTACAGTACAAGCCGAGGCCCTCACATGCACACAGCATTTTGATTTCTATTTAAATAATTTTCGTTTTGGTTTTGAGTTATTTATATTTTCGTTTTGGATTTGAGTTATTTATATTTTATACACCCTCTATTTTTTCCGTTGTTTGAATTAACTCAACTCTATTTTATTTATGTTACCATAACTTATTTACACAGCAAAAACAACGATTACATCAAAGATTACGTATCGGTATTGTGTTATTGTGTACTCTAGGGGCTAGCTGCACAGAATCACGTTCAGTAATCATGTGTTTTTCTTTTCTTTATGGTGTGTGATGTCGGCTGCATGCAAATTACTGAGCGCTCCAAGATCTGCTCGATCAATTGCTCACAGAGCACTCTCTGAGCTCAGTTCTTAGAGCGCGTTCAAGCATAATGTTGACGTACCAATTTACCGCTGTTGTAAATAGTTGTTTAGTTATTTTATCTATATCTAACCAACTTTAAGATGTAAAACTTTAATTTAAACTTTTATTCAACATACTACTACAGTATCATGAAAAGTATAAAAGTGGCAAAATCAGATAATTCTTGTTTTTGAATATCGTTACTGTACACTTTTGTAATATTTAAAAAAAACTTAATTGGCCTCAGTTACCGGCAATATCGACATCGGCAATATCTGCAAAAGGGCTTATCGGCCCAGCCTTACTTTGAATATATAATCCATTCATGGTAGGAATTACTCTCTGAAAGGTCTTTTTTCCTACCAATATCCTACTATATAATAGCTTTCTGGTAGGGAAGAAGGTCTTTCAGAAAACAATTCCTACGCTGAACAGACTTTATGTCAACTTCGACTTTACTTTGGCAAAAAAGTATGCTTCAACAATTAAAAATGTTTTGCCACACACATCTACACACACGACACACACACACACACGTTCAATATTTTTTATGATCTCTTGTTAATGTATTTGATAGAAGTTTGTAATAATAAATAACCTATAATATTAGGGATTAGATCCTCAAATCCCCATCACCATAAGGATATTCAAAATTTGAGGATTCGAGAAAATTTCAGATTGGAGACTTGTATCCTTAAAAAAATATATATTTTTTTTACAATTTTTCAAGTGAAATCTCTTTTAAAACTCTAATACTGTGTTTTGGTTGTTTAGAACCAATTATAATACAGGGTAAACTTAACAACCATGACCAGACCAGCAATTTAACACTTAACTGAAATTTGAATTGTATTTTATATTATTCTATTATATTTATATTTCCTCATATATGTTCATTTTTTTTACAAGATTTTGATTTGGGATTTGAAGGTAAATTGGAGTTAAGGATTCGTAAAATATTGGGTTCGACCCAATTATAATAAATATGCACACACTATTATTTGTTCAACATAAAACAATTTTTAACAAATATCCGATCTTCGATTTGGATTTGGGAATATTTGATGAATTCAATTTAGTTTTGCTTTGAATTGAAAAATTGAACTTGGCGCATCCATACTACTGTCCACAAGAGACAAGCTCAGAACATAAACATATATGACATGTCAATCGATTAACTTTTTAAAGAACCTCAAATATCATATATGATGTAGTTTGACTCCTGAAACAAACTAAGCCAATTTAGACTTGACTTGATTTTACTTTTGTAAAGGCACCCCAAATTTGAAAGCCTGCAGGCTGCTCGTCAGTTGTCTTACAACCTTGTAGAGACCATGCAGCAAGAGTTTGCTCAGTTCCAACATCAACAGCAGCAGCAACAAGCTCATCAACAGCAACAACATAATCAACAGCAGCAACAGATCAACAATATGACCTTACATCCAGGTAACTGGGATAATCACACTCATCTCAAATCTCATTTTCTTGCACGTTTATCAGTGGACAAATGGTCTAAGGCGTCACGCTTAGACTGGACTGCCAATGACTGGGAGATCGAGGTACTGATAGTGTTTTTTTCCTAAAGATTTTCCCACTCTCCATGCAAATGAGGATTCTTTTTTTTCCAATTCTACTTTCCTCATCCCTACCCCATTAGGTTAGTCCAAATGAGTTATAAGATGTGTGCACAAAAACTGGTGCAGCATAGAAAAAATATACAAAATTAAAATTCCGACTCCTCTCAGAACTACATTATTTCACTCTCTATATGTAAATTAGTGATGTGCTATACTTATAAAAATGTAGGATTGGAACTAACTTATTTGCTATTCAATTCTCAAAATTCACTTATTTTGGGGCAAACCGTGAAGAAACCACCTCTCCTCTATAGACTATCTATCTACTGAATTTAGGGATGGGACCATCAGATCCGTAAATCCCTTGAATCCTTAAGCATACTTTAACACACATTGGATTCGAGATTAAAATTAATGAATTAGAAAAACTTGTCTTTGTTTTATTTATTTATTTTTTTACAAATGTTAACCTGACTTTTTTTAAAATCTCTCATATTGCTTACTGCTGGCTTGGGCCAACATAATTATAGTAAAAAAACCTTGAATCTTTAATTTTAACATATATTATAATGAACACATTAGGCTTTATTACAAAAAATGTAAACATTAAGTTAGTTTTAATATCTATAAGTATAAGTAAAGTATAAGAATTAATCCAGTAAAATAAAACTCTTTTATATTTACCATGTTTTATAAGATTAGGATTTGTTGGTGAAATAAAGATTTGGATTCAACCTATAGAAGATGTTGTTTTTGTGTATTGCAGGCCATCTTCAAGCTGTTAGTATTGGTCAGCCTGGTCTGGTGACTCTACAGGCTCAGCCTCAAGGTGTGTGTGACATCATTTTTATGCAAGTTTATGAAACTACCAGTTCTTTATAATTACACTTAGTCCTGATCATCCAACCGTCGATTATCCGACATTCCGCTTTATATGACATATATATAACGTACTATTGACTTGACCTCACACCAAGGTAGAGAAGCAAAGCTTTAATCACCAATCTTTTAAACAAAGGAAAAATGGCGCTTAACGACCATATTAAATTGCACATTGAAAAGTGGATAGAAGAGCTAGTCTTACACACCTACCAGACAACTCTAGGCCTCAAAATACACAATAAAACACATAATTATGAAATTTTCTGCAGAAAACGAGGATGGTGTACCCTGAAAATTTCATAATTATTTATTTTAATTGAAGAGCTTTGAGGCCTACAATTTTCTGGTGTGTAGGCTTAGCCCTTCTATCATCCTTTCAATGTTAAATTCAATATTTTAAACAGTGACTTTTGCATTTTGCATATTATTAAACTTGCATTTATTTGATTTAAAATGCTTTGTTCTGTTTACATGAATAAATTAATAGTTTTGCAATTTTTCACGTAATTTATTCCTTTTGTCAGAACCTAGACCGCAAATGCACTCTGCCCTCTGCTTCCTTCAGCTCCTAAAATTTTCTTCTTTCCTTCTAGTCATCTAATATTTTAATCATCCTTCTTCCTAAGCCCCTCTTTCCCTCAACCTTTCCTTCTACAATGTCATGCAGAAGATAGTTATTCCTAAGGATGTGTCCTATCTAGTTTTCTTTGTAAGAATCACATCCAAAATGGTTCTCTTCTTAGGACTTCATTTGTCACCCTGTCTGATCTTCTCAAGTCTTATCCAGTACCATGCTTCACAGTTTTCCAAGTATTTCTTTTCCATAACACTAAGAGTACAAGTTTCTGCTCCATACGTAGCACGATGCTTCAAATGTAGCATTTCATCAGTTTCTTCCTCACTTAAAATTCAATTTGCTGGTCAGCAGTAACCTCTTCTTGTTGAGAGCTTCCTTGGCCATGGAAATCCTCGACCTAATTTCCTTGATTCAGCAGACTTCCCAGGTATTTGAACTGTTCTATGTTTTCCAACTCCTGGTTTACACTTTAGATTTTCAGCGGATCTTAATTTTTTTTTAAATCATTATTTTTGACTTCTAAATGTTGATCTCCCTTTCATAACTTTTCCTTAGATCCATCAGCTGGTCAATCATTTCCTGCAACTCTTCTTTATGTTTGGTCAGCAGTGCTAGTTCATTTGTGTATTTTAGGAGTGTGCGAAGTCCACTTTTTCAATTGGAAGCAAACTCGAATCGAATATATGAAATATTCTCGAAGCTGAATCAAAGTTCAAATATTTTCTTTTAGTTGTTTTATGTTTGAAAAAATGTTATATTGTGGTTATTTAAATTATGTTATGCACTAATATTACTTGGAAAATGTTTCATTGCACAATTGTTTGTAATATTTAGTGTTACACTGACAAATCAAGTTACTATTACAACATGCAATTTAATTTCTTCAGATTTTATTCTTTATAAATTTTAATTTGTAATGTACATAACAGCTCAGAATGACTGTAATTGATCATAAATGGAGTATTTTAATTGTCACTATTTTTATTGGCGAAGCTTCGAAGCCAGAATGTGTTTCAAAGTGAAGTCGAGGCTGATGTTTGTTTCAAAGCCGAGTCGAAGTTTCGCACACCCCTAGCATATTTTACTGTGTTGATGCGTTCTCATATCCTGATAATGCCATATCCCTCCAGGGCTTCCCTGACCAACAACTCTCCACACATGTTGAACAGAGTGGGTGACACACAGCATACCTGCTTCACTCCTCTTCTTATCTTTACCCTGTTAGTCACTTCATAATTCAGCCTTACCTTCACTCTCTGTCCCAGGTTAAGCCTTCTGTCCCTCCAGTTGATGCCAATCTTCTTGAGTATTTTCATCGGTTTCTTCCACTTCACTCTATCAAAATGCCTGTTGACAGTCGAATGAAGCCAATGTAGACCTCTTCCTTGATTTCCATCTATCTATTCTGCTCTTCCATTTAATTTTGATTTGTTTCGTTCCATTCCCTCCCCTTGAATTAGTTGACATTTTGGTATTCCGACCACCCGTCAGTCTCGTTTAGGTCGGATAGTCCAGATTCCACTTTCTTCATATATATTTCATATTCTTTTCATTCACACTTCATTATAGTTTCATATATTAGGGGGGGGAATAGACATTACATATGTGTGTGTTTGGAAAAACTGTAGTTGATGTATATCTGAAAAAGTGAAACTAAATAAATATTGTGGAAATTTTATAAAAAAAAACATTCAATCAAAAATTTTATATACTACCAAATCAAAAATATTTTGCTTAGTTAATCTTTTGTGTCGAATCCTTGAAACAAAAAAAACCTCTTGTGTTTCGTCCTGTCGTCAATTCACTTGACCAAACCACCAAAATACTGCCACAGTGAGTAGCTTAGGTGATGGTGCAAGTGCTCTCGTTTGAAAATGATACCATTGATGGTGAGCGATTTCTAGGGAACAACAAAGTAACCTGAACAGAAAGCTGGATGAAGCCGAATGATACACTGTGTTGGTGGAGAGGGGGAAAATATTGTAGGGGCTGTAGGAGCAAGAGCACACAGCATAGTAATAGGTATAGTTTTCAAGTTTATGCTTGAATCTAGTGTGCCATGGCTTATAAAATTCACCTTAATTTTGGAGTCAAAATTTGGCCAAAACGGTATATAGAAATGTTTAGTTTGATTCTAAATGCTTTTTAAGATGTTGAATAAATTGCTTGTTGAAAGTTGAAGAGAATAGTTGTTATTTGACTTTTTGAAGCTTTACACTTCTCCAGGAAAGAAAGTTTTTATTGTTAAGTTTATGTTCTTTATGTGTTTCAGAACTTGTCCAGCAGTCTGGCCTGGTGGCGACATCCATTTCTCTGCCAGTGGTTTCCAATGTATCAGGCGTGTTTACTAGTCATATGCCCCAAGGAGGTAATTACATTGACACTCCTATATTGTAGACAGCTACTTTTGTAAATAATAATATACAGGCAAAGACAATATGATTTTTTTTCAGTGAAAAAGCTTTGTGAAAGTGAGAGGAGAGTAACGTAAGCGCTAAAGGGAGGAAGAACATTGGAAGAATAGAGAAAGATAGAAGCATTTTGATGAACCTAATATTTGAGAAATAAATAATAAAAACAAACATAATAATATATATTATATTATTATATATATAATTATTTGTCTAAAGCAGTGGCTCCCAATCCAGGGGGGCGTTCCCACCCTCTCCCTGGGGTTGGGGGCATGGAAGCACTTCCAAAGGAGGGTAGAACAATTAGTAAATAACATTAAAAATTAGCTAAAAATTAAATACATTCAATATTTCAATTCCTTTTCCAAAGTAAGTAGGATAATTTTTCTTATGGTATTGGCAACACTGCCTACAAGTTGTAATTATGCATCTATTGGGTGGACAGCCAAATGTAAGATACTCATACACATACACATGTTTATTTTCAAAACTCTCCCAAAAAACAGTGGAAGCGGGGGTCTAAGTAAATTTGATGATCTACCAAGGGAGGCGTCGGCTATAAAAGGTTGAGAACTGCTGGTTTAAAGGGTTTGAATTTTGTTTTTAAATACTAAGCATAAGCTTTAATTTGACACCAAAATGAACAAAATTGGTTAACCCATTCCCTGGTGATGTGTATTTAGCACAGCAATCTACGCAGGCCCGGCAGCCATTTTTCTACTCTTATACTCTTTTCTGACACATTTTCGCTTCTCACTTATTTTCTCATTTATTGCTTTATTCATGATCATAGTACATCATTGAACTGGTAGCCCAATCTATCAGCTTCAATATGAAATATTCAGACAGACTAAGGGTACAATGGTTCATTGATAGATGGCATTACAATAACTTATTGCAATGAAGCGTTGATTTATGCCCGCGCCAGGAAACGTTCAGCCAAACAAAGAGGTTGTTTTTAACACCCGTGTCATGTAAAGGGTTAATAAATGATGAAGCTATGAATATTTTAAATATGGTTTATGAAAAAAGTGCATTGAGCAAAAACATTTAGTAATACATAAAATGATAGAATATTAGGAAAAAGGTAGAGCACAAATAAAAGTAAAAAAACTAACACATATTTACACACACTTCAATATTTCGATGCTATTATAGCATCTTCCTCAGGAAGTAGTAGTAATTAGATTGAATATTTTAAATAGTTAGAGCCCAAAACAAAGCATCTCTTTTAGCAAAAAACACATTTTTGTTTTCACAATGACGCCAACACAGAAAAATCCAAGAAATATATTTTGTATATATCTGCATAGGAAAAATATATAAATAACATATATAAGGTAATGTCACACTGGTATTCTCAAATTTGGTTATTTCACATGGAATAAACTGACATTTTTGTACTAAGAAAATAAAGGCAGCCTTGTACTCTTATGCTTATTGATAATTAATTCTCCCATATTCACACACAAAGCTATCCTTAGAAGGCCTTATGAAATGAATGGCTGAGAACTTTAGAACGGTAGGGCTTGGTGGATATTGACTCAAGAGAAACAAATCACCTTAAACTAAAAAATTACATTAAAAAACTGTGGCCAATCTATCATAGATATGCCTTGATAGTTCACAAACTTACCTATCAAAAATATCAGGCACTCCCATTTGGTCTAAAAGTCAAGAGCAACTAACCATCAACTTTCTTTTTTACAAAGTTTGTTTCCCATGGTGTTCACAGTGACCCAGCTTGCTGGTCCACCACCTTTACTGGGTATGCCACCCCCTCACTTAACCCAACAACATCCTCAGCTCCTTCAACAACAGGCCCAACAACCTCAGCAAATGCTCGGCCAACAGCAGCAACATCAAATGCAGCAGCAACAGCACCAATTACAACAACAGCTACAACTGCCTCCTCCGGGCCTGCATATCCCCACCCATGCGGGCCCTCTGGTGCCTCCTCAGCAACACATACAGGTAAGAGAAGCAAGCTTCAAACTAACGGTGTGCGAAGCTTTGAAACTTCAACTTGTCTTCGAAACAACTATCAACTTCACTTTGAATAAAATTCTCACTTCGACAATAAACATACTGACAGCTATTAAGGTTGTGCGAAATTAGTTTTTTTTTTTATTTAGCACCGCGTCTTACTACCCGTTCGGGTTATACGCCTAAGTACTAATTACGCTAATGGATTAGGAATTGGGAAGGTTGAATATAGAGGAAGTGAACCCGCATTTGCGTGGAGGGAGAGTGGAAAACCATTTAGGAAAAACCACTCCCAGTTCACCTGACCGAGATTCGAACCTCGATCTCCCCGTCCTCGGCAGTCAGGCTCAACACGACAAGCGCGTTAGCCAACTACGCCACCGAGGCGGGTGCGAAATTAGTTAAATGATAGTAAATTAAGCATTTAATTAAAACCTACTGAATTTGATATATTGTTAAACAAAAGTAAAAAAAGTGAGTACATAAAGATAATTTTTAAAAGCTATTATAATATTCAATTTTGGTTAAATAACCATTGTTAGTTAAAAATACCAGCAAACATTTGTCTGAACCTTGAAAGGAAGATTCAAGGGAAACTAAAACTAAAGAACCATCAGAGGTTTCAAAACTATATCATGGATTAAGGACTTCTCTTCTTTTCAATACTTAAATTTATGTGTCAGTTGATACTTAAAACATTATTTTAAAATTAATCATGCTTATTTAAATTCTATTTAATTGAATGAATGACTTTTTTTCTGTTTTTACTCCAAGACTAATATATTTTCCGTTATATTCTATGATTGATTTAAAAATAAAATCTCCATATAAAACTATCATTAACTTACCAATGAGGTAATTGTATTATATTAGGAAGAATGCATAGGAAAGTTAAATAGAGCCATATAAAAGGGACAAACACAGTATGGCTTGTACAATGAAAAGAAGAACACAATTATAACAATATTTGCCCCGCGATTGGGCACCATTTATAGTGATAGCGGATTTTATACTGATGATGTCGCGGATGTGGTCCCGTGTATGCCCTACTGTTGGGCAGCAATTATACCTGTACCGGGTTTTATGATGATGACAACGTGTGTATGCCTTACTACGCACTTGTTATCACACGGCTATGACGATCTGATTTTACGTTTCTCACTGTAGGATTATTGATTGGTTAATTGATGGAATTAGTACAGATTTAATGTTGTACACTATTTATTTTATTAGTTGCACATTCATTATTATAAGATTGACATTGATACAGTTTTTGGTCATTTACAATCTGACTCAGTAAGCCTGAGCTAGTGCAGTTCAAAATTATGTTTTCTGTGATATTACAATGTTCTGTTTGGATTTATACGCACAAGCTGCTTATATATGACCTACCCCTTGCTTCTTGGACCTCTTGTTACCAGTGTTAAAACCAACTAATGGGAGAACTCCTGACAACCTGATGTTGTGAAGGCTAGCTTCCCGTTGGGTAAAGGCAGCCAACTCATCCATCCCCTGATTTTCAAATACAACGGAGGGAGTCTTTTAAAGAAAAAAAAAAAGCTTTAAAACATAGTGTATTGGAATCACCTCTAAAAACGTGTGATTCTCCATGGATGAAGTATTAAAAGGAAACTTTACATACAATTGTTTAAAGAAAAATACACTTCATCCATGACTTTTTTAATATTTGAGAGGGGTCCAAAACAGTATCATTACACAGTTCACAATTTATGTTGCTGCCATTGGACAGAGAGGTAATGGTTCCCTCTTAAAGAAAATCGGTCGTCACCGCTCAATCCCCCCAAATAGTGTCCTATCATTTTCTACCATTTTCCATTTTCTCCCTTTGGTTTCCTCTTTTGCCAATAGAAAAACCTAGATCGGGGGTTTGGGTGGTGATGGTCAATTTTCTTCAAGAGGCAACCATTACCTCTTTGTCCAATTGCAGCAATGTAAAGCGTGAACTGTGCTCTTTTCATTGTAAAAACCATATTGTGTTGGTCCCTCTCTTATGTTTCTGTCCACCTTTCCTGTACCTTCTTCCAAATATAATACAATTACCTCATAAAGCAAAAAGAGGTTTTCCTTAGAGAGATAACTTAACAATGAGAGAAAGTGGAAATCAATTTAACTTAAACTAATTATATTGTAATCGTAGTATGGTCAATGATAAAGTGAATTATATTCAAATCTATTCTTAAGTTTTCATTTAAACTTGGTTAAAGTTAGTCAAAATAGCTTAATATGATGTTATGATGCTGATAAGTACACCAAATAAGTAAAATCCTCATTTAAGTGCATTTCTTATGATTTCGATTATTTTTATCCGATCAATACCACTAGAAATGACTATTTTGTAGTTTTTCAACGTTTCTAGTGAAATTTGTTCACAAGTTGTTCAAAATAGCTTTATTTGACGTTTTGAGATTCTTACGTGTTTCAAATGAGTAACTTTTTCATTCAAGCACATATTTTCGATTTCGATGAATTGGGTCTTTTCAAATCCACTAGAAATAACAATTTTTTTTAGTTTTTCGACATTCTAGTAAATTTGGTCACATGTATGTCAAAATAGCCTAATTTGACATTTTGATATTCTAATGTGCTCCAAATTAGTAAAATCTTCATTTAAGCCCATATTTTACGATTACGATCATTTTGGTCTGTTCAAATCCACTAGAACAAACTTTTTTTTTTTCGACGATTCTAGTGAAATTTGGTTACAAGTTGTTGAAAATAGCATGATTTGATGTTTTGAATCTAAAAGGTACTCCAAATCAGTAAAATCCTAATAAGGCTATACTTATTTGATTTCGATGATTTTGGTTAGATCAAAACAACTAAAAAAGACAATTTTTTAGTTTCTCAACGTTTCTAATGAAATTTGGTCACAAGTTGATCAAAATAGCCTTATTTGATGTTTTGATTCCAAAAGTACTCCAAATCAGTCAAATTCTCATTCCATTGCATTTTTTAAGCTCTCGATTATTTTGGTCCAAACAAACTCCCTAGAACTGATTGGAAAAATAGCTGCTAAGCCAAGCCCTAGTTATTTAGATTTAAAATTTTGAATAGAATTCGAATCTTTCCATTTTTAAGATTTAAAACATTGAATTTGAATCTTAGTAAGCTTCTGATTTGAAATTTTGAAGGTTTGAACAGGCTTATGTGTAAACTCTATAAACTATTAGTCTTTGTAGCCAGTTCATTAAAAAGGATCAGTGTTCATTCTATGGAGCACTTCACGGGTCTTCACTATGCACTTGTTCACTTTCCTTTTATACTAACCAGTCTAGTAATTCTTTCAGCAATGCCGGGAATCAAACTTGGCACGGTTTGCTATGTAGATACTTTTTAAGATCTGTAAACAAATCAAGGAACTTTAAACTCGTCTCTGACCCGCTTTGGGGGCTGCACGGTCTATGGCGTTATTCTCGCAATAGACTAGACTACCTATGATGGTTGTAATGATTCTCTTTTGGACCCCTCTCATATATTCACAAATTCATGGATGAAGCGTATTTTTCTTAAAGAATTGTATGTAAAATTTCCTTTTAATACTTCATCCATGGAGAATCACTCGCTTTTAGAAGTAATGTCATTGTAATGCGCTTCAAACCTTTTTGTTTCTCTAAAAAATCAACTCCGTCGTATAGGAATGATCTTGTGACTCTCTGGCTCCCTCTCCCTAATAGAAAGCCAGCCTTCATAACTTCAGGTCGCGAGGAGTCTTTCTATTAGTTTTGACACTGGTGACAAGGGGTCCAAGAGGCAAGGGGTAGGTCATATATAAGCTGCTTGTGCTTATGAATACACACAGTGCCGGTAATTTAAATCTACAGAGTAATGTCACATCACAGTGCCAGTTACTTAAATCCACAGAGTACACAATAATATAGTAAAGAGTAAGATCACAGAAAAACAAACTGTAATTTAACAAAAACTGTATCACTAAATATCATATCTTCAGTGCTGAAGTTGGAATCATTAAAATAAATTGTGTGCAACATCAAAAGTCTTGTTCATTTAATAATCTTAAAAATAGGTGACCTGGTGGTCTAGGGGTAAGGTGTCAGACTTCAGTGCTGAGGGTCCGGGGTTCAATCCTCGGTCCCGGCACAGATTTATCTGAATGCCAAACCCTTCCTTCACCTCTGACAAGACGTGTATTAATCACAACTTGTGAATGTGAGGAATGCCAGGCCTCCACCGTGGTTCGGATCCCATGTTAAACTGTAGGTCCTCCATTTCATCTCAAAATCACCCTACCATTGCACATTAGTGTAAGTGCGTATAACCCGAACGGGTAGTAAGACGCGGTGCTAATAATAATAATAATCTTAAATATCAGAAATAATCAGATCACATAACCGCGTGCAAGTGCACAGTAAGGCATACTAGCGTCATCATCATAAAACCCAATATCGTAATAATTGGTGCTAGATCACTGGGCAAATATCCCAATAAATTACAATAGAGTTATAATTGGATCTCAACCACGGGACATCATATCTTGATATCAATCCATATCACAATATTCGACGCCCATCGCGGGTCCGTATCATCATAATTAGTGCACAATCACTGGGCATACATATCCGTAGCACTTCAATTGGCGCCCATCGCGGGCCGTAGCACTTTACGGTGAGTTCATAGTTCGATCCCAATCGTGTGTTTTGAGGTTTTTTTTTCCAAATTGGTTTCCTCTAAATGGTCTCCCACTCTTTCCATGCACATGTGGGTACACTTCTTCTAAATTCAACCTTCCTCATTCCTAACTCATTAGCGTATTAATACAAATATGTACAACCTGAATGGGTGGTAAGACACGGTGCTAAAAAAGCTCTCGTCTCTATTGCACAGGCTTTGCTGCAGCAACAGCTTCAACAACAGCAACAGCAGCAACAACATCAACAACAGCATCTACCTCCACCCCAACAGCAGTTGCAACAAGGACACCACGTTCTTCTGCAGCAACCACCTCCAGGCATGATGGCCCCGCCAGGTGTGGTCGTGGTTAGTCAGCAGCACTTGCCTCCACCAGGTGAGTGATTATAGATGCAATATAGAAGAAGAGTAATGATGTTATTAATGGTCTACCAGTGATAAAAACTTGATATTGTTTGTATAGTTGGGTCGAATCCGTCAAACACAGAGGAGTTTTAAGGGTTTTTCACACATAAAGAATATTCAAGGGGTTTCAAACCTTCAGCGCCTTTTAAGAAGGGTAAAAAATTATGTTTTTTTTTCACTCTTCTAATAGTGAATACAAAGCACCATTTTCAATAGAATTAACTAATTAAATAATGTCCATCAAAAAGTATTAAAATTAATTATTCGTTTTGTAGGGGAAAGGATTATTTATCGAATCGAATAGTTTGAAATCGAATATCAAAAAAGGATTATTTATCGAATCGAATAGTTTGAAATCGAATATCAAAATTTCAAACAAATACCAAATAGTACAAATCGAATAGTAGATTTTTCTTACATTTCTGATAAAAATAATTTAAATTAGTTAATCCCTATTGAAAATGTGGTTTTATCCTAAATTATAGGAAAGAATATTAACATTTAGTTGCTCTTAGTGTTTTATATTATTCTATAATATTTATATTTCCTCTTTTGTTAGTAATTTTTTCCAAGATTCGGATTCTAGATTCGGTCTTTGAAGGTAAATTGGAGATTGGGATTCATAAATTAGTGGATTGGACCCAACTCTAGTTCATACCACTTAATTTGTTTCTAACCCTCTTTTCTGTATCTTCTTCCACGTGTATAACAGTATACTTCAAAAAGTGGATAGAGTTTTTCCTTTAACAGATATATTCAATACGAAAACTGCGATCACTAATCTTGATTATTGGCTGATGCATGAATATATCTGATTCCGATTCGTTGGTGTCTCCTTGCTTATTTTTGTGAATAACTATTAAATTCTCTTTGACCAAGTTGTGTGTAGGGCAAGCACACATGAGGTGTTGAAGTGTTTGCGAATATGGTGGCTTGTGGCAGGTGTGGAGCATGCTGGCGGAGACAGTGAGATACCTCCCAACATTTCAGGTGGTCCTCCACCCACCGCTGTGCCCCCTCCACTACCTGGCCAGCAGTTCCAGTCCCAGCAGATGTATGTGAGTCAACCTCCTCCCCAAGGGCAGGACGGGGCCCCTCAGCCTGTACCCCTGCCTGGTATGAGCAGCCAGCAACAGTTCATCACTGTGGGGCCCCCGGGAGCTCAGCAGACAGTCGCTATATCTTATCCTTACCAGGTCCGTCTTGGCTTCACTTTGTTACAAATTCCTGTGTTTTACAAAACTTTTTATTTTTAGTTATGCCTTCAACACTAATTTATATGATAGGGATGTAGGTTTTCTAAGCTGTGATGCACCCATATTAGTGTCGAGAGAGTATGGGAAAATCTCTTCCTCCTCGCCACACCTCACTATGCACACTATGTGCCTAATAACTAGAGATTTCACAATTATGATTCTCGATTTTGATTCTTAAATTTTAACATGTAATTTAAAAATTAAAAATAAAATTAAAAAGGGTTAATTTGAGGAAGAAAGTCCTCTTAAGTAAAGAGGAAAAATATGGTAAGAATACAATGCACGAAGGTCAGGTCTTCTTCCTTTCTTCTGTCTTATATAAAAGAAATAATCCTCTTTACCTGGTGGTTTTCTTCATAAATTTGCACTTATAACCTAAACTGTTTTTCTTTATTTTTATCAATTTCCATTATTATAAAATCATTTAACCATTGGGCCCTCATTTATTTTATTTTAAAGTAAATTTTACTTAGTGTAGAACTGAGAGGACAGGAAGTCCAAGTATTCCTTTGTTTAGTTCTTAGACAGACACTTTAGACGATTGCCCCCTGAATGACTTCAGCTTGAAAAAAAAAAAAAAAAAACTTAGTTTATATTTCTAGTTTCTGGTTATTTGGAATAGAGCACTACTCTAAATCACGATTAAAATTAGGAGGGATAACCAGCACACTTATCTTAGTGATACTGGATTAGAAATAGTTTAGATAGAACAGTAAAAACACTAGCACATTTTCAAGCACAAGTTTTTACTGTCACAGACAGTTTCTTCAGGTCAACAGAGTCGACTGATGCTCTTGGTTGGACTGCAAGGTTGGCTGTCAAGAACTATTTCTTTTAGCATATTTAATTTCCATGAATTGTTTAAAACTTGAGATTTAGATCAATAAAATAGTTGATATGACCCAAATTTAATTATAAATAATCCTCTCAAACCCTCACTTGCCGATCTTATTAGTAAAATGCAACATTTGGTCCAAGAGTAGGAGAATGAACATATATTGTTCTTGTATCTGCTACAGTACATCCCCAACTCTCAGGCCCCACCTGCAGTGAGCTACCCAAATTTTGGTCAACAGCTCCAGGTGACACAGTCATGGCCCCAACAACTGAAGCCGGGACAAGGTCCTCCTCCCGGTATGACCTTACAGCAGCAAGGTCCTCCTGGAATACCCAGCAAGGACCCCCTCCAGGCATGCAACAGGTAAAAACCACACACCATTGTTGTCTTCTTGGAACAAACATTTTATAGGCACAATTTGAAAATTAGTCTTAAACAATTTCAAGTCAAAAGGTTTTATAACACCCAGTATTTTATTTTTTATGGTTTTCTAGGGCCCTCCTGGTCTGCCACAGCCACCTCAAATGCAGCAAGGTCCACCAATGCAGCAAGGTCCGCCCATGCAACAAGGTCCTCCCATGCAGCAAGGTCCGCCCATGCAACAAGGTCCTCCCATGCAGCAAGGTCCGCCCATGCAGCAAGGTCCGCACATGCACAAGGTCTGCACATGCAACAAGGCCCACCCATGCAACAAGGACCACCTATGCAGCAAGGGTCACCTTCACAACAAGGTCCTCCCTCACAACAACAAGGCCCACCAGGACAACAAGGTTCTCCCTCGCAACAGTTACAACAACACAGCAGCACAAGCACAACAGCAGGCTGCAGCACAGCAAGCTCAACAACAGCAGCTCAACAACAGCAAGCCCAACAACAGCAAGCTGCTCAGCAACAACAGTTGAGCAAGGCCGGCCAAAAGAGAAGATTCACGGAGCATGATGAGTCTGCAGAAGGTTTCCAGGTACATTTTCAGGCCTGCTCGTTAATTACCATCAATTTTACTCTAAAGTATTGTAATATTTACCACTTTTATAAAAACAACAACTAGGGGTGAATAATAGGCTTCTGTAAATAATATGAGCTTTAGGCTGAATAATCTGATCTTCGAGTCAAGCTTTAAATATATATATTAGAACTCGAGCTTGAAAGATTTATGGACTCACAATTTCGACCTCCTTAAAAATCATTCCTTCTTTGCCTTGCATTGTATATATGGTGATAAATGACTAATTGCTCACTTTTTAAATATTTTTTACCATTACGTCTTGCTACCTGTTCTGGTTGTACGCATGTGTACGCAAATGAGAGAGGGATAAGGAAGGTTGAATTTAGTAGACGTGTACCTGTATTTGTGTGTAGGGAGCATTGAAAAATATATAGTAGATGTGTGCGAACTGGAAAAACGAGTAAACAATGTGTAATTCATTGATACCCTAATTTGTGGTAAATAAAATGATTTGATTTTATTAAATAAAAAGTTGGATTTTGATATTAAAAGTCTAAATAAAGCATTTAGCAGCTGAAAAGGTTAATAAAAACCTACTGAATCTTAAATGGACAGAAAAATTACAGCTACATTTCAAATTCTTAAATTTTAAATAGTTACCTTTGGTCACAAATTGACTGCTATAGTAGTCAAATGACATACATATTTTACTTCTTCTTTACCAATGGTCTTTGATCAAGGGAACTATTTTTTTAGGACTGGAAACTTGGATTTGTTAAAGGAATAGTAAGAATAAATATATAATTGTGCAGTTGGTACTATTTTTTCTGGAAATTTCACGCAACGAACAATGTCGTCTGCTACCAAGTAAAAATGGGCTTAGTTTGAAATCATTAAATCTAATTTAAATCGACATAATTGGCTATTATTTGCATATAAATTGCCAAGTAATCAATTTCAATAAAAAATTTCAATTTTGTTTTATTTTGCCTGTGTATATTACATTAAAAAATGGTACATTGAAATTTAAAAATATTCTTATATTATTTTTAATGTGCCAAGTAAAAGTTATTAACCCTTTGAGTGCCAAGAGAAATGACCAAAAAAATGCCAAAAGTGCTAAGCTAATTTGCTGAAAAATACAGGATTTTGTTTAAATTTCAATAACCTATTAGTCTTTGAACTTATTGCACTCAAATTTTTACATAAACTAGCTAATATGCTTGCCAATCCGATTAAATAATTATACATTTACTTTTTAATTTTTAAATATAAAAAAAATCTCTAGCCAAGATATTAAAAAAAACTATTTTATTTAACATATCTTTATAAGGAAAACCTCTTTTCGCTTTATGAGGTAATTGTATTATTTGGAAGAAGGTATAGGAAAGTTGGATAGAAATATATAAAAGGAACAAACACGATATGGCTTTTACAATGAAAAGAATAACACAGTTCACACTTTACATTGCTGCCATTGGACAAAGGGGTAATGTTACCTCTTAAAGAAAATTGATCGTCACTGCCCAATCCCCCGACCTAGGTTTCATTCTATCGAAACTCATCAGGGAGGAGTGTGAAACGCGCAACGCAACTTCCTAAAAGTGGGGGGACAAAAAGTGGGAAAAAAAAGCGAGAAAATGGAAAATTGTAAAGAGCTGCAGCTGTTTCATTGACCATCAACTTTAGCAAGGTTATAGTAAAATAAAGTCTAAAATGAATAATTGGCTTGGAATCAGAAAAGGGGGGAAGGGGGTACTTCAAACCTGGTACTTCTGCATAACTATGAAGAGGTTGGGGTGGATTGTCCTGATCTTCAATATTTATTTCATCCCTATAGGAATCACTTGTATTTATACTCGCCTTATCGATGTCAGCCGCCATTACTACTTGTTCTGATCTTTCACTTTCACTAGAATATTATTCCTGTTCAGTTTCATTATTTACAAATTCAAAATCACTGCTTTCATAATCACTAACAAATTGATCACTCTCGCCTGAGCTATCAATAAATATTGCAAGTATTTCTGTGTCTTGAATCACAGCTTTACTCTTTGTAACCATGTTTACAAACAAGGCCAAAGATAAAACTCATAAAGTAAAAAGTTATAAAATAATTTTCATGGTTGATATATCGAAACTGACAAGAAGACAAATAAAAGTAACTTGAACATATAAGATTGTAGTGGAAATAAAATCTACCCTATCTGTTGACTTAATACTGAACTAAGAGCTCGAAAACAAGGGATTGCTGTGAGTGACGCTGGCAATTTTAGCAAATATTTCGCGCATCGCTCGGAGCGACGCTAGCACTTAAAGGGTAAAGTCATGTCTCGCGATATTTTGGTGTCTCTAGTCATTCATAACCATAGACACAATACAAGACGAGAAATTGTCTTTTTCACGGATTTTGAAAATCGCAGAACCTATTCAGAAGCTTGATCACAAGTCTAATACTCACAGACACCTAATTTTTATTTTTATTTGCGTAAAGCTATATAAATATACTTAATAATTTATTTTACTTTACTTACATATATATTTTTAAATATTATAACAAATAAACATTATGTGTAGTTCAATTTGTCTTCCAAACAAATAAGTCAACTTTGCACACCCCTAAAAAAAATATTATCTTAGTATTAATTTTATTATATATTTTCAAAATTGAATTTAAACATGTATTTATTTAAGTGCCAACACTATTTTTGATGGTTTGTTTTAGGGTAATCGAGGTTTAGTAGTTCCTCAAGCGCAGCCAAATTCCGGGACCAATCAACAGCCTTCAAGACAAGGAGTTGGGTAAGTCTGTAGGTCATGTCTTTTTTTTTTTTTCTATTCTGAGCTATGTATCCAGGGACTTCAGGAACAGATGACAAGTGTGTTTTAATCTGATAATATGCCATGCTTTCATTTAATAATTTTTATTTCAGCTCACGGTTTGTTTATAATACTTTTTTTTCCAGTGTACAGTCTGTGAAGAATCCAGATTTTTTACCCTTATGTTTCCATTTCTTCACATAACCTTCAACCTGAGTTTTATTACTTTTCTACATTTCCAACAGCTAGATATCAGGAGTTGTCTTCATGTAAATTGTAAACAAAAACTGAAATTTTTCTTTAGTGTTGAATAACATTTTTACATATTTCAAAAATATAGAAATGTTTAAAAATCAAAACTTTATATCCTTATTAGACACCTTATCTATGTTATTAATTTAACAAAGGAAACAATTCTAGTAAGTATTTCAAAGATTGTTAGCAATCTAAATAATTGTCATATGTAAAACACTAATAATAGGGTGGTAGATAGAGAAGATCAAATTAAATGTTAGAGGGACTGTCACAATAAGATATTTTTCTCATTATTATCATTTTAATAAAATTAGTCTATTACTTAAATCTCATGACTTGAGACAACTCATTAAAGAGGTGTAAAGATCAATTAAATATGTACTCAATACGTAGCTTGCTTTACAATACATTTAACTTAATTTTAAGAGTAACTTTTTCCTGTTCTGACATCAATAGCTGCTTTTTTTCATTATTTTTTTAAATCAAGCATTAGGTTGAATTGAAAAAAAAAGATATTTTAAAGTAGACTATACTTTCATTTTACTGTGGTTAACACACAATATGTTTTTTTAATTAGAAAGTGAATAAACTCTGAGATTAATAATGTTATCGGCCTTCTGCTACTTAATTTTTTTTCACACTAGTATTTCATTAAATTACTTACTAACTCAAAATAAAAACATTTCAGTGGAACTTTATCTAGAGTGACTTAATATTTTTATCAAGACACGTGCTATTTATGTTTCATCTTGTACATTCAAGTTTGGATATGACAAAACTTCTTGAAACTCAATATTTTCTTGGTCTTAGATAATTTTGTGAAGGTACTATTGTTTATATGGCTAAGTTAACATTTAATACATCTCACAAGACCTTCATGTCTTGTTTGTTTAAATAACTTAGTAAAATTAACAATATTTAGGGAAACATTTCCTGGAGTATAACAAAACGCCCTAATCATCTCTTACTGATAAGTTTTTCAATCACGGTGAAAAATTCATTGTCTCGCACTGCCTTGTGAATGAGTCGTACTATCTACAAGATGGGCAGTAACAAAGATACTGTGGCACGGTAAAACCAGGATCATATATAAGTGATTCGGGTGGTCCCCTATGGGGGTGAAACAGGGTTGTTGATTTACATTTTCTCCTGGGTAGTCCACAGAGAAATTGAATGTGGTCATATAGCTAGGGCGTTCGGGGTGATACTTTACTTCGACTTGAAATGGGATTACAGCTCATACTCACTAATTGAAGAATAGTTTGGTATCTGGGTGATAACATCATCACTGGAATGAAAACACCTATCGTGGGTGTTTTTGATGGGTTTCAAACTATCACCTGACTTGTGTATAGGCTGTTTAAAATAATTCTTCACTCAAAGGATAGATGACAAGTATAGTCAAAACCATGCTCAAGACTTAGGCAGACAATTCAGAGCACTTTCAGAGAGTGCACACCTGAAAGAAAAGAGAATAGACTTGGATAGGACCTAATTTAGCCTGGGAGTCACAAGCTCAGTCATAAAAATGATGGGCGATGAGAATAATGATGATGAAGTGATCATTTTATACCTGATTCATGTTGACTGACTGGGGGCATTGCTGATTGTCCAACTTTAATGGTGGACAGTAAGGGCAGTTTGTGAACATAATAAATCTGTTTACGACTATATTAGTGGGAACTCGATTGATTTTTAGCTAGAAATGTGCAAATCAATTACCCTATAGACCCAAGTATAGTACGGCCTTGCACATAACACGACCCTGATATTTTAAGGGTGCCTACATGAAAATAAAAACTTGATTATACCTCGAGGTTAAAACATGACAAATTTGACAAACTTTTATTATGTTTAACAAAACTCGGGCCAGACTCAGCAAACACCATGAATAGACGAGAAGCACTCAACACTCACCCGCCTCAGTGGCTTAGTTAGCTAACGTGCTAGTTTCATGTTGAGCTAAACTGCCGAAGATGGGGAGATCGAGGTTCAAATCTCGCTCAAGTTAACTGGGGTAGTTTTTTCTAAATTGTTCTCCACTCTATCCATGCAAATGTGGGTTCACTCCCTCTATAATAAACCTTCCCAACTCCTAACCCATTAGCGTAATTAGTACTTAAGCGTATAACCCGAACGGGTAATAAGTATCAATCATTAAGCACTCACAAACGTCACTTAATGCTGCCCTGTGGCGAGATGAATTGTCGATTGACTGTTGCTTACTTGATGTAAACATGTGATATATACTGTACCATAGGGTCCCTCAATGTATGAATCAGGATTTTGTTGGTATTTGAATAACGCTTGCAAAGCTTAAAGTATAATTTATAAACTAAACGAAGGGATCATTTTAGTTATAATAATTTTCTAATGTTATTTTAAAACAAGTTTAATATAAAAAATAGGAGGGACTCTTTAGTTATAGGATACCATTGAAGTGTGTTCAGTAGCAAACCAGAGCATAGACTTCCATGTGGCTTTGTTTACATTAGGTCTCATCTTAGGATGAATCAATAGCAACTAACACTGACCTACTGAGGCCTTACAATTTAGTGGCTTGAGCCATATATTTTTCACTACCAGCTTGTTAGGCCTATTGTAGCTTCACATGGCTTATAATCTAACGTAAGACTAGGACAGACACCACATCCAGTCCCCAGCCGTTAATTCATCACTGTGAAAGGGTGAACCCACATTTCACCAATGATACATTTTCCAGCCATGTCGGGAATTAAACCCGGGAACCTTATCTCAGTAGACAAACACTCCATCAACTGGGTTAAGATGTCTGATTAGCACAGTTACGTTGAAGGGTGGAAATCCTCCCTCTTGCTCTCCATTTTGACCATGAGCTTATTATTAGACACACGTGAGTGTGATAGTTTCCGTGTTCATGGTGGTATCTCTTCATTTTTGAACTCAAGTTTATTAGATGCGAGTTTGCATGCCCATTCCTGTCGACCGGCCAGTACTGTAGTAATCTTAACCTTTTTTTCAGTGAAAAATGTTAGACCGTGCAAATATACGAGTACAGTTTTTTAAAGAAAGTTTTTAGCAGAAAAAAACCTTGGACTATATTCAGGCCAATAAGGTAGTTAAGATAATTCGGTTTCCGATTCAAATTTTATTCATTTTCAGTTTGGGACTAAACCAACCTTAGCTAGTTGTAACAATTAAAGTGATATAATTATCACAACATTCAACTTAATTATTTTAGATTTTTGTCATGTGAACATTACTTTATAATTTACATAGCAACTTAAAATGCCAAAGATTAAATAAAAAAAAAAAGGCTATTTTAGCTTTCAATATTGTTACTGTAAAACGTATCTTGGTGAAACAGCAATTATTTTTTTCCAAATTATTGTTGAAAGTTCGCACACCCCTATTTTTTATTAATAAAAAATTTAGTGTTCATTATTTATATTATCTTGATCTGAGTATTTGGCTGTATCTTGGTCAAAAGAAGTAGCCCAAATTACTTCAAGTCAACACACTACACAAACCATTTAAACTAGGGCTGTGTGGATCCCGATCTTCGGGAACAAAAATTCAAGAAAGGTTTATTCTCGAAATTCAGGTGGAAAAAAACATTCTTTATAAATATAAATTAATATAATAAATTTAATTGTTCATATTTCTTTCCTTTACAGTTTTTTTTACAAGATTACAGAATTTAAATTTATTGTTCAGACTTATAACTGCAACCAAAGCAGAGTTTTTGTTCCTTTACATGACCATATTTTTGACATACACCACTACATTAAACTTAATTGAAACTATCAAATTTGATCCCTTTCTGATCAAATTTCCATAATCTTCTTATTTTGTCATCAAAGTTTTTTTTTTATTGGCAGGAACAGGAAGGCTAAGTTTAGAATAAAATCCTAAATCTGAAAAATGAAAATAAGCCTGAAGTGGAAAATTATTTTTAAAATTGTTTCCCATCCCGTTCTTGTGGGAAATCATTATTTTCCACTCTAAAATTTCTCGAAGGTAAAATGTTATTCCTACACAGGGCTAATATACACTCAAACTTTTACCAACCACCTGTCACTTCCTTTCGAGACATGACATCATTATAATATATCATTCATTCTTTATATTAATACTATTAATCCACTCATTTTTTAAACAAAATAGATCATTTAAATATAAGTTATGGTTATTATGAATAAGAACTTTATGTTAACCATTGTTTTGTTTTTTTAAGGAATGCGCAACAAAATTTAAAATTCACTTAACAAAATAACGAACTAACTTATTCTTATTGTACGCTCATGTTTTTCTTATACACATTTTGTTTTGTTTTAGGATCAGAACTTAGTACTGTGTTTATTTTACTATTTGATAAGACATTAAACTCTCTATTATTTTTGCTATGTTGAAATAATTTTCTTTAAATATTATTTTTATTTGGTCGAACATATTCTTAACTGTTTATTTTTAATCTGCTTACTAAGTAAATGGGGATGATCTGGTCAGGTAAATTGAAGCACATTGTAGAAAACAATCACTTAATTTTAAATAGTCAAACAGAAAATATGGATTTGAACAAACCATTTATTATGATACCTCTATTTTTTTCCCTAGCAAATGTTCACTTTACATATTTTGAGAAGTTATTTGAAATTCGAACAACCACAAATAACAAATCAAATAATTAAAGTGCATATTGTGCAAAGTCAGAAAAGTGATAATTTTGAAATGTTAACATATTTAGAGTTTGGGGAAACAGGTGTTTTTCGGGTTTCATTTTTGAAAACCATGACTAACTGCGGTTTTTCAGTTTTCTGGTTTTTCTTGCATTTCAAGATTATGATGAAAAAAATGAAACTCCAGTTTTTTATTATTGAATATCTTATTTGGTTCCTAGTACTAAAAATTCCTTATCGTCTTCATCAAAATGAAAAAAAAAAACTAACATAATTTGAGGGGGGCCATATTCTCACAATAATATTTTAGTTAAAATTGTTATTGATAATTCAATGGCTATGTTTAATATTGGTTAATTTGTTCATTTAAATTAGAGCTAGATAAGATAATTTATACTGAAGCTGCACACTCTTCAACATTATGGAAAACTTATCTAATTGGAAAATATATGTATTTTTTTATTACGGCAGAGTCTCGGAAACTCGACACGCGCACGTGCACACAGTTGTTGGCATCTCATCACAATTCAAGGTCATTCAACTATATAACCTCTCTGTTTAGGTAACTCGAGTGGAACACTCTTGCTGTGGTATTTTTTTACAAGTGCTGTGTTTTGTTAGTTTTCCATTTCAGTAATGTGTTATCCAAATCAATACAACATTATGTACAGTACTATACGGCATTTCTGTATATTACACACACACACATATATATATATATACACCATTATATTAACATGTAATATATTGTACTGTATGTATATTACTGTTACTGTACCATACAACACTACAGTACAGTACAACTGTACCTATAATATTCGATACTGTACTGTGATTCATCCTTGTTTAGTAAACATGACATAGTAAACATGCACCATCTCAGTCCACATTAGGTCGATTTTCCAAGACTCTGCTGTATCTTTAATAAATACGAGCCATATCGAACACTCCTTTTAGTGTTTGTTTTTGTTTGAGTACAGCTATAATTTTTGCAGATAATACTCTTTGAGAAAAGCTAGAGGACAAGAGCATTTACTTAACTATCAAATAAGTTTGAACAAAGTTTAGTACAAAAATTAATACTCAAAAGAAATTGTCCTTTCGGCATAATATGTTGGAAGTGTTTTTTAAAGATGTTAAAGACTATTCGTTCTTTAGCAAGTTTTTTTTCTAAACATTGCAAATGTTTTCTTTGGTTATTAATTTTTTTTTCGGGAGCTTTCATTACATCTTTTATCGCTTTACCAATCTTATCTTGTAATGACAACAGAGTAGTTGTAGTTTCTCTTGTTGCTAATGTTTCCTCTAATACTTCTACATTTGCTGTGTATATTTCATTACAAATAACATAAATAGCTAAACTGCATACACAAATCTAATACAACTTACAAGTTCTTAACAATCAGACGATTCCAGGGATTCACCTGCATCTAACGTTCCATCTGTTCGCAGAAGATACTAGTAATGACATCTATGATCCACAGTACAAATTATAAACTGGTGTTTACATGCATTCAAGCGTGGTGAATATATATAAAAAAATTATTCAGAAAACTGAAAACCGCGGTTATTGGAAATGGTTTTGATTTTCTGGGTAGACTACAAGCTCCAACTCTAGACATATTTTCTCAAATAGTTCCAGTTTGATATTACTTGATCAACCCTTATTCTTCATTTTAATCTCCTAAGTCTAAATATAGCTATGACTAATACAAATTACTTTTTAGTTTATTGATTGTAACACTATCTGCATTGGTGCACACCCATTAAATGTAAAAGCTCATATAGTCAGGGTTGCCGATATCCGAGAGCTTAGAGTTTGAATCCTGGTTAGATGTATTGGGGTGGTTTTTCCACTCTTGTTCCATGCAAAGTGTGTTTATTTCCTCTGAATTCTACCTTCCTTGAGACGCAGGGATAAAATAATATTAATGCAAATAATAATCGAAGCAAACCTGGTTTTATATTGTACAGTTCTTGGCCATTAAATATCTCAAAATTGGAAAATAGAGAGTTTATTGTCTCAATGTCCTAACAAAAGTATAGTTGTTATGCTTTCAGCCTTTTTGTGCCAAGTGGGACGGATGTTTTGCTATTGTTCAGTATTTCAAGTGAAATAGAAGGGTTAAAGGAAGACGGTTGAGAGTTGTTGAATCTCTATGGTTTCCCCCCTCAGTGTGGAAGAGTTGATGCAGCTTAATCATCAACAACGCCAACAGCATCAACAGCAGCAGCAACAACAGCAGCAGCCGCAGACACAAGCAACACAGGGTTCTGCAGGTAACCAGGGGTCTGGCACCGTGCAGCAACCTCATGCAACGGAGCGAGACAAGCAACTCATGCCTCCGCCCCCCCCACCAACTCATGCCCCCACAGGTTGGTAACACCGATCGCTCGCTGGCCAATCATCGCATTCCCGCCCGTCTGATGACTCTACTCCACATCACTGTTGTCTGCGGCCCCCCCCTCCGACCCTACAGATATAGTTTGTAATAATACTAGTAGGAATTAAGTCTTATATAATGTATCTTTTTGTTTTCCCCTTTTAAAGATCATCTTCCAGAAGCGACTTGTACAGAGAGAATTTTCGGCATGGTCTCAGGTAAATTTTTGGGTTTGAGTTCTGAGTCTCGCTTATTTTGGTCATTGGGATAATGCAGCCTTCAGATGATATAACTAAGTCAAAATTTAGTTTTTTAGGTGTGTACATCTTCAAGTTTGATTTTTGGAGAGTAAACTAAATTCCTAATTTTGGATGTCTGTGATATTTTACCAAGTTATACTTTTACTTATAGCATTTGTTTAAAACTATGCTTAATTCATTTAATTGCAAGAAACTGATCTATTATGGTCATTTCAATTAGATACTTCAATTATTCCTCGAGACTTCAAGGCTTTGCATGATCCCATACCAAGATTGAGACTGTAATAATGTTGTTTTTTTCTGTTTATTTCTCTCTCCCATCTTTCTAGAGCATCTTCATAAGTATTGACAGCTTTTTGGGATTATGGTGGTGTAGTACCAAGAAATTTTGGTTCTAGCCTATTTAACTAAATATAAACAATCCATGCAACACAAATTATGGTAAGTACAATATAGTACTATGCTCGCCTGAAACAGATACAGCCTCTGGTTTCATGTGTTTTTCTAAGGTTTCACACACATAATTTGTAAAATGTTACTGCGGCAACGTGTCAAATCAGATTTCACTGTTTTGCAGTATGAAAATTCAATTCTACTGATTTATCAATCCGCTTCAGTGGCCAAGTGATCTAAGGCGTCACTCTAGTGCTAGGCTGGCTTGCTGATGACTAGGAGATCGGGTTTCAAATCCTGGTCAGGTCTAATGAGGGTGATTTTTTCTAAATGGTTTCCCACTCTCCTTCCACACAAATGTGGGCAGATTACCCCTAAAATGCTTCCCTCCTCCTTCTTACCCAATTAGAGTAATTATCATATATGTGTGTAACCTGAACAGTTAGTAAGACACAATGATAAAAAATAAATAGAATAGATATGGAATTATCTGTAATATATACAAAAATTTAACTAATTTTACAATTTAATGGTATCTTTGATTATTCTGTGAATTTTTATAAAATAACTAAATATCTACATTTATATTTGAAAGTTTTTTTGTGGACATTGTAATATATGTTAGCCTACATATGTAGAATCACATGAATTTTGTGAGATCTAAGATTAGATTTTCAAACCAACAGATAAACTAAATATACTTCCAACACTATAACGTTCAGAAGTTGTGGTAACTTGGTGTGGTGGTTTTCTGTAAAAACATGGGACATATAACGACTTTAGAACTCTGAATAGTTTTAATATTATTATTTTTCAATTTTATTATCTTTCATACAAGCTTAAATGTTCGCCATTCTCACAATAGTTGTTTTGATAGTAAACATTAAAAAAAAAAGTTGTGATATAAAGCCAGTAGAATATTTTAAACCTGTAGATACCGGAAAAGAAATAAGAAAGCAAATTAAAACAAGGTGGATAAAGGAACGCATGGATTTAGGAAACAGAGGTCTATAATAGAGTCGAGCTTCGCTATATGACAGCTGATGGAAAGAAGGTACAGATTCGGGAAGGACTTGGTAATGGTATTTATGGATGTGGAGAAGGCATGTGAGGGTGTGGATACAAATAAAGTTTGGAAAAAATGTAGAAGGTTGAACTGTAAAGAGGAGTTGTAATGAGAGTGAAGAGCATGTATGAGGGAGCTGTGTTAAGAGGAAGAAGGGGTGTACGAAGAGGTTTCAAATAAAACATGGTGTGAAGAGAAGGAGTGCCCTCCCACCACTACTATTTGTAATGGCAATGGAAATGGTCATGAATAAGTGGGAAGGAAACTCGAGGAGGGAAGAATGAAAGCCATGATGTTTGCTGATGACTTGATAGTATGGGGGGAAAGGGAAGAGGAAGTCCAGGAACAGCTACAGAAATGGAATGAGGAAGTGAAATTTAGCTTGGCGAAAGAGTGAAGTAATGCTAATGACAAGGAAGAGATTAAGCCCTTGTAAAGCTATAAAGTTGGATGTAGTAGTGCTGATAAAATGACAAAACGTAAAATATTTTGGAAATGTGATTAAGGAGAAAGGTGAAAGTATAGAGGATGTAATGAGAAGAGGACAGCAGGGAGAGTTGTTCTATAGGTGTGTAAGAGACCTGCTATGGAGAAGAGCAGCCCTTGAAGTGTGGTACAGGGCGTACTTTGTACCCATTGTCACAGACACAGCAGAAACATGGACATTGAATGTAAGAGAAGCAAGGAAAGTGGAGGCCATGAGAATGAAGTTATCTGGGAAAGAGTAGGATTACAAGGAGTACATGAGATAGAGAGGTAGCAAGATTGAGATGGTGTGGGCATGTAATGAGGATGAGAAAGAAGAGGATGCCAAAGAGAGTGTTCGAAACCTGCTTCGATGGCCATATGGTCTAACACGCTACTCTCTTGTTAAATTAGGCGGCCATTGACGAGGAGATTGAGGTTCAAATCTTGATTGGGTGTACCGAGGGTGATGTTTCCCAAATTGTTTTCCATTCTCCCTTCACACAAATGCTAGTACACTTCCTCTAAACATAACCTTCCTAATCCCTTAAACCATTAGCGTAATTAGTACATATACATTAGTATACAACCCAAACCAGTAAAACATGCTGCTAGTAAAGAATTATGGAGATAAAGTACATAGTAAAAAGACAACAAGGGAGGCTAGGAAAGAGATTGGAGGAACAGATAACAAAGTGTCCAAGTGAAAGGAGAAGAATGAAGGGCGGAAGGATAGAAAAAGATGGGGGCAGTTAACTAAACTGACACATCCACTTGCTGAAAACTGAAAAAATAGTGTGAAATCAATTTATGAATCAAAACATTACTTTAACTCTTATTTAAAAAGTAAAATCAATCGTTAGTCTGAAAGTCTACTTTTTCAATTAGAAGCTAACTCAAATCAAATATATCAAATATCCTCTAAGCTAGAGGGCCCCAAACTTTTTGTACCTTAGAGCACATTCAAAACTAGCGGTAGTGCTGCGGGCACCAATTACTTTTTCCAAGGTAAATTTACTAACTCCAGCCGGGATCAGAGGTCAGTCTCAACGCTATACACACGGCGGGTAAACTGGCATGTTAAGTTTCCAACAGCGATTGTGACGTTACACGTGGTTGTGGGTAATACTCAAGGCGGTATCCATGGGGGGTGGGGGAGGGTGGTTCAACCCCATCAAAGTTGATAAAAAATCAATTTAAAAAAATACTGCTTTATTTACAGTTTTAACAAGACCAAAATATATATTTATTCTGTGTTTATTCAGGCAACAAAGCTGGGTAGACCCATGCCAATATATTTACAAATGAAATAGGAAGTATTAGTATGGTATTGGGGAGTGTGGGGAGAATGATGGATGGGGGCAGGTCTTAGAGATTAGAAAAAAGCAATAACCATTCAACTTGAAACTATTATAATGGTAGTTCCTAGTAAAAGTACACTTTGTAAATGAGCCGGCAAAGAAAGAGTGATGAGAGGGAGGGATTGGAAAGAGGGGGGCTTTCAGTCACCGACTTCTTGAGAACAGCATACCTGGAGATAAGCACAAACTTGATTATAGTTGGAAAAGTGTCATTAAAATTATTAGTCAAGAATTTTTCATCTGTGGTCAAAAAGTGGCGGGCAGACGCAAAAGGCTCGGCGGGCTTCGTGGCGCTTGTGGGCATAGGGTTGGGGGCCCCTGCTCTAAGCAGAATCAAAGCTTGAATATTTTTTATTTATTGTTTTATGCTGGAAATAATTAACTATTGAAGATTTGTTGGTACTCTTCAGTTTTATTATGATAAATAAATGTACTATCTCAGCATGCACTTAAATTACTTGAGATTTTTTTGTATATTAATAATAATAAAATTAGTGAGTTATGTAACAGCTCAGAATGGCAATAATTGACCATCAAATTATTATTTTTACCAAATCTTATTACCCATTCAGGCTATATGCTTATGTACTAATTACATTAATGGTTTTAGGGATTACGAAGCGCATATTAAAGGAAGTGTACCCGCATTTGTGAGGAGGGAGCGTGATAAACTATTTTAGAAAAACCACCCCGAGTACACCTGACCAAGATTCGAACCTCGATATCCCCGTCATCGGACGTCTAGCTTACTACAAGAGTAGCGCGTTAGATCACGCAGCCACTGAAGAGGGTAATTTACCATAAATAGATTATTTTATCTGCCAATATTTTTATATTACATTAGCGTAAGTGCGTATAACCTGAACAGGTAGTAAGACGCGGTGCTAATAATAATAACGTAGGAATTATCTACAAGCTCATAATCTTGAATTGGTAATTCATTGGTGAGAACTATTGCACTATTTAAAAAACATTCAATATTTTGGTGATCTAAGGTGATACTCTCACAATAGACTAGACCGCCAATGAGAGGGAGAGTATGGTTCGATGCTTGTCGAATGTACCGAGGGTGGTTTTCCTCAATGTTTTCTCACTTTCTCCACACAAATGTAAGTACACTTCCTCTAAATTAAACCTTCATCATACTTAACCCATGAGTGTAATTAGAACATTAGCGTATAATCTGAATGAGGTATAAGAAGTGGTGCTAAAAAAAATTATGGACGGGCACAGTTTTGTTCTTGTTCTGGTAATTATTGTTAAAGCAATGGTTGTTCATTCGCTTCAAAGAGAACAGCTTTCAACAATTTTATAACAGGTTTTTATTATTAATTGTTTTTTCAAAAACTAAAAAAGGAGTGGGTTAGTGTTTGTTCAAAGTGTTTTTTATAGTGTATTTGTCCCCATTTCGGTTTTGATAAAGGCAATAATGATAGAATATTAAAAGTTTACAATATGTTTCATTTTCTGAGTGACTCTTATACTGTAAAAGACAAGAAACCAAGGATATTGTCTCTTTTATTCATTGGATTCTACTCGCATTTTTCCTCTTCTACCACATGGGATTTCTTAGCTTATTAGTTTCCTTTTTTTTTATAAAGTTTAATAATATCAATAATTGATTTAAGAATCATTGGTTGAAGAATATATAATATTTTAACCACCGATATATCTGAGCCAAGTTTAATAAAACCGTTTTCAAGCCTTTTAAATAATCAAAATAGCACCTTAAAATAGTTTGTTATTTTACAAGAACAGGAGTTGTTTTTTATAATTCTAGCTCTAGAAATATTTACACAATTTTTAATAATAATGATAGCGAAAAGAGGTTTTCCTTATTGAGATATAATAACAATAATGTAATCATTTTTCAAAGTTAACCAGCTGTCACCAGTGAAAGGTAAGAACATGTTTTAGTAAATATAAAAATATTCGTATAATGAATAATAGTAATATAATAATTTTATTTTTAGAACCTAAAAGGCTCCAGAACATGGTTGTGGAGAGGTAAGCTTAGTGTTTTTACATAATTTATCTTTAAGTCGAAAATGATTTATTTCCTGACCTGTACTGTCACTTTTGTTTTATTATTCTAGTTTGTCTTGGGGAAAAAAAGGAAGATAGTTTTTGTTGTTCATTGTATTGTAAATTATTTTACAACCCTTCATAAAAAAAATTCTTAACATTTAAAATGTGAATTTTTAAAATATTCTATAAGTTATTTATGCATGTTCTCACAACCAGACACATTTATGTATATATAATTTTTTTTACCTTCGAGTTTTGTGTGTTAATTCATTACTGAACTAAACAAATATACATACATCAACACATAAAACTCGAAGGTAAATAAATATAAATAAGAAACTAAAAATCATGTAAAATATATAAGTACATTTTGAAAAATGACACCAGGTGAAGGGATTCAAACCTGGAATCTAGGTGGGTTTTTTTTCTTCAAAATTTACTAATAATATTTCTCATGTGGCTGTATCCTTACTAAAACATCATTTCATTATCTCCCAAGCTTTGCTAGTCGTGTACAATTAATTACACAAGAGTGCTTTCTTTAAAAAAAATATATATATCTACAAAAGTAGTTTTCACATTTTACATTATTTTTAGTTTCTTCATTCTTTATGCAGCAACAATTTTCAACTTTCCGCTACGAGCTCTAAAAGAAATGTTTTAAATTTTGTCCAACCCATGTTTTAATGGACCTTTTTAAACACACTTGCAAAATAATAATGTATTTTTTAGAAATCAAAGTATAGATCAAAACATGGGTCTTTTAGACCTATATCGTTTTGTTCATGTGAACCATAATTTCATAATTAGTTAACAACTGTATGAAGTAGTAGATGGGATTATAAAAAGTTTCATGTTTTACACTCACCAAATTATTTGTTATATTGAATCAGGCTTTTTATTAAATTTACATGATGTACCGTAGTTGATTTATAAATTTTATATGTGGTCATTCACAGCTGAAAAGTTTATTATTTCTATTTATCATAAAATATTACAAAGTAAACTCAATTTAACAAAATATAGCCTATAATTTTTATAGATTCATACTTTAGTGTTCGGTACATTACTATTTATTGAAAATATGAAAGAATCGACCCATAGGAATAGTTCACTGTTCTGAATACTCAAGATAAAGTTTTTAATTTTTGTTTTTCTCTTATTCCTATCCAGCAACTTTTTTTTTTTTAATATCATTCTGTTTCATATAGGGATGATGTGTAAGCTTCCAACTTGAGATAGATCCTTTATTTTAAAACTATTAATGAAAATAATTGGCAAACTGCTAACACATTAAGTTTCATATAAGCTTGTTAACAATATTTTCCTGTCATCCTCTTTAGCAACATCGCCTATATTAAAATTAAAAATGTGGTTCATGTCATTACATTTAAGGATGTGTACATATTATTAAATCTTAAAACTATTCACTAATTCAAATTTACTCAGAAAAATACTTTGATATTTAAAATCGTAACTATGTTCAAGTCTTAACTATTTTCTTAAATTGTCAACAGGTGTTGAAATACCAGCAAATAAATTTAAAACAAATAATAAGATACAAATTCATAACTAATCTGATTTAAAAACAACATTAAGAATGTTGGGATGTGGTTTATTTATATTTTTATGCTATTGAGTAATATTTTAATAATTTTTTTAAAAATATATGTCTTAAGTTGCTTTAATTAAAATACTATGCCAATCGATTGAGGTACTAGGTAAGAATATTGTTTTATGCTCAGTTCATGTCTTGTTAAACTTATCTGGTAAAATGTTTAAATAAGCCTATCTTGAGCAACAATTTACTGAAAGGATTGCTAGCTTTGCCTTTAACAGGATGAAAACATCCTTGCAACATAAACGTGTTTATGTCAGGATTGTGTATGTATTATAATTTACTGAGTTCTTTTTTATTTCTGGACATTTTGTGTCAAATTGTACATATTTTTAATTTATTCAGAAAGGTAATACTTTTCAAAACTTAGATCATAGACTATAAAATCACCTTTCATCCTATGTTTTACAGTTTAGATAAAAATGGACGGGAAATTGTTTGACTAGCAAGTAGTTAGTTATAAAAATGAATTGTATTTTTTTAATATCTAGTTTATAGTTGATTTATATAATAATAGTTTCTTAGAAAAAACCATCCGAGTTTGAAAAGTAAAAAATATATTTCAGCAGGTGAAGAAAAAGATATTCTTCATAACTAGTGGCTTACAGAAAAATATAGTTTAAAAAAATCTTTACTTGATTTTCAATAACAAGTCTATTTGTTTACAGCAAGTGAGATCTTCGTGTCAGCATCAAAAGGTTCATTCTTTTGGGTAAATGGTGGTGGTAAATAAACAACGCATTAATAACAACTTTTTTTTTGCAGCAGTCGACAAAAGGTATTGTCATATATTTACAAGATTTGACTTTGTGTGCGGTTGTGCCATTTATGTGTGAATATCTCGATAGACAATTTATTTTACTTCCTTGGCCTTCTCAGGTGACAAACGGCCAGCGGAAGCGGAGGTGAATCCAAAAAGACAGAAAGGGAATTCAGGTAAGAATATCCAAGAGTACCTGGAATCTAACCTTTTTATCACATGAAAAGTCTGTGTTGAGTAAGTTAGAGTTAATCACAAAATGTTTACATAGAGTTTAAACCCATTTTTTTCCAAATTAAAAATAAACTATTTTCAATATTTTTAATCCCCATAAGGAAAATCTCTTTTCGCTTATTAGGTAATTGAAGTCTATTTGGAAGAAAGGAATGGATAGAAACATATAAAAGGTTTTCCTTGTACATGTTCCTATATAAGTATCTTATCATTTTTTTTACAAATCTCCTTTGTGTCCCTTGTGTGTTCTTTTGGAAGGTGTTTTGAGCGTTTCACACTCCCCCCCCCCAGAAGAGTTCCGGATAATAGAATGCAACGACTTTAGGGTAGAGAGAACTGGTGCCCGCGTAACACGGATACCAATTTTACTCTTTTAGGTTGGAATAGGCAGCAAATTAAAAAGTATGAACTGTGTTCTTCATCAAAAGCCATATTGTGTTTGTTTTCATTTATATGTTTCCATCCATCTTCTTCCGAATATATTACAATATAATTTATGGATTCAAATCAAATATCTAAACCTTTAAATAACCATTTAATAGAAACCACTTTTCATAGTACAAGATACCTTTCATTTACCCTGTAAGGTGGCAAGCTTACCTTGCAATATTACACTATGGTATAGCTTATGAGTTATAAGATAGGACCATAGGGTAATCCGTCAAGGTAGGACTGCTACCATATCAAGTGAGTTATATATTTTGGAAAGGAAAAAACACAATTTGACTTTTACAATGGAAAGGGGTACACAGTTTTCACTTTATATTGCGGCCACTGTACAGAGAGGTAATTTTAGCTGTGTTCCTCTTTTCATTTTATTTGTTCCTATTAGGGCTGGAACTATGAAATCCTCGAATCCTTAAGGTGAGAAATAAGGAGGAGACTCGAGGAAAAGCAGTGTTTTGGCACTATATTTTTTTATGGCCATTAAAATATTTATCCCATTACAAACAGAGAGTTTAATTTTCTTCACATGTTGATATCAACTGTTGTTGAATATCTGTCTTGAGCATAGTGGAATTAGATGACAAACTAATAGAGAAAAAGTTTTCATGAAATTCCAGGACACCCTTGACAGATATTTAACAACTTTTGAAGTCACCATGTGAATAAAATTTAACTCTTTATGTTTTTACTGAAGCAATTTTTGATTTATTTTGATAAAAAAAGTTTTACTATAAAAATTGCAAAATAACATCTTTTCTCACGTCTATCCCCACCTTGATCGCTTCCATTCTTCTCATCTCTTTTGCCCACCTTCTGTTTTCTACTATCCCTTGTAGTATTTTCCTTACATATTTAATTTCCATCATTCTCTTTGGTATTCTCTTCTTCCCATCCTAATTACATGACCATACCATCTCAACCTGCTAAATATGTCTGTACCAAAATTTAACTTAAATTAATCATAAACTTTAGGATTAAATATACTGTGATAGTAACCGAAAAATTATTATGATTCAATTTAATCTTGCTAGGAAAGTTAAAAAAATAACATTCATGAAAATGTTTGGAGGTGGATGTAAGATGTACATTGTACATCTGTGCATTAAGGTGTACTTGTTACGTTCTTACACTGAGCTATTTGTGTCCTAAATTCCTACCTTTCTCTGTCTTCGTTTTATCTAAGCTTCATATTCTCTTACTTCATCAATAAAACCAATATTCTCAGTTGCTGACATTGATATTTCAATGGTCATCTGCTGCACAATACACCTTGTTCTAGGTTCCTCTCCCACCATCCCCTTCACACCCCCCACCCAAACATCGGTGGCACAAAACATATCCCAACAAGTAGAAAGAAGAGTAAATTAATCATTCACCACCAGAAAAACAAGCAAGACAAAAAAAACTTTTTCAAGGTGGTAAAAATTGTGAGCCCGATAATTTGTTTGAGCTGAGATTCACATAACCCTAATTTGTATCCAATGTAAATGTGGTTTTTCAGGATTTAGCACCGAAGAAGAACAGCAACAGGAACAAGAACAGCAGCAGCAAGAAGCTTCTGACAAGGAACAGGAACTTAACCGCCAACAACAACAGAGTCAGCGGGAAAGGGAGGAGCAGGAGGGGCGGATTAGGGACTTTCAGCCCCGAGGGGGCTCTGGTCGAGACAGGCCTTCTTTCAATCACTACTCATCCAAGCCACAGATGTATAATGCCAACCTTCCTTTTCACATGCATGGCATGAACGTGTACCCTCCTCCGCCACCTCCACCCCCTCCAGGAGGCTCTGGAAACCAACAGCCCCAACAGGGACCTCCTCAGGGGCTGCTTCAACCTCCACCGCCGCCCCCTCCCTCCATGCATCAGCAACAGTATCCGTATTATAATCCCCCCGGGCAGTATCAGCAATATCCATATTGGATGTTACCGCAGTAACCAAGACTATCATGCTAGAAGAACATTGCTTTGAAATTAGAACAGTTTATTTTATTATCCTATTAATGTATATTGGAGCAGCGCAACTTGAAATGTTGTATTATTTGTACATGACTGAACTTTCATAGTTAAATTACCATTTTTAATAATGGGGTTGCTTTAGATTATATTGTGTTATGTTACTAGATGGACTGAAGAAACATTCATAATTACATTACACTTAAGTAGTGTGGCTATCATGACTGAAGAAATAGTTTGAAAGAAAATAAATAGTAATGGAGTATTTAGCCAAACATTTTCAGGTATTGTCATTGCATTTATATCTCTGCAGTTTCTTTTTTGTTTGTGTGTTCATATCACAATGGCAATTAGAGGATTATATTTTTCATTTTAATATAAATTAACATAATATGTAAACCTACATATCCTAAACCTTAGACTAAGGACTATAATTTGACAACCAACAGACCAAAAATTAATTTAGCTAATAATAAATGCTTAGCAAATTTAGGTAAGCTTTTAACAAGACTTTCTTTGTACCAGAATTTTCGAGTTTTTGTTGCAAACATTATTGGACGTTAAAATAAATAAATGTGTGAAAGCTTACTCTAATGAAAGAAGATCTTCATTGTTAAAGTTTTCTCTTGATGGCTTGTGAAAATGCATGCACATTTTATCCACCATCTTCTGAACAAATCTTTTTATTTTGCTATCCATTCTATTGCGTCACTAAGAAATATTTAAAGCCAATAGCTTGGCTACACATGCCAAGTCACATGAACTGGCAAACTGTTAAAAAAAAAACCTATAAGGGTCTGATGGACAAATACTACAATATACTTGCCTGAGAAAAACTGAATCTTCTAGAAATTTTAGATTTCTAAACAACATAAAGACTTCATCTTAAAATGGAGGGAAATCTGAAATAAAAACTGTGGCTACCCTTTAAGGTCTTTATTTTTATATCTTTACTATTTAGTCATATTGTATAGTATTGTTCTGCCTAATCTAGGTTTATTAGGGGTGGAATGATTGATACCGGATTGTTTTGATATTTCACATTAGACACAATCCTCACTTCTTTGGACCAAATTGAATTTTAACAGTGTATCATTTAGCCAAATTCTTTCATTTCAAATTTCCTAGAATATAGGAATATCACCAGAATTTTGAACATACGAAAAGTCAAAGCTTCACTCTCATAATTCTCATTACTTTTTCAAAATTACTTAAGAGCAAACTAAAAACTAACATACCACCACAAAAAACGTTTCTAGAGCTCTAGTTTTTTTAAAATAACAAACTGGTTCACTAATATTTCCTATACTTGGATAAATACATAGTTGATTTTTATATCGATGCATTTTCCTTTGTTTGTTAGAATTTTGTCACTTGGAGTAAAGAAAACAAGTAATCTTTGACTTTTCTTTGCATTTTTTAAAGTTTTTCTTTGAACCAGCTTAGTATGTGAAAAAGAGATAATTCCGTCTTCCCCCCCATTGTTTAGGTTGAATGAATGTAAATAGCTCGTCAGTTTAGACAGCATCATTTTGTAATCATTTGTTTTCATCCAACAAAAACTTATTTTTGGAACTTCATTTAATTTTTCACTGCACATTGTAAGTACAGTTTATAAAATGCAATGGTTGTAACTGGTGTAAAATTAAAATGATAAAAGAAAACGATATAAAGTCTAAAAATTGAATAACAATGCAACAAAGGCACCAAATTACACAAAAAGAAAGCATAATTATATAAGTAATTATTGTGAGATACATTATATTTTTATAAAGGAAACAAGTTACAGAAACTAGGGATAGGCACAAATAGAATGAACAAACACAAATGGCTTTTAAATGATAAAAGGAATATATACTTATCTACTCTTTAAGGAAATTTGTACTTTAAGTTTTCTACTCCCTCTGAAGAGTTAGTCAAAATTAGTAAAAAAATATCTCCAATACAATTATGAAGACCTTGACTTAAAATCTAATTTTAAGCAAATGATAAAAGGAATTATTTAGACTTGTTTAGTTGGTAGTGTAACAAAATTTCTAAAAAAAAAAAAGTAAAAATGGTTTTGGTATAATTAATTTACGACACAATAGACATGACAAACAAAATATCATTTGTCAGTAGCAATAAGCCTTAATTTTTTTATACAAGTTGATTTTTAAATATTTCCACTAATAAAAATTGTGCATTTTTTAATTAGGATTCAAGATTCGTAAGAAAATTTAAGATTTGGAATACGTTCTATAAAATATATTTTATGATAATTTTACCATTCAAGCTCTATTAGCTCAGAAGTTAAGCCTATTGGACAAGGGAAATCCTTCATTAAGTTTGTAAACCTTATTATTAATTTATTCAGACCAGTGATGTTTGACATTTTCTACTTGGATTTAAACAAATATCAACTTTTTAATTTATTTTGAAAGGGGGGACGGGGGAAGTCCTTCAACAATTATTATGATGTTTCACCAATAAATATATTGATGGCTGAAATATTACAAACAATTGTATAATAAAGTAGAGGACAGCAGGGAGAGTTGTTCTATAGGCTGTGTCACACTGTGCAAATACACTTGGTTTTGTAAATTGTATTTCAACACAAATTAAATACAGCACACACAATATAACCATGTGGCTATAATGTCCGCTACTGCACCGCGATTCCACTGTCACACTGGGCGACTAGAGCGCTACTCGCTAGAGGTAGTGAGTCACATGACCCTCAAGTTCGCTACCGACAAAAGTTTAACATGACCAACTTCTCTAGCTACTGCTTTTTCACTCGCCGGCAAGCGCTAGTAGCCGCTTTTTTTTTTTTTTTTTGTCATGCTGGGCTACTTAATAGCCGGACCCATGTAGCACAGTGTGACACAGCCTTAAAGATACCTACTATGAAGAAGAGAAGTGTCCTTGAAGTGTTGTATAGAGTGTAATTTGTACCCATTGTCACACATGCAGCAGAAACTTGGACATGAATGTAAGAGAAACTAGGAAAGTGGAGACCATGGGAATGAGGTTTGTGAGGAGCATGTTAGCTGTCACGAGGAGAAATAAATGTCTTAGGAAAGAATGGGGGTACATAAAGTAGTAGAGGAAGCAAGGCTGAGAGGATATGGGCATGTAATGAGGATGGAAAAGGAGAGAATACCAAAGAAAAAGATGGAAATGAAATATGTAGGAAAAAGACCGCAAGGGAGGCCAAGAAAGATTGGAGGAACAGAGAAAAGAAAGTGTATAAGAGAGAAAGATACTAAACTGACCTGGCCACAGGCTGGAAACTGTTGAGGGTGATGATGATGCTATAAAATATTTTCTAAATTATTTTAGTGTATCAGAAGTTATATTAACAAGCCCACACTAATATTTTTTCAAGCATGAAACATATAACAAAAATACTCAAACTTCAAAGCTGTTTCAGGAATATTTTATATATTTGATTCAGGTTCACTTCAGATTTAAAGGGTTGTTTCGAATCAGAATAATTCTAGAGATAAGCTTTATTAATTGTTGACTTATCAAAATCCATCCCTTTGTGGTCCATTAAGAAATTTGTAAGTGTCGGAGAGTAGTTAGGAATAAATTAAATACAGATCCAGGTATTGAAGTTCCATCTCTTTAGTTTAAATATGATTTGTCTTGTGTATTTAATTGTTTATTTTAATATTTGATATAAAGAACATATTAAAAATATATTTGTAATGTTTTATTCTCTTCCTTAATCCTATACTCCATATTTTAGCAAAAGAACATACAAACTAATTGTGAAGTTGAACTCAAATTAAGAAGTTTTATCAAATAACTTTTATAGTGTGGTTATAATTTCCCTAGGAAAACATGATCGCAAACAAGATTTAAGTTAGAGTAGAAATATATAAATTAAATACAACAAAATGTTAACATTTGTGTCTAAATCTCTATTCTGATTCATAAATAAAATGCTCTCTTCTGGACTGGTGAAATAAAAGTAGGCTAGGTAAGGATATTAATTACAATTTCAGGTGCTAAACTAAGTGAAAAAAAAAAGAAAGCCTATCCTAATGAGAAAAAAATGTGACTTCTTCTGACTTCTATAGAAGAATGAGACACACTGACTCACAATGTTGCCAAAATATGTGTTTCAACATGTGTTTACTTTTTCTACTGTACGTAAAAGCCAAAATAAGGGAAAACATTGGTTCCTTTTTCCCAAACTACATATTGTGAACCCACATAATAAGTTAGATGTATTTCATTATACTATAGGTATATGCTAGACTCGAAAAAATCTTGATCAGACTAGGGAAAAAAAAAACCTCGATCTTCTCTCGAAAGTTAAAAACAAATCTTGAAAATAGGAGAAATTTGAAAAAAGATGGTAATGCAAATAATTGTCCTAAGAAATTTTACAGACCAAACCAAGAATTATTTCCAACAATGTATGATAAGACAGCGTAGAAAAACTGTACAATAATGTAAAGCAGGGGTTGGCAAAAGGTCGACCGTATAAAAAAAACTATGTCGTCACGAAAAGGCAAGCTTATCTTAAATTATCCCACTATGGTACAGCTTATAAGAAAGGACCATAGTGTAATCAGTCAAGGTAAGACTTCTACCTCTCAGGGTGGACAGAGTGTACATTTTATATATTTTCTATAAACGCAGGGACAAGTATTGGAGGAAATATGAATTTAAGGAATAAATACAAGATATATAGAAACAAACTAACTAAAAGTAGAGTGGGGAACATTTTGATAAATGTAAAATTCGATTGGAGCCCAAAAGGTTTGCCGACCCCTAATGTAAAGTAAGTGATAGTGAAGGAAGCCAATCTGAAAAGATAGTAAGGTTGGGCCTAAATAGAAAAAAACACACTTCTCTCTTCACTATATGGAACTACATGCTTAGAGAGGAGATCAAACCCTTCAACGAATATAGAAGTGTGTTGGTCCTTTGGCCTAACTTAACTATCCTTACAGGTTGGCTTTCTTCACTTAAACTTACTTACATTATTTGAGTGTTTCTACACTCTTATTATACAATTACAAACCATTCGGTGGTAATTAATTTTATTTCCAATAATACCGTACATATCTGAAACTAGGTAATACATCTCCCCACCCCCAAAACAGCCTACATTGTTTTTCAATATAAAACTTACCCGCCTCGGTGGCGTAGTTGGCTAACGCACTAGTCGTGTTGAACTCGACCGCCAAGGACGGGGAGATCGAGGTTCGAATCTCGGTCGGGTGAACTGGGGGGGGGGGGGGGGGGGGGGGTGTTCCTAAATGGTTTTCCACTCTCCCTCCACGCAAATGCGGGTTCACTTCCTCTAAATTCAACCCTCCCGAATCCTAATCCATTAACGTAATTAGTACTTAAGCGTATAACCCGAATGGGTAGTAAGACGCGTTGATAAATATAAATAATATAAAACTTTTAACACTAAGCTGTTACACTGCAAAATTACCATTTTATTAATTGCATTAAAAAAGTGTACAAGCTAAATATTAGGTGTTTAAATGAACTATAAAATAATCTAAAGTACCTGCCCAAATGTCAAAAGAAACTATATATTATAATCTTACTTTAGTAAACAATTTATATATTTTTTTTACTTTCAAAGGAAGTTTTTATGTCTTGTTCTTGTGTCTTGATATTTTTTCTATTTCCCTGTCTTGAATTGAAAAAGGTGGTTCTTCCACATCCCTATTATACTAAGCCAAGAGACTTTGAATATATTTTATTACAACTCACACACGTTTGTAGTGTTATTTTCAAAAAGTTATGATTAAGTATTTATGAAAAAGATAGTCATGGTAAAAGCTTAGCAAAAATAAACTACATTACTATATTAATTATAGAGTTTAAATCAAACCAAATGATAGAATGAAGTTATCCAGGAAAGAGTTGGGGTACAGGGAGTACAGGAGATATTAGGGAAAACAAGAATGAGATGGTTTGGGCATGTAATGAGGATGGAGAAGGAAAGAATACCAACTAGAATGATGTAAGAAAAAGACCAAGAAAGAGATGGGAAGAGCAGATAATATAAAGTGTGCAAGTGAGAGAAGAAGATTGATGAAAGGATAGAGGCATTTTACTAAACTGAGTCGGCTAAATGCTGAAAACAGTTGATGAATTGAGAGCAAAATTTTACAATATATTTTGTCAGGCTAACATTCAGTTACTTAGACAGACTAATAAAAGGTTCACATTAATTCTTACCATTTCATAAATGGTTTATATATATAAACGTCCACAGGTTCTTATTGGCATATTTCAAGCCCCCTTCTAGATAAAAAGCAACCTATAAATATGACATTGTTGCTTGTAGGGAAGGAGCTTACTTTGACAGGGTGGCCACAGACCAAGGAAACATCAGGCATTATCTACAGCAGGGATCTGCAACCTTTATGTGCCTCAGATCGACTCAAATACTTATCAAAGGTCCCTCAATCAACCATCTTTTCTTCATTCTATTTTTTTGTTATTGTTCATACATCTTATCCTTAATTTCAATATTTCCTCAAATGCTTGTGACTTCCACCTTTCTAGAATAAAATATTTGTTTTTCATATAAGATCACCGATTAAGACTATTTTGGTCACACTCAAATTGTATTTGATAGTTCTTGATACAGTTGTGAGTTTAGAAGACTCAAAGATTGACTCTCAACAAGATGTCGACCCTTGATCTACAGTATATCAAAACAAGAGAAACTTCAATATTATATTTAGTTAACTCCTTTTCAATATTATAAACTGCAATTGAAGTCAAGTAAACTAGTAACTAACCTTGGACCCATTTGGCTACTTTAATTACTTTCTTAGCCTTAACCAGAGTCATAAATTAATTGCACATGTGTACAAACTCTTGTTTAGATTTATCTGGAACGATTAGTCACAATCACAGTCTCTAGATAATATCCACACAAGTATTTAATTACGTTTGCTTGTGGGAGTAATGAACAAGAATCTAAAGGCAACTCCGATACTTATGATTTAATCTGATCAGACTCAATCCTCACTAAGATTATACAAATTTTTCTAGTTTGAAAACATTATATTGATTATCGAATAATTTTATTATGATTGGTTCTAACACTTCTTTTAATGATGTATAGTTGTATACCTTACTGTACAGTCACCTTATAAACAGTTAAAACATGATCAGGGGAAAATTTATTTTATTTCTGGAAAAATCAGGTAATTTGAAAAGTGAATTTTTGTGGACACCCTGTTTAAGTATATCTTTATTGGATCAACAACAATTCACTAGCTAACCAAGTATGGGAAGGTTTTTAATTTTTGAACTATTATCTTTAATAAATATTAAATAGTAATCTGACCACTCCGTCATCTTTTGTCCTTGCTCTCACGAGGCCAAAGCTTTCCTGCCTCTTATTAATTTTAGGTTCTAATTGTATGGCACTAATGGCTGATTAGGTTGTTAAAAATCATATTTAATAAAACTCTTTAAAGGAGAGGTCATCAGTGAATTCAATGGAAAATATAGTCTGATTTCGATAAGAAGGAGCTTTATTGACAGTTAAAGTTACTAAAACAATTTTCAAATAATTATTATATTTAAGGGGTCATGATGCTCTTGAGAGGGGAAGGTGGGTACATCACAACGTTATATTATAACACACATCTTATAATTAAATTATAATTTTAAAAATAATATTTTTTTTCATAACTAAAAACTTAATAAAGTACTGCTATAAAATTCTTTGAAGTAATATATATTCAAGATTTAAAATGGATTCTGAGTTGTATTAAATCTGAGTCCCTCTTTTAGTGTCACAAAAGCGTCCATGTGAACTAATGCCATTCACTCATGACGTGAAAAATTATGTAACACAGGTTGAAGGGGGAGGGGGTCAGGCAAAATGTTTACCTGGAGAGGTAGAAGGGTAAAAAAAAAGCGTTATGTGGTTTATGGATAACCTGTAAATCATGTGATCTGGTGCTGTAACTTTTCATAAATATCAATACCTATGCACTAATTCTAAAAAATTCATATTAAGTTATCAATGTTGAACACAAAAAGAGTTTGTATTTTGTTAAGATCAACCGAGAATCTTAGTATAGGCTTGTGTACTATTGATGAAAATGTGTAAACAATAAGATACGATTCAATGTAATTTATTAATTTTGTTAAAAGTTATCTTATGGGAGAAACTTTTTTTTTAAGCTAAGCTAATACTTGTAGGATGTTGCAAAGTAACAGAAAGAAAAAATACTTTCAAGTTAAAACTAATTAGGTCTAAATACATGTTATAAATCATACCTTGGGATGTAAAAATAATTATATATCAAGAAAGTACCATATCAATACTATATGTTCTACAGAGCAAATACACAATTCTGTTTAGGGAGATTTACTTAGTATTTAATTAACTCAAGTGCAATCTAAAATAGCTAAGGATGGAGGTACGCTGGTTAAAGATTTTGCTTTCAAAATCAGTTGAAAAAAAAAACAGAATATAGATAAAATCACATATTTAGCTATTATATTTCATCATATTTCTTCGGCACTTTGAACTAAATTATTTTGAAAGGTCAGTTTTAGTCATTTTACCAATGATTTCATCCTTATCTATCAACCAAATTACTGCGAATTGGGATTTTTTTTTTGTCCAATTACATTTTCTAGTGAACCCATAGAAAAACAAGAGTTTTAATACAGAAAAAGTATTGCTAAGTTTAGTACGGTTCCTTAAAAATGGTTTACTACCTCAAACCAGATTAACTCGAACGTCACTGAAACAATAGTTAAAAACTCTTATCAGTCCAGCCTTACACATATGGCACTTCTTTGAGTAATAATAATAAACCATATTTTCCAACTAACCAATCGTTATGACAAAGGAACATTTAGGTAATTAAGTGTAAAAGATAATCTCTGGGATTTGACCATCTTCGACGGAAGTTCCGTTGTTATTGCCAGCAGCATATGAAAACTGGAACATAACTTTACCACCACTGGGGCAATCTAAAGTCACTTTCCTTAAACCTTTTGTGCCATAGTGAGAATCTGGCCCCTGAAAAAAATCAATAAAAAAATCACAATATTAAATTAAATAAAGTTTATTTTGTTGTGCTACCCAACTTACCTGTCCAGGCTAGTGCCATTAGCAATTAATAGGGTAAGGAGGAGAAATATGGAATTTTAAAGAAAATGTACCATCATTTGTGAAGCAGTGGGGTTAAAATCAGCCTCATGCGGACAAATTAAGAGCTAAATGAATAAAGAAGTAGCAACTCTGATTTAGAAAATTGAGATTAATAGCAGAGAGTTTGTTGTGCTGACCACATGACATTCTCTATCCACAAAGGTTGGCACTATCATTGCTAACAACTGCAGCTGCTCGGTCAATATAGATAACTTGTGGGCTCACACCATGGAGTTTTTTTTTTATCCGATCAAGATCCAAACTCTGACCTCCCTTTCACCAATATAGCAGACCAGATGAGAATTACACCTTTATTTGTTTTATAATAAACATTTTACAACCTAACATATTATACCATACTCTTATTTAAATTATACCCACAACCAGGCTTGACCCCCTCAAATGTATTCTAGGTTTGAAACCTTCTAAATGATCTAGGCTTGACAACTTTTAAATGTTAGCTAGGTTTGTCACTCCTTAAATGTTTTCTAGGTTTGAAACCTTTTAAATGGTCTTTAGGCATGACACTCCTTAAATGTTTTCTAGGCTTGAAACCTTTAAATGTTATCTGTTTGACACCCCTTAAAAGTTTTCTAGGTTTAAAATCCTTTAAATGTTCTCTAGGCTTGACCCCCTTAAATTTTTTCTGGGTTTGATACCATTTAAATGTTGTCTAGTTTAGGTTGGTACCACTGTTAAAGTGTCATTTTTTTTTTAGCTGATCTGTGCCTATACCTATGAACTTGTGTATCAGTTGAATCATGTTCTTAGTTATTATAACCTGTATTGTCAATTCTAAAACTAGTTAGTTTTTCCTATAAACTTGTGTACTTTGACATAAATGTTCTGTGGGCTTGACCCCCTTAAACGTTTTCTAGGTTTGATACCTTTTAAATGTTGTCTAGGCTTGAAACCCCTTAAGTGATTTCAATGCTTGAAACCTTTTAAATGGTCTTTATTCTTGACACTCCTTAATTATTTTTAAGGCTTGAAACCTTTTAAATGGTCTTAAGCCTTGACATTCCTTAAATGGTTTCTAGGTTTGACCGCCTTGAATGTTGTCTAGGTTTTAAACCTTTTAAATGGTCTTTAGGCTTGACAATCCTTTAATGTTTTCTATGTTTGAAACCCCTTAAATGTTCTCTTGACTTGTTACACCTTGTAAGCTCTATTATGTCTGGGTCACCTCCCTGTCCTAAAATCAGGCTGACAAGCACTCAAATGGTTGACCTTGCAATACTGCCCTCTCCCCTTAATTTTCACAAACCAGGAAATATGGTAGAGTACAGTAAAACCTTGGATTGCGAGCATAATTCGTTTCGTAAACGTGTTCGTAATACAAAGCACTCGTATATCAAAGTGAATTTCCCCCATAAGAAATAATGGAAACTCAGATGATTCGTCCCACAGCCCAAAAATATTTAATCTAAGAATGATTAATACCTTTTTTATTTTCGTTATTTAAATGTAACTGTACTGTAATCAAATTTATTTATTAAATTTAATGGTGGCTGGTGTGAGGTAGATGATAGAGAGGAGAGAAGGAGGTGGGTTATAGTTTAGGTTGACTTTCACAGTCACTAACGGAATCACCGCTATATGTTGGATCACTCAAATATTTTTCTTTTTGTGCGACTTTAACAAAGAACCTACCCAATGACACTGCTCGTTTTGCAAGATATCGCTTGTTTATCAAGTTAAAATTTATTGAAAATTTTTGCTCGTCTTACAAAACACTCGCAGACCAAGTTACTCGCAGACTAAGTTACTCGCAATCCAAGGTTTTACTGTTTCTTTCCTTCTCTAAATGTTTAATTGCAAGCACTTTCACTTGTAGAATGAGCAGGACACCCAACTGTTTGTCTCTTCACCGGATTTTATAAAAACCCTCCCCCCTTCTTCCAACCCTTATTTGCTTTCTGCTAACACAGGTATTTCCCCCATTCCACTTATTGAACAAAGGACAAGAGTATTTTTAACTATGTGTCACCCACAGGATTATCTAGCTACCAACTTGTCTCACGCTAATTAGTTCCATAAACTTACGGGTCTGGACAAGACTTTAAAGAGATTTATGACTTAACTATTTGATCTTACTATGCAGAGTTTCGAATTGAATATTCATCCTTTATTTACTCAAAATTATTCGAAATTTTGAATATTCACACACCCATAATTATTATCATTATAAGTTCCTTTTTTTAAATCTATAATAATAAAAGGAAGTGTTTGTGTGTTTGTTTGTGTGCGATGCCCAGCCAAATCTACGGCACGCAGAGATCTGAAATTTTTAATATGGGTGGACGAAAGGGGTTCCGAATGCACCTTGGAGATTTTTAAATTTTTAACTAGCTTTTTAATTAGGCTAATTTTTAAAGAAAATATTGTTAATCTGGTTTAGAATTAAGTTTCAGAGATAGCTGTGATAAAAATATACCGCATCCTCCTCAGAAAAAAAATTGGGTACGAAATCGACCATAATTCTATTCCATTTTTGTGGTGGTGGGGGGGCTTATATAATTCTTATACCACAGTGGATCACGGGCAATGCCATGTGGGATTGCTAGTTTGCTAGTATGCTATATAGGCCTATTTAATACTAACCATAGCCAAGAAATTTATCTTTACTTCCAAAAACAGTTGGCACAGTGTGTTTCTAACAATTTTTCTTTAAATTCAAAATGGAGTAATCCAGTGTTTGTGTTATTTGTACGTTCTTCTTTGTGTTTGATAAAGGCAACAATGCCAAAATATCATTTTATTTGTGTTAAAATGTGTGTGTGACTACTTCTACTATAGAAGACAGAAGAAAGGAAGATTATGTCACCTTTGTGCATTGGATTCTTCCCACATTTTTCCTCTTTTCCTAAGTGGGCTTCATCAAATTTACTCTTATTAGTTTATTTTCCCTTTTCCTTTAGTTTTATCAATTTCCATTATTATAAAATTATTTAGCCATTGGGCCTACTCATTTTTAATCATATTACTATCAATTAGCAACAGTTCAGAATGATTTAAATTGAACATAAATGAAGTATTTTAACTGTCAATAGTTTTATTGTCAAAGCTGTAATTTTTTGCAAAGCCAAGTCCAAGTTTCGAAGCTTCGCACACCCTTATTTTAATGCATATTGACTAACCTTCAACGTCGTGGAAGCTGTGTAGCTTGTATTTGGCATTATTTCCACTGGTTCTTTAAACATCACTCTGAATGTAAAGTTGGAACCATCACAGCTAAAACCTGTGTTGTTACTGCCACATACTTTTCCTGTTGCAGTATGAATAACTTGCAAGGTCACCTCGTATTCTGTTGGGCCATGAATAGAGCCATACAAACCAAAACCCACCACAAAAATTCGGCGATCCACTATGAACCTGCAAATATGGAAAGTTCTCAGTACAATATGTATAAAAATAACATTTGTCTCATATTATAATTATAAAATTTTATGTTTTGATATGTAAAAGTTATTTATTACAGCTGTCCATACACTCAAAATACATAACAAAGATTCAAACAAACCACATTTATCTTGGCTTTTTAATTTTCTCTATAATATACCAAGAGGCTGTCCATGAATGATGTACACATATCAGCGTGACCAAGTGTGACGAGGTGAGGTATAGGGGATTGAGGGGAGTCAGATAATGTGTGATGTCACAATACAACTTAACATATTGGGCAGCATTCTGTGTTAATAAACCTAACTGCGCGCTCATTTAAACAATGATCAACTCATCGACTTCGATTGTTGAGCTTGACAAACACGTTTCAGTAAAAGGTTTACATAGGGTCTGCAATTAAAAATACTATTTAAATAGGAGGGGAGGTGCATGGTATTGTGATGTAATATTAGAAGGGAGTTCACAAAATTGTGACATGTAGGAAGGGGGTAAAAAAAAATCGTGTGACGTAGTTTATGGACAGCCCCCATAAAATTCGAAGCCAAATCGAATCGTGGTGTACTTTGTATTCAATTTGGACCCATGTTTGGCTTCGGCAGCTATTCGAAGCTTCGTCTACTATTTGAAGTCTAGTGATCATATTACACTTATATTTTACATCAAATAAAAGTTAAATGAAATTATCTCAAGAAATAAAAAATATTTATATAGTTTTAAGTTTTAGAACCAGTTTTGCTTTATTTTCTTGGTGGAAATGGGAAAATTTCCTTAAAAATTTGAATTTAAAGACGGCCATAACATTTAACCTCTAACCGCCTTAATCATAAACATTGATTAGTACCAAATGAAGATGAATTTATTCCTCTTGAAAGTGTAGATTAAAATAAATAATAAAAGTTTATTTTTATTTTCATTGTTTTTAGTTAAACTTTTGAAGTATTTCTTGATTGTTCAAAATAGTTTTTTAATATTTTAAAATTCAGACATGTAGCCATTTCATTCGTTTATTACATGAATCGGTATATTAAATTCAAATTCCTGTTCAATGCGTCGTCAGCTAGCTGTTTCCTTGTTGATTTGTAAAACATAATTAACATTTTGTAACAAACCCGAAGTGAACAAAAGTGGCTGTGAAAAACAGAGAGGCGCACATGTGACATGATGTTTTAAGTGCCGAAAGCCTGGGCAAAAGGCGAATGAGCGTCGAAGCAAGGACAAAAAGGAATGTGTGAAATGTGCGGATAACGGCTGTTTAAATGTTTCGGCATGCAAGTCGAACAATCCAAACTGAAAGTGGTGTCTGGACAGCTGCGCGACAACACACTTGTGCAATGAGACAGTACTTGTTCGCGAATATGACACCAGGCACGATGCATTAAATCTCGTGAACAATGAAACAGCTGCCATGGCAGGCATAGGCAAAGCACAGTTTGTAGTAAACATATTTGGTGACAAAAGGAACATAACGCTAGACAACACAATGTATGTACCGGACTTGAGAATAAACCTGTTATCGGTCAGTAAGATAACTGATCGTGGATTCAATGTTTGGTTTCAAAAAGACGGTGCTGTTATACAAGACTCGACCGGGAATACTGTACTAAGTGCTATCAAAGTTGACGATTTGTTCTACGTGCGTGAATTCAAACAGGACGTGTGCACTGTCACTTCAGTTTCGAAAAATCAACAAAGTTCTGTTTTATTTGTTACACAGACGCCTGGGTCACACTAATGTGAAGGATGCCGTTCGTAAAGGTTTTGTGAAGGTGGCGGATTCAGCAAGTAAGTTGAACTGTGACATTTGTATATGGAGAAAAATGACAAGGACCCTGTTTCCCAGCAAATCAAACCGTCACACAGACATCTTGGATATAATACACTCAGATGTATGCGGACCCATGAGGACAACGTCCAGGGGAGGAGCGAAGTGTTTTGTCAAATTTATCGACGACAGCACCAGATGGTGCAAGATTTGATTCTTAAGGTCAAAGGCTGAAGTACTCAAAGCTACTATCGAGTACATAACCTTCGTTGAGAACCAAAAATGTAAAACTGTAAAGTGCATGCAGTCCGACAATGGTGGAGAATACACTAACAAGGAGTTTGACGAGTACTTGAAAAGGTGAGGGATCACTAGGAGGTTGAGTGTTCCATACAACCTGGAGCAAAACAGCAAGGCAGAAAGGAAGAATCACTCTTCTTGATGTCGCTAGTTGCCTTCTGATGGAAGCAAATTTGCCCAATTCCTTTTGGACTGAGGCAGTTAATACCGTAAATTAGCTCCGAAATCGCCTACCAACAAAGAGCTTGGATGGTCGAACACCGTACGAGAAATGGACCAGTGGAGTGCCAGACATGTCTTCCTTCAGGGTATTTGGAAGTGATCTTCCTTGTCTATATGGATGAGTCCAAGGCGTACTGCGTGTGGTCACTCAAGAAGTGTCGAGTGGTGATAAGCCGTGATGTCAAATTCAAAGAGGATGACAAGCCTCGTTTGATAGCTGACACTCAAACGGACCGGGAAGGAAACACGAAGGGCAAAGGATTAGCCAATCACACACTATAAGGACGACAAAGACTAGGTATTCCTCGACTTTGACAACATAATCGAAGTGTATGCACCATCACCTGATGGATCGAGTGAAGATAGGGATATCTCTTCCACCCCCAATGACACAGCACCTGACACAGACATGCATAAAAAAATTGATCACACAAAAAGGGGCCGTGGCCGGCCAAGGAAGGTCATGTTAGGTTTGAGGGGAAGACCAAAGAAACAGTATCAAGTCATTTCAAGTCTGGCTGAAAGCACTGAGGAAGCGGAGCAGGCGTTTCTCTCGGAAATACTGATGAAGGAAGCAATGTGCAGTCCCGATACGGACGAATGGCGCCAAGCCATTGGCACCGAGATGAAATCCATCGTGAGGAATGAGACTTGGATACTCGTTGATCATCCTAGAGGTCACAAAGTAGTCGGCAGCCGAATTGTTCTAAGGAACAAGTTCCTATCGGATGGAAAGCTTGAAAGAAAAAAAGCACACTTGGTTTCCCAAGGTTATAGTCAGCAACCCAGCGTTCATTACACAGAGACATTCACTCCAGTGGCTCGAATAGGTTCCATTCGTCTCATGGCATCCATAGTATTCAATACGGAATGAAGATTAGGCAATTTGATGTGGAGACTGCATACTTGAATGGACACCTAGAAGAAGAGGTTTATATGGAACCACGGACTTTACAAGAAATCCTTCAGGATATTGTTGATTCGGAGGGCCAGAGTCAGATCGAGATAAAGGCAAAGATTATGCTTGAAGAATTGAGTGGGGGGGGGGGGCAGGAGGGGGTGACGGACGGACAAGGTTTGCCTCCTGAAGAAATCGCTTTACGGTTTACGATAAGCTGGACGAAATCTTGAGAAGTCTGGGTGTGACGCCTTCAGTATCAGACCCTTGTTTGTTCCATATTGGTTCAGGGCAAGACGTTATACTAATTGCGACATAAGTTGATGACATCCTAATCGCCTCCCGTGACAGGAAGGGGAGTGGCCGACCACTTCAAAGTCAAGGATCTAGGCTATGCATAATCTTGCCTGGGTATAGAGTTTAACCAGATAGAAGGGCAGGTGACGATGCACCAGCATGGCTACGTATGCGATCTGCTTTCGTGATTCAGCATGTCTGAATGCAAACCCGTTGCCACCCCGGTGGATACAAGCTTGAAGCTGAGGAGAAACACAGAGCAGTTGGAAGATGATATAAGCCTTCCGTACCGCGAGCTGGTCGGGGCTCTTACATACTTCGCATCGACTATAAGGGCCTACATATCATTTGCTGTAAGCCATCTGGGGCAGTTCAACAAATGCTATGGTACCAATCACTGGAAGGCCACCAAGCGTGTATTCCGCTATCTAAAGGGTTCCATCAATGTGGGGTTGACCTATGGCTCAGATCCAGGACCAGTCAAAGGATTTGTAGATGCAGACTGGGAAAGTTTTCTCGAAGACAGGAGGTCTTACACCAGGTATATATTCATGCTACATGGTGGACCAGTATCCTGGGAGTAAAAAAAAAACAGTGAACTGTTGCCCTGTTGACGACAGAGGCAGAATACATGGCTCTGTCAGAGAGCGTTAAGGAAGCTGTCTATTGGCAGACTTGGGTGAGATGATTATTTTCTGCGACAACAGAAGCTCATTGAAGTTGGCGGAGAACCCGATGTTCCATGCAAGGAGCAAGCACATCGACATCCGTCATCACTTCGTGAGGTATGTACTCAAACGCAAGGAACTTAATGTGCTTCAAATCTCAACGGACGATCAATTTGCAGACTTCTTAACTAAAGGACTGCCCAAAGCTAAACACATGCAATGCATGGGATCAACCAAACTGGGTGATTCGCAATAGTGACTTTCTTTTGACAACTACCTCGAGGGGAAGTGTTGGAATGTTGGTATTCTTTTAGGACGAGTTGTGGCTGTTTAGTGAAGCCATCTTTAAGCGTGTGCATATCTTTACCAGACAATAGACAGTCGAGTCATGCCCGTTATAAGTTTGGGACGCACATTCGTGACTTAGTCACTTGTAATTTTACTGTGCTGACTGATGTGTTTTATTGTGTTATCTTGTTTGTTTGTTTCACTTGACCCGTGGCAATCTTTCTCTAAAAAAGGTAAATCTGATACCTTTCAGGATAAACAGAATGTACTTCTATCTACTGAACGTACTTTACATGAAAACACCCACCTTATCCGGTCGCTAGTACCGCTATAGCCCCACCGGCTCTCAATCTGCTGAAACCTGTTTACTGTTTGCTCTTTGCCAGTCATACAACATCGAGGGACCTGGTCCAACAAATTTAAAAGGTTACAAGTTAGTGAAAGAATGGTGTACTGGTACTGACACTTTCAAACTCATAACTGTAACAGCTGTTTATTATAAAAATAATACAAATAATGTTGTCTTTTACTAACCACTACGTTTCACGTATACATTAATTAAGATGAGAAATAAATAATTTAGAGGAAATTTACCCACATTTGTGTAGAAGGAAGAGTGGAAAACTATCTAAGAAAATCCCACTCTTAGTAAACCAGAATGAGAGTCGAATCCTGATCTCTTCGTCACCGGTAATCCAGTGTAACATGAGAGTGGAGTGCTAGACCACTGTGGATATTAATTAATTCTCATTTTCTTAAACTGTATGGTATTAATTTTTAGAGAGTGGCTAAATTTATGTTACATAATTTTAAGACTTTTACATACTTTCCATACATACTTTTTTCCTAGCTTAAGTCTTTTTTAATTTTTCCCTTTTACTACAATGAACACATATTTATAAAAATGTTAGCAGCTACTACACATCAACATTTTTATAAATTTGTCTTTCATAATGCATTTACACAGTGTTATACACTCTAATAAAACATTTGATACTGGAAAACTAACATTATACAACCATCTCATGTTAGTAGAATACAGCAATACCTCGACTTTTGCTGCTTCATTCTTTTGTCGGGTTTCTAATATAGCATGTTTCCTAATTTCAATGCTTGCTTCACTTTTTTGTTGTATTTTACACTGCGCACATCTTGTTCCTTTCATTGTTCAGTCTTTGAAACAAAGTCGTTCAGTGTGCACTGTATTTTAAATTGTCTGCATTGAATCTCTTATATTTGTGATTATAATGTAAACAGTTAAGTTATTTTTGTGATAGCAGTATAGTGACAGTATTAATATTGTGCCTAGGTGTTTCAACCATTCACAAGTGTTATATAGTTATGTACATTTTTGTTGGCAGCACTGATGGATTTGTAAGTTAAATAAAGGGTATGCTTCGACTTTCGTCAGGGCTTTGGTTCCTAACCTGTTGAAAGAGCGAGGTGTTGCTGTACCATAGATGAGGGAATTCGGGACAAAAACATGATAACCCATATTATTATTATTATATTATTATTATTATTTATATTAGCACCGCGTCTTACTACCCGTTCGGGTTATACGCACTTACGCTAATGTGTGAATGGTAGGGTGATTGTGAGATGAAATGGAGGACCTACAGTTTAACGTGGAATCCGAACTACGGTGGAGGCCTGGCATTCCACACATTCACAAGTTGTGATTAATACAAGTCTTTCAGAGGTGAAGGAAGGGTTTGGCAATCAGATAAATCTGTGCCGTGACCGAGGATTGAACCCCGGACCCCCAGCACAGAAGTCCGACACCTTACCCCTAGACCACCAGGTCACCTGATAACCCTAATAGGCCTAGATTTATTTGGGATGTATTAATTATTTATTAAATGCCTATAAAATCCTAAAATTTAGCTTATATATATATATATATATATGTCAATAGGAGTTATCCTTAAAAGTCTTGACTGACTATGAAAATAGCTTGCAGTTCATTGGGTAAGTTATCAGAAATCACTGTTAGCACATTTTTTCATAAAATGAGGCTTTTCATGTTTTTGCCTCGAGCTTCTCGTATAGCAATGTGTATTGTTAACATGCAAGAAACAAATCCCTCACTTTTTTTTTTAGTGTTTAGATGTGAAAATAACATTTTTTCAAAGTCAAATATTTAAATTCCCTGATTTTTTCTTACCTCTAATTGAATCCCTTGTTTTTCCTAATGTTAAAAAAAAAAATTCTGACTTTTTCAGGCTTATCCTACCTGTAGCCAATGTGTTAGACATTGAGTTGGGCAGTGACACTAGCTAGAATGGCTGAACTAAAGCAAGATGTCGCAATCAATACCTCCAGGAAGCCCACAGAAGGTTGGGGTTGACGGTGAAGTAGAGGAATAGAGACACCACCTCACGGTCACTCAACAGTCTTGACTGGGCTGCTCCTACCGCAAACTCTTCCACAGACATGAGGGGGAAACGAACTAAGGACAGTGCTCTCCCTAGTAATGAGCGCTGGTTCTCTGGGGATACTGTCAGTTGTTGACGTGAGCACTCTGCCTCAGACCATCTGGACAGAACATTAATATCTATTAAAGATAGTCAGTGGCGGCTCGTCACTTTAGAAACTGGAGGGTGCAGCCAATTCGTTCTTTAATTATTTCTAGATAATATATTTAAAAGAAGATATACATTTCAGAATTATTTGTTAAAAATTCATTTATTTAAGCTCAAATAAAAAATCACAAGCATACAAAAATAAAAAATTGCAAATTCACTCTAAAGAATGTGAATATGTTGTATAAGCTCTGCAGCTGTGTTACTAATAATTAATGTGTATAAATATACATATATGTGTTCACTGTCCTCACAAGTTCAGAGGAAACGGTACAAAGATTTTTGCCCATCACAGCTACAAATCCAGCCTTATTTTGGTATACATCTATGGAATTTAGTTGCCTTTTGAAAGCCTTATTTTTATTAGTTTATATTTGTTCTATATAGAATTTAGGACATAGCCTAACTAATTATTTCCATTCACTTTTTTGATCAAGAGTTGTTCATGAAACATTTATTGTCTTAAAACAACTGAATTAAATTACTATAAATATGCAGGGTTGCTGATGATAATACCCGAAGGGGTGGGAAGGTTAGGTATCACACTGCAAGGTGCTGAAAGCCATACGACTGACTGCATGCCATTTCAAAAACATTGCCTGCTATTACCTAAACCGAAAACATATTTTTCTTGAAACTACTATGGCAAGATAAAATTGTCGTGTGAGTACGAATAATAACTTTGCAAGGCTATGATTTGGGGGGAATGGGGGACGCCCCTGGATTTGTGTGTGTGTGTGTGTGTTGTGTATGTGTGTGTGTGTATTATACACTCCTTTTTCTATACTCTTTCCATCTGAATAGAACATTGTGTAATTTCTAGACACTATTTCACCTTGATCTTTTCACCGGACTTCACTTAAACCTGTACGTAATGTTCACAAAAACACATTTCCAGTTTCCTAGCCCTTCTAATAGTCCTTACATTCCATGTTTCTATGCTGAACTGCACCACAGAAATAATATAAACATTTTGCTGTCAAAGTTTTGACTGCTCAGATTGATAGGTGCTCAACATAATAGTCAATGCAGATCATATGGTTTGGTGTATGGAAGTAGATCTGGTAACTTTTATTAGCTGTAAGTTGAGGCTGGTATTGTTTAAGAGGTTTTTAGAGCAATAATTTGTTGTTCCAAACTTGCTTCAGTGTAATTTTAGTTTAGTTTAATTTTATTCATATGGTGATATCAACCATTCTTGAATATGTCATGAGCAGATTAGTATTTGATGAGACATTTTTTTAAGGAATAGAAAATGTTAAATCATAAAATTCCAAGATGCTCCATGGCAAATATTTAAGAACTGTTGATATTAATATGTGTAAATAATTAAACTAAACATATCTAGTGCAGCCGAGCAATATTTTATATATTGTGTCAAAAGAAATTGTAAAGAAACTACAATAATTCTGTGTTGATTTGCATTCAATTCCACCCACTCCCCCTTCCAACCCCACCTTTAGTGAGATATATATTAGGGGTGGGACCTCAAATCCTTAAGAATATTCTAGATTCGAGACTCAAATCCCTAAAAAAAAAAAAAAAATTCTTCCATTTTTCAAGTAAATTTTGTTTTAGGGCTCTAATACTGCTTATTGGTGGTTCAGAACCTTTATAAGATGAACTTAACAACCAGGCCCCAGACCAGTAATTTAACACTTAACTAATGTATGAATGTTATAACAAATTGATTATAAGAAAGAATGTTAACATTTAGTATTTTCTATTATTAATTTTATTTATATTGCCTCCATGTTCATAATTTTTTCCAAGATTTGGATTTGGGATTCGAAGATAAATTCTAAATTGGAGATTCAGATTTTTAAAATAATAGATTCGACCCAACTATATATATATAATATTTTATATATATATATTTTATAACTATTACTGTTTCCAGCCTATGGCCTGGGTCAGTTGTTTATTCAAACCATATATTTTCCACTACCGGCTGGCTAGGCCTGTCTTATCATATGTCTTATAATCCAACTTCAGACTAGAACACACACAACATTCTAGTCCCCGGCCATTAATTTATCAATGTGATAAATAATAATAAATTTAAATAATTAAATAATTTAAATAATAAATAATGATAAATTTTTGGCCCTGCCGGGAATCGAACCTGAGACCCTTAGATCAGTAGGCAGACACACTACCGACTGAGTTAGGGTGTCTAACTATAATATATATGTCTACTAAAAATTACAATTCACAAATAGGCCTAAATATTTATATACAATTGTTTCTCAGGCTATCATCATGCATGAGATTGTCAACTACAGTAGCCTTCAGTAGAATAGCTTATATTTTCACACATTAGATCACAATGTTATAAAAGGCTGAAGGTCAGTCTATATCACATATCTACGCAGTGCAATGTGCCTTACTACTTGTTCTTCCTATCCACATATTTATGGTTATGGAGTAAGAATAAGAACAGTATAATTTAAAGGAAATGTACCCACATTTTAGTGAAGGCATAGAGGGAAACCAGCTAAGGAGCAAACCCTCAGTACACCTAACTTTGACTCGAGCCCTGATATCCTCGTCACGAACAATCCAGTCTACTGCAAGAGGGGCACCTTGGACCGTGCAAACATAAACTTGGATAACATTTCTATGTTCATAGCCATAGTTGAGAAAGAGGTATTTAACATGCCCTTTCTGAACTGACTGAGTATATCAACACAGGAGAATGTATATTAGTGACAGCGAAAGGGCCTGCCGATTTTACCGGTAATGGTATTTTCATATACCTTCCAGGGTTCTTTTACATGCCACAGTCGATACGGCTTTACTTCCACTCTGAAGGAAGTTGTGCTACAAATTTTTATCGCGTAAGGCGATTAGGTTCGAACCCACAAATATTGATTACTGGGGCTAGCACTTTACCCCAAGACCACCGAGAGTGACTAATCTTCATAAAGCTGTCAAGTGTAAAATAAGTATGAAACAACAAGCAAACATTCTTTGGGGAGTTTCAACTAAGTTTCCATCAAATCAAACGTAAGAAAAGTACCTGACAACGGCTTGGAATAGTTTTGCTTCTCTGATCCTTAGTGTGTCTCTCTCCAAAACAGCATTAAGTGTGTCGAGGTCTATATCCGTAAAACCATCTGCGGAGAGTGCTTCTGCTGTGTTCTTGTCGATCATCTCCAAACAAAGGGCTGCCAGCTGAGGCTCATCAAAGAGTCGCGCTTGGGTCAGAAGCATGAAAGCGTTATCACTACCTAGGTTTGACTTGAGGAAATCAACGCAATGCTTCTCCAACGCAGGCACTGCATACTTCTTAGCAGTGTACAGCGTGGTCATCACAGTTTCAGGACCAATGTGCACTTCATCGGAATATAGAAACCTGACAAACAATCATAATCTTTTTAAGTACGCTTTAGTGGCTAGCCAATATTTATGTTATTAAATTAATGGGTGTCTAGTCTACATCATTTGTAGCCCAATTTGTGGGAAGATTAGCCAGGGGATGCTCAAATGTAAAAGTTATACATCCTTCCCATGGAGGTTCTTTCCATGTCCTGATGAGATGAGGTGATGATATTATGAGGGTGTGGAACCAGTGAAAATATTTATGTTAAAATTTAAAGTCCGTAAATATGAAGCACAGAGACATTTTCGACTCATCTGTTCTAAATTCTAATGTTTTGTAGATATTCAAAAGGGCACATTTTTCAATCCCTGATGTGACCCACAACCCAGACCGGTTGTGTTTGTGAAAAAATAGATAAAATTGAAACAATCTTTGAATGCCTATCCAAGATCTAACCCAGCAACTCACCTGAGGAGTGCAAGGAAGGCCGCTGGCTCCACATCTGGCAGTTCTATCTCATCTGCTTTCGTGGCCAGTGTGCCATTAAACATGGCATCAAACACAGCACTCCCTACTGATAGTACAAACTTGTGTGCAGGGATCCTCTGCTGCTGTACATCTCGGCCCACAATAAAGTGTACGTCACAGAGGATTTCATTGTTAAATAAGAATGCAAAACGCTCTTTCACAGTTGTTTTTGTTGCCTGCCAGTTGTACACTGGACTGTTTGGGTTGTGACCCGATGAAGAGACGCAGGACTGTGATGAGCTTGTCAACTGAGTTACTCCCTATGACATACAGGAACATAGCTATTATTAATATATTATGTTTCATTCATATGGACAGTCAGTAATGAATGGGTGCTGAAGGAGTGCGGTTTGAAAGGGAATCCAACAGGTCAATGTGAAAGAAGTGTCTTACGTTGGTTTGGGCTTGTTGATAGCATGAGTGTGGATCGAGTCAAGAAGCAAATATATGAAGGTAGAGTGTGTGGATCAAAAGGGGTGGGCCACGTAAAATGTGGCTAAATGTTGTAGACGAATTGTGAAAAAGAGAAACATTAAGAGTTTTAAGAATAAAAGAGCATATATGACTCTGTATGGATGTTGTTGAAGCGAAGGGAGTATACAAGGATAGGGAAGTGTGGAGAAAGTTGGTGCGATGGATTAAGTAAAAGTTGTTATTTTTTTTAGATATATGCCATTGTGGGTGATTAGGTAGGCCTATATATGTATTTATGTATGTACAGCAATATCAGTTTGTACCACAAAGTGAGGAGATTTCAATGGGTGCAAAAACATCTAAAAATAATTTGAAGAGCTTTGACAGTATCCACCAGACTTCAAGGCAGCATAGTAAACATGTGAACAAAGGATTTGATTACAGGCTATAGACACATTAAACATTTCTTCCATTTTAATTTTGTTACTGTACTAAGAGTATTTTTATTTTAGCTTTAAGAAAATTCAGCTTAAAAAATTCCATAATACCAAAAGCATATGAGACCAGTAGCAAGGCGTCACTGACGATAGGCAGGATGAGCTCAGCTATCCTAAAAAGTTTTTAAAAAGGAGAGAAAACATCCCTTTGCATAAAGAAAGATGTAAAATTGAAATTTTAACTGTCATTTTTTTAAAGCATAGTGACAGGATAGCAAGCACATGAAGTGAATGAGTCGGTTACTTTTGACAAGATAAGCTGATACCTTTCCGCCTAACGCACCGAGAGAATCAGGCCTGCAAGTACTAGAAGGGTAATGCACGCACAACTGTTCATCACAGCCGCTGAAGGCGAGCAGTAATCCGGCTATCCCCGACTCGTGAGTATTACATTTTGAGCATATAGTATGTTTAAAAGGTTTATTTCAGTGTAGATTAGTTTAGTTTGTGAATGTGACTAGAATTTTATCAATTTAATGAGTTGTTTTTCAATTTCAAATATATATCAGTGATAATTTAGGTTTTAGTGTATGTACTATAAAAAAAAAATGGAAGATAGTATATATCAACGACTCTTTCGGTTCAGTTCATTTTTGTTAATAATTAGTTCTTTTGAACGAAAAGTGCATTTAAAAGGAAAAATATAAAGACTAAAATCAGATATTTCACAGAAAGTATCGAAAAAAATAAATAAATAATTATCATTATTACTCTGCCAGTACCATTATAGGGCCTATAACTTCATAAATAACCCATTTTCAACATCGTTAAGTGTGTCCCTTTATGAACTTACCTAAAAATTATCATCACGCTTTGGCAATGTATGAGACTAAGAAGTCTACCTTATTTTTTAATTTTACATATTTATTAACAGGTAATGAATGATCTCTTAGGTACCTGTCGCCTGAGTGAATGAGAATATCCACTCGCTGCGAGACCCAAAACATCTCTGTCCAATCCAGATGAATGAAGATGATTTTGATTGCTTGGTGCATTTGACGGTAACATGTTTTGAGGTGCATCTTGGCCTACAGTAGATTGGGTATTGTTGTCGTCCTGCTGTAATCTCGTTAAAGTTGATGGTATGTTGTAGACATCGTTATTAGAGTTGCCAATTGGCATCCTTAAAAAACACCTTTGAATTAGGATTGATACATTTCATCATTTTAATCACTCTTTTAAATAGCCTACAGTATAATATGATAACTTACTATCCAAACAAAGCTAGAAAATAAGATTATAAAATAGGCCTAATATAAACTTAAGCCCCAAATTTACTAAAATGAGAAGGTTTGTGAAATGCATTAAATACCAATTTTGATTATTTTACTTATTCTAAGGTTACATCTTAATATTTTTTATTTCATATATTATCTAGAAATATAATAAGTCGGCGAGTCAAAATTGAACTCCAATCAAAGTATAAACATACTTTGTTGGGTACAATGCATTACAATGCATGCGTTAAGAGATGTCGTTGTGGTAAGTACTTGCTGCAGACATCGCTACAGCTATTGTCATTTTATAATGTCAAAAGAAATGAAAGCGTCGTGAGTTTTGGATGAGTCGGTTTCTAGAATCACTTTCATTAAGTGCGGGAATACTATCAGAAGTGTGTGAATTAAATAGAGGTTGATTGTTTAAGAACTTCATAAGAATGTCCCCAAGTGATTTTGATATTCTGCTGAGTATGGTTTAACCCCACTTTTCAAAACAAGATACTACATTTAGGGATGCCATACCAGCAAGTACACGATTATCGGTCATTCTTCGTTTTTTGGCAACAGGTGACAGCAATCAGAGTTTGATGTACCTGTTTAAAATATCAGTGTCTTCGATTTCAGTCATAATTCCAGAAGTGTGCGCGGCCATCGTCAAGGCACTCTATGGTTATGTGAAGATGTGTTTAGAAATGGTCGCAATGGCTCTAGTACAAAGTAGGGTGAAGTAGGGCAATTGTGATCCAAAAAATGAAACTTTTGTTATAACTTCCACCCATGATAAGTTAGAGGAAAAGTAAAAATGGTGAAATTATTGTATTTGATTTAGCTAACAGGATTTGAATTCAAAAAAAATTTAAAAAGTCACAGTTTAATAATAAAAAATAAAAAACTGTATCATATTTGCCCTGTTAAAAAGGCAATTATGATACAGGCATAGAACAAATATAATACACTCCTTACCATACAGGCTAAAATTGGTTGTTTGAAACAGTAAGGTTATAATGATATAGGTAGGACCTTCATGTATCATGGGTAAAAATATGATGAAAATCGGGCTAGAAGAAACAGAGAGATGGCAAAAAATGTAAAACCACTGTATAACTAAATAATTTGTGATAAACTTTAAAACCATATATCTTTCAAAAAAAATCTATCAGGAAGGGTCTAATTAGCAAAAAAATAATATTTATACCTTTCTCTATCATATCTCAAAAAAATATAGTTTAATACACACACTTTTGAGATGTTACTATGTATCTTCCACCATTAAAATATTAAAATTACGTCAATTCTATCATACTTTGTCTATATAAGTGAAAACATTTTTACATGTTTTTAACTTGTTTGGCAATAAAAACAATATTCAAAGAAATAATAATAATAAAAGATATTCCAATCATTTTTAGTGCCTTGAAACATGACTTATCCAAAGGCTGTAATAAGTCGATCGTGTGAGGTGGCAACTTTATGATTGTAACCTCATTTTTCTTGGCACATGTAATTTTTCCCAAGTCCAAGTGAGTTAAATGAGCATCAAAAAAAACAAAAGTAAGGTCTTTCTTTTTCCTTCTCACAAAACTTTACAAACCATTCTTGAAAGATTGCACTAGTCATCCAACCATTTTTAGAGGCCGCATAAAAGGACCCTGGTATATCATAATCTCTTTTCCAGGTGGTTCAGATATTTGCACCTTTATATATTATGAGGGGAGGGAGTGCTTTGCCTGCAGCAGACACACATGCCATGACAGTGGTGTTGTCTTGTCCAGAACCCTCTGTCTGTTTATAGGCTTTTTGCCTAACAGCTGAAATAAGCTTTACCCTGCAGGGGTTGCTGCAAAAACTAGTTTCATCTAAGTTAACACATTTTCAGATTTGTCTCTTATATTATGAGAGTGAATTTCTCGCTCAGCGATGTCGTAAAACTCATAAACAATGAAAGGATCCCCTGTCGCATTCCTGCGACATTTTTCAAGTGGTTCCAAGTTCTTTGAGCTTAGTCTAATGCGTTAACAAAAATTTATAATCCAATCTTTACCTGGTGTATTATTTTTGAAAGGAACACATCTTTATGGGTTAGTGCAAATCCCCATTTAGCCATCACTACAAAATGATCTACAAGGTACTTTTCAACTTCTTCAGACAATACTGTGCTTCGTCCTGGTTTTAAATTTACTATACATTTTTTTTTTCATATATCTATGCATGGACATTTTTTTCAATTTTAAGATCCTTGGCAACAGATCTTAAAAATTTGCCTTCTTGTATTAGAGTTAGAGCTCTTTCAAATAACTTGGGTGAATAACGCTGAGCACTCTTTTTTTGATAGTTGCTCACCATTTTAACAAAGTATTTACTGTGTTAAAACTAAGAATTAAATTTACACTATGCACCAAAATAGTTCTTCCTGGCATACAAGTAATACAATACTCCAATATAGGCCTAGGTTAACACCCTCACTATTAGGCTGATGGATAAACATACAGGCCTAATTGATTTCAGTCTTCAAAACATTGAAGAATAATTAAAACCTGAAAAAACGCAACAATGTAGTTTAAAATTTAGCATTAACAGAAATCAAACTTTAAAAAAAACAACTAAAAAACACACTAGCTGAAATACAAAATCTCACATTAACAAATCAAACAGCTGGGCTATAAAGTGTGACCAACGTATGTTGGTGTACAAATTAACCTTCCCTAATATAGCTTACTTAAGGCCTATAGTATAATATTAAACAAGAACATTTTGATATATTAATATAATATTTAGCACCGCGTCCTACTACCCGTTCGGGTTATACGCTTAAGTACTAATTACGCTAATGGATTAGGAGTTGGGAGGGTTGAATTTAGAGGAAGTGAACCCGCATTTGCGCGGAGGGAGAGTGGAAAACCATTTGGAACCCCCTCCCCCCCCCCCCAGTTCACCCGACCGAGATTCAAACCTCGATCTCCCCGTCCTCGGCGGTCAAGCTCAACACTACTAGCGGGTTAGCCAACTACGCCACCGAGGCGGGTTTTTGATATAGTAGTAAGTTATTAATGGAAATTAATCATAGTTTTGGCATATCATATTTACCCTCTCTTGTGTATCATAATTGCTCTAAATTATGTATCACATTTGCCCTTCCAGTTTGAAGCCTAATATCTCTGGTTGTTTTGATGAAAATTTGAACAAATAAAAATGAGAAATGTTGATTTGATATCCCTTAATCCAAAAACCAAAATGTTGAGCCTTTGCTTTTCCAATGAACGTTAAATTAAGAAAAGTTTGAAGTGAAAATATAAAAGTTTTTGAGTAAAAAACCAATCTCTGAGGAAATATTTTTTATTATTTATATGATAAAATTTATTAAACACAGCTACATGTGTGTGAGATGTATTAATAGAACAAATTTACCAGTTAAAAGTATTTTTTTTAAATTAATATTTTGATATCTAGAACATTTTATGAAGGTGTATCACAATTACCTGATTTTTTCAACTGTATCACAGTTGCCCTACTTCACCCTACCTTTTAACAATTCTCTAGTGACTGTGAGGCAAGAGTGTTGCAACATGCTCCCCAAATATTTGGGGAGCACTTGCACCTACCTGCAGCAACTATATTTGGGGCATGCACAGTCGCATGCCCCAACGTACCTCTCCGGTGTGCCTAGTCGCATGCCTCATGTTGCATGAAAAAAGGCATAATCTAAACGCATCTTAACTCTAGTACAATCTGTTTTCAACATGTTACCAATTACTCTTGGGATATTACTTATCTATATTAGAACAAAAACATATTTATATACACGAGGATTTACATATTATTATAAACAATTTGTCTCTTAGGTTGGAGTCTCTTTGTTTATAAGTTTTTGCTGCACTCTATTGAGTGGTGTACACATTACCCCTGTCGGCTGCAGCTGGCCACTACGGCTCAGGGAGATTATTATTATTATTATTATTATTAGCACCGCGTCTTACTACCCGTTCGGGTTGTACGCACTTACGCTAATGTGTAATGGTAGGGTGATTGCGAGATGAAATGGAGGACCTACAGTTTAACGTGGGATCCGAACCACGGTAGAGGCCTGGCATTCCTCACATTCACAAGTTGTGATTAATACACGTCTTGTCAGAGGTGAAGGAAGGGTTTGGCAATCAGATAAATATGTGCCGGGACCGAGGATTTAACCCCGGACCCTCAGCACAGAAGTCTGACACCTTACCCTAGACCACCAGGTCACCCGGCTCAGGGAGAAAGTTCTCTTCTGGCCTAGATTCGGGGCGGTCACCAGAGTTGTCACGTAACAAGAGAACGTAGCAGAAAATAGGGGAAATGTTAAAATGAGTGAAAGAATTAATGAGTTTGAAGTGTTAAAAGCTATGAAATTGTTAAAGAATGGCAAAGCTGCATGTGTGGATTGGATCACAAGTGAAATGTTTAAGTGTGTGTTGTTCGATGTGTGTGCTGGGATTGCAAACATTCTTAATGACTTGAAGAATCCTGTCATAAACCAGATATTTGCATTGCAACAACTGATTGAGAAATGTATAGAAGTAAGGAAGAAAGTGTATTGTGCATTTGTTGATCTGGAGAAAGTGCACGATCGGGTGAATAGTGGTACGTTATGGAATGTTCTAAAAGAGTATGGTGTGGATGCATGCTAAGTAAATGCAATTGTGGTGGTGTAAGATGGAAGTAAAGCATGCATTAGGGTGGATGGAACTTTGAATGAATGGTTTGACATTAAATAAGGTGTTAGCCAAGGGGTTATGTTATGTCTCCAAGGTTGTTTAACGTATTCATGGATTTGTATATGAGGAATGCTTGTGAGGACGCGGTTGGCGTAAAAATGGACAATGTGAATGAAAGAGTGCTGTTATATGGAGATGCCATATTAATTGCAGCGAAGAAAAATCATCATCATGTTTCTAGTCTATGGCTGGGTCTGTTTAGTAAAATGCCTTCATTTTCCTCTATCCTTCTACCATTCTTCTTCTCTCACTTGAACACTTTCTGTTATCTGCTTCTACCATTTCTTTCTTGGACTCTCTCATAGTATTTTTCCTACAGAGATCATTGCCAATATTTTCTTTGGTATCCTCTATTTTTCCATCCTCATTTAGTCATTACATGCCCATACCATCTCAGTCTTGCTTCCTCTATTATCTCATGTAAGTTAATCCCTGTGACTTACTGAATTCATTAAATTATTTTAATGTGGCGATAGTCAGAATGGATCTTTGTATAAATGTCTCCAAAATTAAGATGATAGGTAAGCCCATGTAAGATGTGATTAAATGTTGTATATGAATGTGTGGAAAAAATATTAGAGTTTTAAGAATAAAAGAACGTGTATGACTCGGCGTATGGATATTGTTGAAGCGAAAGGAGTATGCTAGGATAGGGAAGTGAAGAGAAAGTTAGTAAGGAAGGATTAAGTACGGAGTTGTTTTTAGAGCTACAGTAGCTCCACGACTTCTTTGGTGCTGACTGACAGCTCACAGCTGAGTTCTGACAATCAACTTTAGGTATATACCAAAATTTTGACTGTCAGAAGTTACAACTGTCAAACACATGTTTTTGTAGATCATATGGTTCAGTGTAGGGATACATAATTTGGTCTGGTAACTTTTCAAAGCCGTCAGCTGTGAACTGTCAGTAAGCACCAAAGAAGTCATGGAGCTACTGTATATGCATAGTTTCTTGCCAACCCCGTAAGAGAACGACGTGATTATGTATGTAGGCCTATGGGTAGAATCTCTCATTTATTTATATACTAACACTAAATTTTCTTTTTTAAGGCTCTAATCTTTGTTTATAATTTTTAAACGTCAATATTAGCTCTATTTTGAATAGTTCTCGAAATATTAATACAATTGTATTTTTCAGTCTTGAAGTGGGAAAATAAATATTAGGCTACAAACAATATATTTGAGTACAGTATAGATATTTTGTACAGGTCAGGTCTCCTTGACATTGAGCCAAGAGGACAGGCATATTTGTTTAACTTTAGTTTACCTTCTTGAGACGTTTTTCCGACTGGTGTACCAATATATTGTTCACAAAAATACTTCTTTTTAAATAATTGTTTCTCGAATTATCAATCACCTCATTGACATTAACGATTCACTTTTAAGTTGTAGCAATAGATAGGGAATTGCAGTGGTGGAATTCATTTAAGTAATAGTTTGATAATATGATAATGATTTACTTTAATTCTTATTTATATTTATACTTAAAATTTACACGCACACATCAATGTTAAACTAATCTTTCTATGATCAGAGATAATATATAAAAGGGTATATCAAAATATATTTTAATACTAATACCGGCATTGATCTCTCTAATTTAACTGGATGGACATCTGTGGCTGAAATTTTCGATCTGTTGTCTACATACAATTGAGTAAGAGAGATACAAACTTTCAGGTATCTCTTTCTCTCCTACACCCATACAAGGCAATGTGGCATTTTGACAACGTTCATTAATTTTATTGAATATATGAGAAACATCAATGTGTGTGATTAGTTTAAATAAATATGTTAGTAAAAGCTTTGATATGCTCTTCAAAGTTCGAAACTGGTTAGTTTTTCTTTTAATAAGTTGATGTAGCCTAATATATACGATGATTTTTTTAAAGGAAGCTCGCTTGTAAGGCTTTATTTCGTACCAGAATTCTCCCCCTATATTTGTGTTTAGTTAGAATAAAAGACCTTCCCTTCTAAATGGACGTTATACTACCAATATATATATATATATATACATGATAGTATCCTGGTACGAAATAAAGCCTTACAGACTGGGATTATTAGTAAATTAAGGGTTTAGTAAAGACATAAAAGCATAAATAATAGCTTTGACTATTTGATTCTTAATATGCAATCCTGTACAATTATAATAATTGTATAAATGGTAGCAATAAGCCAACTACCGACTCGAAGAAGGCTGCGTTATCTGATAGCTCGTGATATTAATATAATCACACACTTGTAGCCGACGATTTCCGTACGTCCATCATAGGCTCTGCCTTAAAATATGTGTGAAGAATGACCCTGGGCACCGGGTCGAGTCCTGGATAGCTCAGTGGTTAGAGCATTGGCGTACTAAGTCAAAGGTCCCAGGTTCGATTCCCGTGTCCCGGTGTCATTTTTCAATTTTCATAAGGTATATAATATGTAATGATTTGTATTTTTCCAAGATTACTTTATACACTTGTCCTTGAGGAACTGCATAAAATCCTTGAAATGTCCTGGGAAAAATGTCATGATTTTGTGTAGGAACACTGTTTATTTACAATATTTAAAATAAAATATTTATTTCAATTAATATTCCATCGTGAATATATTTTATTGCAGTGGTCCCTGTTGAACTTACTAATTGTGATTTTCGATGTCATCTTTCTGCTCCGCTAATGCGTATCTTTAGCCAAAGTTGATTCATGGTTATGCGTATACGAGAGAATTAGATAACGTTACAGGAAGAAGAAAACTAAATAAAATATGTCTCCCAACAATTTTAAACTGGTCTAGTGGGAGGAGGTCTTTTAATCTCTCAATATGATCTCGCTAAAATCTAATTTATTTCTCACCTGATAACCCATCAATCCTTTACGCCTTTCACAGAGGAACACAATTTCAGAAGGTGTATATAAATATTACATCAAGTTAAGATATTCATATTTGTAATGTATAATTACCGGTACTGGAAAAGTTGGAAATTGGCTCTGGAAAACCAAGAAGAGTATCAGATGTTTTTAAATGTGAGGCAAAGCATGAAACACCCATAGCAAGTTGTTGTTGTCGTCACATAACACTACCGGTACTTTAGATTTTTAATTACCTGTTAAAAAGTTTATCTAGGTAAAGAGAAAAGCTTGAAATGAAATATATAAGAATTTTTCTCTAATGACATTAAATAGCTGTAATCTAATAACTGGCCTGTTCTAAAATACCGTCTTGTAGTTCTAAAAATGATCATTGTGGAAATATGACATTGTATTTAGTGAAAGATCTAAAATATGTTAATGATGATTCAAAGTTCTCTTCTTCTTTGGAAATGTTTCCAAGATATGAGCGTTTTGGTGAGTGTTGAAGCGAAGAAGATTCAACCTTACCACTTTCATATTTTAAAGCTTCTTATATTTGTTATAACCACATCTAAATATCATATTATTTAAATTTAAAACATGACACCGTGACACTGGAATTGTTCCTGGAACATTTAGTCTAGTACGCCACTGCTCTGGCTACTGAGCGATTCAGAGTCGTCCTGCACCCCAAAACTAGCCTTCACTCATGTTTTAAGACAAACCATTGTTAAGTGATTGGTTGTCTGAAGAGTAGGGGTAGAACTTCACGCCAGTTGAAGAAAAGCCATGCTGAATTCCGTGTCAGACAGTCAATTAATGACCATCATCCAACGTTAAACCATAGTCACTCGGAGTTGAATGTGAAGCCAGCCAAGCCAAGTCCATCATTTGGGTGACTCTCCCATCTAATATACTGATCATACTTGCTGTAGTAGTGAAGACATTCCAACAATAAATAGTGTTCTTTTTGTACGTCACTATCTTATCAACTCCCTACCATCATCCAATCCTCAAAGATGCCATCCCCTCACAGCTTGAGGTCCATCCGGGTGATATAGCTCCCCGTGGTGTAGTGATCAGTGCACATGGCTACGAGCCTAGGTGTCCTGGGTTCGATTCCCGGCTGGTACCTTGGGTATTTTTCCCGAAAGGAAAACTACCCCAATGCTCACCAAGGTTTGGTTAATTATTCTTTAGTTAGGTTGTGTTTCCACTGGTTCCACACCCTCATCTCATTTCATCGGGACATGTAAAAAAGCCTCCATGAAAAGGATATACGATTAGTGCATTCGGGTGTCGCCTGAAAAACGGTGCATTACTACTGGTTAATATTCCCACAAACTAGGCTACTAATGATATATCCCAGAGGTGCAATATTATTATCATCATCATGTACTGTGAAAAAGAAAACTATATAGTTGGTTAGGTACAAAGAAAGCATCTAAACTTGTGTTTGTTTAAAGTATTTAATAATGGCGAGAAAATGTAAACACTAAAGTAAACAGAAAAAGATTTTCAACAAAACAATAATTAGGGTTTATAGTTATGTAATCTTTTGATGCTTAAATCATTAATAAAACTCAAAACCTGAAGGCACAGAACGTTAGTGTATTTTGAACTCAACTCACCTTAGCCCAGTCGGTAGCGTGTCTCTTTACTGAGCTAAAGATCCTGGGTCCGATTCCCGGTATAGCCGAAACATCATTGGTGAAATATGAGTTTATCCTTTCACAATGATGAATAAACGACCAGGGGACTCGACGTTGTGTCTTTCCTAGTTTTAAGTTATATTATGAGGCATAAGAAGCTACGACAGGTCTAGCCACCCAGTAGTGGAAAATATATGGCTTGAATAAAAAAACTTACCCAGGCTGGAAACAGTGATGGATGTATTGTAACTTAACAGTATAGTACAAGGCCATTACGTAATTATTTTGTTTTTTGTTTACTAAAATTATAATATTCAAGTGACATTTCTAGATGAGATATCTACATTGTAATTCTCAAAATAATACCATAATGTGTGATTCAGCTTTTAATTTGCAAGTATATTATAATTTTGAGTAAGATGCATGAGCTTTAATCAAAAGTATGATTTATTATTTACCTCACTCCGAGTTGATAATAGACATATAGTTAACACATTATTATTATTAATATTATTATTATGTCTTACAATATGTCCATTCCTCTTTGTCAGTGAACTTAGACCGCCAATGCATCCTAATAATGTGTCCGATTCAGTTTGCTTTCCGCCAAAGAATATCATCAAAAATGGTTCTCTTCTCACCTACTCTTCTTAGGATTTGTTTATTTGTCCCCATGTCTGTCTGTCCACCTGATATTTTCACCACTCTTCTTAGGACTTGTTCGTTTGTCACCCTGTCTGACTGTCCACCTGATCTTCTCAACACTCTTCTTAGGACTTGTTAGTTTGTCACCCTGTCTGTCCTGATCTTTAAAGGTGGGTTTATAACCAAACGAACAAGAACAGAGAGCAAGAATAAGAGCATTCTTTCGTGCTCTTTTAGTGTAAACGGTGATTTAACAAACTGCTACTAAACTCGTTTACACCAAAAGAGCTAGTCATAGAACAGCGAATGCGAACCGAACCAAAGAATCCTTTCCTACAACTTTAACATAATGTTACCCACTTCGTTGGTCGCGTGGTCTAACGCGCTATTATCGCAGTAGCCTAGACTGCCAATGACGGGGAGGTTGGGGTTCGAATCCCAGTCGGGTGTACTGAGGGTGGTTTTCCTAAATGGTTTTCCACTCTCCCTTCACACAAACGTGGTACACTTTCTCTAAATATAACTTTCCTAATCCCTAAAACCATCAGGATAATTAGTACATAAAAGTACAACCAGAACAAGTAAGACGCGGTGCTAAAAAAAAGAACAAAAAAATGTTTCACTCATTTTATCAGTGATATCAGATCATGAATTATGACCATAAAATGACTAGATTTTGGAACAAAAAGTCTAGATAAAATGTTTAGTTTTGGTTAAAATGTGTGTGACCACTTCCGTGGTCCAATGGTCAGAGCTCCTAGCTACAGATCCAGAGGTCCCGAGTTCGAACTCTAACACTTCCAGATTTTTCTGTGACGCAGTGGTTCTCGAATAGTATCGAACTCAGCCTCATGAGGACAATTGAGGAGCTACTTGAATGAAAAAGCGGCTCCGGTCTAGAAAACTAAGATGTACAGCCTGAGAGTTCGTTGCACTGACCACATAGCCCCCTCTATTGGCAAATGTTGGCACTATATATATATATGGTGGCCGCTTGGTCGGTATAACTCTCTTACGAGAACACACTATGTAGTTGGTTTTTTAAATGTGTGTATTTAACAAATAAAAGATATTAAGTTGAAAACAGAGCATTCATTTTGTTTGGATATTGTTTTTGTTTATTTGTATCATTAAGTATTTTCCTTTGGGCACAATATGGCTGCTATAACAACCATTATAAACGCGTTTTACCAATGTTCTTAGTCGAGGTAAATAAATATCCTTGTTTGAGGAGACTAATTTATTCTACCTCATGGGACGGCCATACTGGGTGAGCGAGCGACTAAAATATAAAATAGAACACATTGGTTGTAATGAGAGGTTGCCAGACTGGAGCGACTGAGCGCGCGAGCTTGAAAGATAGAACTGGTTCTATTTGTCAACCACGCGCGCTCGAGCCGGTACAGTCTAGTTTACAGGCGCTAGGCAATATTATTTTATGTTGGTTCATTGAGTGCTAGGAAAACTTCTCATTTTGACATTTTTATTACTATCGATAGGTTTAGCACACTTGCTACTAACGGCCTAATTTAATTGGCAAGATCATAAACCATACCGATATATATATATATATATATATATATATATATATATATATATATATATATATATAAAACTGATATGTTAAAATACTTATATATTATCAAAGTAGGCCTTTACAAATAATAATCCCCACTAGCGTGGAGAGAGGCTGAGAAAACCACAACAATAAATCACTTGTTAAAAACCACCCTCTGTTCACTGAGCCAAGTTTCGGAGCCGCCTCGTCAACAACTATCGAGAGCTATCTCCTAATTATGCGCGCGCTCGCCAGTCTGGCCACCCAGTAACTTGCGCACTCGCTCGCACGCTTGTCAGTCTGGCCGAACCCTCACTCACCCAGTTTGTGAGAAGATTAGCCGGTACTAGTGAACTGTGTCCCAGGGGACGCTCGAATGTACTCATTATACATCCTTTCCATGTCCGGATGAGATGAAGTGGTGATGGTAGCGAGTATGAGCAAGGGCAGAATCCAAATGGGTGGGGGGGGGACGGATTTTAGTGTCATCCGTCGGGGGGGTGGCATCCAACCTTCCTCCTTGAGAAAAGGTTCAGGAATTTAGCCTCTTGGGAGGTAATTTTAGGGCATCTTAATACAATTCTTAGCTAATTATACAGGAATTTCAAGAGACCATTTTCTCACAATTTTTTTTAATTAGCAAAAAATAAAATGTAATTGTAGCTGGACCCATTGAAAAGAAACGTAATACTTTTCACATGTTTATTGAACAGAACAAAATTTAAAGAAAGCTGTTGAAGAAAGAGTGGGACGAAGTATACATTTTAACCAGTCAACTCTGAGATTGATGATTCAAAGTTGTTGGCAAATTGCAGGGGGAAAAAAAAAACCCTAGCTCTACCTACTTTCAATATTCTTAAGTCAATTCATGGGATCTACAGTTTTGACTTTCGATATCTCTCATTTAGCTGTTGGCTACCCTCGTCACTAATACATAAATACTAAAAAGTGCTCGCATAATCACAAAATTGTGTGGGAATATTTCCAAAGTCTCTATTTTACTTTAAATAAACTATGGAAAAATTTGGAATATTTATATAAGACATCCCACACCTGTATATTATCATAAATTTTTAAAACAAAGTTACTCTTTCCAACGAATATAGAGACAAAGCGGTTATGTTTACAACTTAATTCGGTTGGTAGCGTGTCCAGCTACTGAGCTTAGGGTCTCGAGTTTAATTACTGGCATGTCCGAAAAATGTATCATTGGTGAAATGTGAAGCCAATATCCATTTTTGTGTAATATTATTTCTATGTTGGAACAGAACTTACTCTTGCACGTCTACCGCGAAGTGATGAGCAAGTCCTTGGAACCCAAGTCAAGACTCCTCGAGGTCCTTTGGGGGGAGGGGGGCTTCTAACAAACTGACAAGTCGCAAGGAATCGCCGTTTTCAAGTAATTCACATCAGGGTGCGGTAATAAATTACATATCGTCCCTCCAAACCGACGTCCTAAATTATTATCCTTGAGGAAAGTTTGATGGGTCGTCGCCGCCGTTACGCCCTCTCCGGGAAACAAGATCGCAAGTGTGAAGAATGCGGTGAGCTGTTCCTGTCGAAGAACGACCTTATCGACCATTACCCGGTCCACATAGAACAACAGCAGTACAAGTGTATCGTGTGCGGCCAATGTTTCTTGGAGAAACACGATGTGTTGGTTCACTACCAGATCCACATGGAGCAGTCCGAGAACAAGTTTAAAGATTGCGGCAAGAGTTTCCCCACCAAGAGGGAGCAAATCGGCCACTATCCCATTAACAAGGAACAGGTGTATCGAGTGCGGAAAGTTCTACTCGACGAAAAGTGTTCCGATCCTTCATTACAACATCTACACGTTGTACTTGCGCTAGGGGTGTACCGAGTGCCATGAGTACTTCTTGTCTATGAACGATCTGAGCGTCCACTCACACCGGACCGATGCAATACAAGTGCGAGGAATGTAACATCTGCTTCATGACCAAACATGACCTCCAGCGCCATTTCTCTCTCCATAAGGAGATGTCCGGTAACAAGTGCAAAAGTGTGCGGCGAGTGCTTCACACTTAAGCGCGAGCTTCTGAAGCATGACCTCAAGCACAACAAACATCTCAGAAACAAGTGTGAGGTTTGCGATAAAGGGTTCACCAGCAGAGAGTACCTCAAGAAGTATTACTTGACTCACGCTGATCACAAATCTTAACCAGAGCAGTGTTTCAACTCCTTTTGGGGCCATGGTATAACTCACCTACCCTCTTACAGCTATTGGTAAAAATAAACATCTACTATCGTGCCAATTTCATTTTCCTGCGTTTGTCCTCTATTTTATTCTTTTCAGATGTTCCTTTCTATGTGTCCTGTCATTCTTTACAAATTCCTTTTCCTTTTGTGTTTTGTGTTTCCTCTTTTAGGAAGTTGCGTTGGGCGTTTCACACTCCTCCCTGATTAGTCCCGATAGAATGAGACTTAGGTCGGGGGATTGGGGCGGTGACGAATAGATTCTCTTCAAGAGGCAGCCATTACCTCTCTGTCCAGTGGCAGCAATGTAAAGTTTGAACTATGTTCTTCTTTTCATTGTTACAGCCAAATTGTGTTTGTCCCTTTTGTATGTTTCTATCCACCTTTCCTGAACCTTCTTACAAATATAATACTATCTTGGGTTAATTAAGTTATATACTATAGTTTAGAATCCTTATAAAGCAATAGTGGTGAACAAAACAAAGAAGGATTTATATAAATAAATTAAGTCATGTCAAAATCTGCAGTAAATTGCTAACTATACCATACTTAACTAGCCATACTAATATAAAAAACAGCCTATTTTATAATTAATAAAACTCTGTGGTACATCGCGCATGTTGTCCCTAAACCGGTAACGTTGTTGGGGGGGGGGGGGGGTTCCTTCAGAGTGTTTCTAACAGTGAACGCCCAATCATCATAAGGTTGCGCACTCAGTATATCCTCTTTGCGCATTAACTGGCGCTCTCATGTGTTTCGAGGTCAGTTGTGTGTACTAGGGTAAAATAATAAAAATGGCCTAGTAGTAAACTGGTGCAAAAATTCTGCGACTTCAAACCTGGAACCACACAAAGATGCTTAAAGGAAAGTGGGAAAACCATTTGGGGAGGGGGTAGGAACAATTGGATGAAACGTTGAAAATAGGCTATAAAATTTAAATCTTTATTTCAATTTTTTTCAATAAGATTTTTCTGTGATATTGGCATCACTGCTTGTCAGTTGTATAACCTAATAATCAAGATATGATCAAATATAACATTGCCAACCAACCACCAACGCATTTGCACCGTTACACAGCCAGAATGGTTTTCTAACTTCCACATAAAAATAGGTTAGGGGGGAGGGGGGCATCGGCTCAAATAGGTTGATAAACTCTGCTTTAGACAAAATGACCACTATCGAGGGGGGAGGGGGGAGGGGTAGAAAATGGTAAATTCTGCCGAGAACATATAACTAAGGTTACTAAGGCCTATGTAAAAGAGCAGAGGGAAAATCACTCCACATCATTTTGGTTGTTAGGTTGAATTTAATATAATAAAGGCAAGCTGTTTAGTTGAAAATCAATCATTTGAATGTTTTTTTTTAAAGTTTGTCATCTCCAATATTTGAAACATATCTGTTGGAATTGCATGAATATATTTTAGACTTGTTTGTGGTGTACAGTGTTAAAAGATTATTATATATTTTAAGTAAGTTATACCGCTAGAATCGTATCCGTACTTAGAGAAATGTAATTTGAAAGTACTCTCGAGTCTATTTAAATATTGATTTTTTAAGCATAAATGCCACTTTGATAAATAATTAATTTACCCATATGATTGAATACAAATATTAATAAATTCCAATAGTGATACATTTCCTATCTGGTAACTCATAAAGAGATTTAATAAATTCTATTTTGAATAGCGAGACAATCTTTTTAGGCTCGACTTGTTTGCAAAACTCATAATATTGCCAACATATTAAATAAGAATGGACCAAAGTACAATAAAGAGTATAGGAACATCTGCTAAATGTCTCCTGAGGATTGGAAATTCAGACGAACATCCTAGTCACGAACAAGTCCCTCCTAACCATGGAACAGCATATACGCAGACCTCTTTTGCTGTAAGATAAATGATAATCATAAAGCTATAGTATTTTATAGGGATAAATTAGTCTCATATTTAATGTAAAAATAAATACAACATAAATGGAAATAAAATAAATTTAGGTATTATATTTGTACATTTTTAGACAAATTTTTTAATGTAAAAGTAAATTACAATAAAAATAAATAAAAATATAATATGTATTATATTTGTACATTTATAATCACTCAATTTATGTGAGGAATTGAACTGCTTGTTTTACTTTAAAATATCATTGAAATCTGTAGCAATTATAGTGACATCTCCTTAAGTCACATTTCACACTATGACGATTTTATTTCACATTTTTTCACACCACAAATAGCAGAAAAAAACTTGCTTGCACAAGTGTTTTTTTCTGAAAGTGGTTTGTGCTGGATGACGAGAAAACTAATATAGAAGTGAGTTTCCAAATGCTCTCAAACACGAGGGCAAAAGTGCCTTAGCCATCCCCCCCCTCAATTTTAGGCCTCACTTTCTCGGTCGATTTTAATATGGTAAGCATTTCCATTGTGTTTAGTAATAGTTGTCCTTTTATATAAAATTTTATAAGGTATAAAAAATATATAAAGCTATGTCACGGATTCCCTGGACGATCTCGCAGACCCCCTGTTCGAACCTTGGTAACTGCCCCCGGGGGGCCCACAGACCTCACTTTGAGAATCTCTGCTCTATGGCATTATGAACTCAAAAGTAAGCAACCTATCCCTATCTTGAGCTAGTTCTATCCATTTCACCTCATTACACCCTATCTCTATCTTGAGCTAGATCTATCCAGTCCACCTCATTACACCCTATCCCTACCTTGAGCTAGTTCTATCCAGTCCACCTCATTAAATCCTATCCCTACCTTGAGCTAGTTCTATCCAGTCACCTCATTACACCCTATCCATACCCTGAGCTAGTTCTATCAAGTCCACCTCATTACACCCTATCCCTTATCCAGTCCACCTCATTACACCCTATCCCTTTCTTGAGCTAGATCTATCCTGTACACCTCATTACACCCTATCCCTATCTTGAGCTAGATCTATCCAGTCCACCTCATCACACCCTATCCCTATCTTGAGCTAGATCCATCCAGTCCACCTCATCACACCCTATCCCTATCTTGAGCTAGATCCATCCAGTCCACCTCATCACACCCTATCCCTATCTTGAGCTAGATCCATCCAGTCCACCTCATTACACCATATCCTTATCTTGAGCTAGTTCTATCCAGTCCACCTCATCACACCCTATCCTTATCTTGAGCTAGATCCATCCAGTCCACCTCATTACACCATATCCTTATCTTGAGCTAGTTCTATCCAGTCCACCTCATTACAGCCTATCCCTATCTTGAGCTAGTTCTATCGAGTCCATGTGTGATTCTCACATGTTTTTCCACCAAGGATTTTGATTTTTTTTACAATCCCTGACCAAAAAAAGTTGCAGTAAGAAGATGCCGAGAAGTTGTGACACACCGACTTGATGACCTATTACTGAACTCTAATTCTATCGCCCCATTCTTTAGACTGGTTAAATTTAGTAATGAAACCCTTTTATTTTTCACACAACAGAAACCCTTAAATATTTTAGCGTAGCATATAAAAAGTGTCTTGGTTCATGGTCACATACCTTTATATTTAAAGTAAACATTTTTCCAGGGGGAAGGTAACTTCACGTTTTGTCCTCTTTGATGCCCATAAATAAATGGAGTCTCCCTGTGAGCCTGTTTTTCAGGGGAAATAAATGATAAGGTTTTACTCTTAATTAAATGATTATGGTATCAGATTCTTTGTTTATTATTATTTTTTTATTGAAACTTGGCTATCTAGTGAATTTGTTAATGATAATTACTTTCCCTCTAACTATAATGTTTATAGATCCGATAGGTTATATGATGAAGATACTGTCTCAAGGGGTGGTGGTGTTCTCATCTCTGTTATTGATAATATTTCTGGTGTGGTCAGGAGAACTGACCTAGAGAATAGTATGGAATGTGTCTGGATTGAGATCCCAACATTTGATCACCAAAAACTGTTAATTGGGAACATGTATCTTGCTCCCCAAATAGCAGTCGAAGCATTTAACAATTACTTTAGATTTCTTGAAGGTGTTTTGGCTAACTACCCTTATAGAATTATACTACTCGGTGATTTTAACTGCCCCAAAATTAATTGGAAATATCATCATGCCCAGAGCATTTCGCATTACAACATTAAATTAAAAGCTACTAAACTTCTTGCTTCGACTAACATTTTAGGATTAGAACAAGTTAATGAAGCTGATAATGACACTAACCTATTTGACCTTGTTTTTGCTAATTTTCACCACCCCTTAGTAACTCAAAGCTCTCAGTCATTAGTGAATATTGATTTGGCTCACCCACCCTTATTGATTGCAATTGATGTAACTATTGCTACTAAAATTAATGACACCCCTAATACATAAATTGACTATGCACGTGGTGATTATCTGAATCTTTACAATGACCTGTCCACTGCTGATTGGTCTTGTGTTTATACTACTACGATTGTTAATTTGGCTGTAGATAATTTTACCAACTTAGTCCAAAGGAAAATCAAAACGCATAAATCTATATCTTTTACTAGGAAAACTAGTCCTTTTTTACTATAAATTGGGCATAGAAAATATAGATTGCACCCCTTATATTAATGATCTTGGTGTTCTGGATAACAAACTCTATTTCCACTATCATGTCGACCATGTAATTTCCCAATCATTGAAATTACTTGGACTTATTAAGTTTATTACTTCATCATTTAAGAAAGTTGACTGTTTTTTATGTTTGTACTACGCCCTGGTTAGATCTAAGTTAGAATATGCTACTGTTGCTTGGAATTCCATTATCTTAACTGACTCTCTTAGGTTGGAAAATGCTCAAAGAAAATTTGCCGCTGCGTGCTATGATAAATTCTTTAGTAACAGGATTTATGATTATGACAGAATTCGAAACCTCTTAGGACTCCAAACTCTCTTCTCGCATAGACTTTATTGTGATGCCCTTTTTGTTTTTAATATTTTCAATAATAAAATTTCTTGCAAATTTGCCCTTGATCATGTAGGCGTTCATCTCCCTTCTCGGGCTTCTCGTAATCCAAAATTATTTTTCATCAATAGCTCTTATAAGGTAAGCCCTATAGGTCGTTGTATCCATAGCGCCAATTCTAGATTTGTCGAATTCGACTTCTATCATAAAAGGAAAGCTAAACTCAGAGTTATTTAAGGAAATCCCATATCAATAATTTATCATGTATAGATTCTGCTTATAACATTTAAATTTACAATATTCTGATCTATTTTTTTGCATATTGTTACTGCTTTTAACCACTCTTTAGCTATTTGTTATTGTTGCTATTTTTTATTCTTATTATTAACTATTTATCAGCATATACAATTTTTTAGCCATTTTTGTTTATCATATTTTCTCGTGTAAATAAATGTATTTGTATGGTACTTGTGTACTTTTCATTGCTGGCCTGTTATAGGTCTTAGGACTGTTGGCCAGCACTATAATAAAGGAAATTGAAATTAGTATAAAATACAAAAATGTCAACATACATTTCAATGATCAGAGTGTAATATTTTCATAAAATCTTATATCTGGTTTAACTGTTGACATTTATATTGACATGTCTGGAACCTGTTTCGATACTAAGTTTTGGTTCCAGAGTAAACAGAGAATACAGTTTCACACAAGCAAGTGCTGACAAATGCCAACAGTACTTTGATTCCAGGGTTATTTCACACGACACAGTCAACATTGAACCAACTGCTTTACTTTCTCTCTGAAGGAAGTCGTGCTACAGATTTTTATAATAACCCTAATAATGTAGTAAAATGTTATCATGGCTAACTGAAACAAATATTATTCTACCAAATAGTCTACTCTAGTTAAATCTTCATTAGGGGTCATCCATAAACCACGCAACATTTTTTTATTCAACTCTCTTGCCCCCACCACCCCGTGTAATACAATGTAGACATTAGAGCTACCCCATGTAGTGCCATGTAGACATTAGAGCTACCCCATGTAACACCATGTAGACATTAGATCTACCCCATGTAACACCATGTAGACATTAGATCTACCCCATGTAACATGTAGAAATTAGAGCTACCCCATGTAACAGCATGTAGACATTAGAGCTACCCCATATAACACCATGTAGACATTTGATCTCAGTTGATTGTGACCCTGGAATTACTGTCTACTTTGTGTTACAAGAGGTGGAGTGGTTGGGGCGATGGTAAAAAAAAGTTAAGTAAAAATTGTTTAGTGCTTTATGGATGAACCCTTCCTTATGTATTGTCACCTTTGAAGTAGACTTGTTGTCAATACAAAGAGGGGAAAAAAAAATTCAAATATTCTAGAGTTACCTTTCAACGATGACTGCAATTCCACTGCTATAGACCTGCCCTCTGTGTTTCTCAACCGGGCTTGGGACCGGCTTTGGCCACATTCCAGGGGTTCTTTGGGACCTTAAAAGGATGACACACATCATGCCATCCTTAGAAAATCCAACAGGTTGAGTTCTAGAGGCCTTTCAAATTAAAATTATTAGTACTGAAGTTAAAACGCCTTTCAAATTAAAATTATTAGTACTGAAGTTAAAACGCCTTCAATTAAATTAGTATGAAGTTAAAACGCCTTTCAAATTAAAATTATTACTACTGAAGTTAAAACGCCTTTCAAATTAAAATTATTACTACTGAAGTTAAAACGCCTTTCAAATTAAAATTATTAATACTGAAGTTAAAACGCCTTTCAAATTAAAATTATTACTACTGAAGTTAAAACGCCTTTCAAATTAAAATTATTACTACTGAAGTTAAAACGCCTTTCAAATTAAAATGATTACTACTGAAGTTAAAACGCCTTTCAAATTAAAATGATTACTACTGAAGTTAAAACGCCTTTCAAATTAAAATGATACTACTGAAGTTAAAACGCCTTTCAAATTAAAATGATACTACTGAAGTTAAAACGCCTTTCAAATTAAAATGATACTACTGAAGTTAAAACGCCTTTCAAATTAAAATGATTACTACTGAAGTTAAAACGCCTTTCAAATTAAAATGATTACTGCTGAAGTTAAAACGCCTTTCAAATTAAAATGATTACTGCTGAAGTTAAAACGCCTTTCAAATTAAAATGAATACTACTGGAGTTAAATTATCTATTTATTCAATTATTTTATTTTGTATCTATGTATAAAGTATAGCCTTAAATTTGAATTTTAATATACTCCCAAAATAATGCAAGAATTGAGAATGCTGCAGCATTGTTTCTTGGTGCTTAGTATTTATACTGTAAGTTATACTGCCATTAATATTATATAGGAACATGGAACATAAGGACGATGTGAAAGGTTGGGGAACTTAATAATCTTAAAATGGAAATGAAAAGGTGTGCTGGTAAAATTAACGATACAAAATTAAGTTTCTAGCGTACGTTCAACAAAATATAATCACTAAATTAGCTAACTCTGCCTTGATAATTATTACTTTAACTCTTTAAAACCACATTTGAGCGGTACTGCCTACGTACCATCTAGAACTCTACCTCAAAGAACCAACAGTACGTGCACGTTCTACTTAAATTAAACAATACTTAGTAGAAGATATACATATTAAATCTGTATTTCCTCATTACAAATATGAATTTAAAAAAAAGTTGGTAGATTCAATTTTTTTTAGAGAATTAGTAACATGGAAAAATTATGATTTACACATGAAAATAATGTTAAAACAAACAGAAGACACATAAATGATACAAATAACCTCAAAGATGCGAAACAATTATCTGATAAAAAACCCCTTTCGAGTCACTAGGGGGCTTGTAAATGGTTTCATCCACCTCTAAACATCGACAAAGTTCCCCAAGTCATGTCGTGATGGGCGATATAATCTTTTTTCTTTTCACCTAAAATGCTTCTATTTTTCTTTTCACCTAAAATGCTTCTTTTTTCTTTTCACCTAAAATGCTTCTTTTTTCTTTTCACCTAAAAAGCTTCTTTTTTCTTTTCACCTAAAATGCTTCTTTTTTCTTTTCACCTAAAATGCTTCTTTTTTTCTTTTCACCTAAAATGAAGTACATGCTCTAACCTTACAAAGGTTAGCAAGTATAAAACCTGTAATTTGTAAGTGCCGATACCTCATTTCATTATTAAGTAATATGATTTGATTATTATTTTCAACAGTAAGCCTAATGATTAATAACTAAAGATTAGAACACATCAGAAACTGCTTAAACTAAAATAAATATACTACAAATACAGTAGTTTTCTTGATCAACTGCAAGACAAATCCTGATTAATAAAATAAATAATACAAAATAAAATTGTTAACATTAAAACAAGTATAGCACACATTTCCAAAGTACCAGTAGGCCTACTTATAGTTAAAAATCATTCTATAAAATTGGAATTAGCGCACACAGAAAAAACACATTAAAATAAAAATCATAACAAACACAAACAGTAATCATAAATTTTGCATCCTATTAAAACAAAAAACTGCAAATAAAGTAATTCATATTTCAAATTAGTTGGCAATAAAATTGAAATGCAAACTAAAAATATGCACAAACATAATAATAAAATATTATTACTTAGATCAAACAAATTAAACAAAAAACATACACAAACATAATAATAAAATATTACGACATTAGACTAAACAAACCAAAATAAATCTCTGTAAATAAAGAATCAAATATTATTACATTAGCAAAAACCAATGAAAATAAAACCTTGTAAATAAAGAACCAATGATTATTACTACATTAGATCAAACAAATTAAAATAAAACTCTGTAAATATAGAATCAAATATTATAACTACACTAGACCAAACAAATTAAAATAAAACCATGAAATATAAAATAAAATATTATCACTGTATTAGATCAAACAAATTAAAATAAACTCCACTTCCTGAAACAGAAACTAAACTGATACGTAAAAAAAGTTTTAGTAAAATATAATTAGTGGCAAGGAAACCCTGAGCAACCACATTAAACACAAAATAATGTTGCCTACAAAAATATATTTCACACAACTTTGTAGAGTTATAAAATGGACCTTTGATCTAAAGGACATATATACTGTAATGATTTGAAATGATTGTATCACTATTTATAGCTTAGAACTAAACACTTGTTAATATTGTGCAATAAAATGTTGACGGTTGAACTACAAAGCTGTAGGCAATCACATCCCTTATTGTTGGTAGAGCTGGAATAAAAAAATACACAAGTGTAAGAATGATATCCTTTAGTAAATGAAACAGCAATATGATGCAGATCTACTGGTAGACAACAAAAGTGGAACTGAAAAGTCACACGTTAACCAATCATTCTGAGACCATAAATAAAATCTTATATGTTTATTGCAAATATAACAAAGTCCAATTTTTTTTAGGAAGAACCTTAAGTGACAGTTAAACAAATTTACTATACATTATGTTAATATATTCATACATCAAGTCATATGATCTTTGACTAACGTTTGCACAAGTCCGTAATTTTGTACACTTTTGTTTCACTGATGTCTTTGTCACAGTCACGTGAATTTTTGTACACTTTCGCTTCACTGATGCACAAGTCTGTAATTTTGTACACTTTCACTTCACTGATGCACAAGTTCGTAATTTTGTACACTTTCGCTTCACTGATGCACAAGTTCGTAATTTTGTACACTTTCGCTTCACTGATGCACAAGTTCGTAATTTTGTACACTTTCGCTTCACTGATGCACAAGTCCGTAATTTTATACACTTTCGCTTCACTGATGCACAAGTCCGTAATTTTATACACTTTCACTTCACTGATGCACAAGTTCGTAATTTTGTACACTTTCGCTTCACTGATGCACAAGTCCGTAATTTTGTACACTTTCACTTCACTGATGCACAAGTTCGTAATTTTGTACACTTTCACTTCACTGATACACAAGTTCAAACACACACATACATACACACACACACACACATACACACACACACACACACATACACACACACACACATACACACATACACACACATACACACATACACACATACACACACATACACACATACACTACACACATACACACATACACACACATACACACACATACACACACATACACATACACACACACACATACACTTTTTTGTCACAGCGTCTTAATACCTGTTCAGGTTACTACGCTTATGTGACAATTACTCTACTGGGGTAGGAATGAGGAAGGAAGCATTTTAGAGGTAATCCACCAGCATTTGCATGGAAGGAGAGCGAAAAAATGTTAGAAAAAACCAACCTCTATAGACCTGATTAGGATTCGAACCTCGATCTCCTCATCATCAGCAGGCCGGTCTAACACGAGAATGACGCCTCAGACCATTTGGCCACCGAAACAGGTAATACGAAGTAACCTGTTACTTTATACTTGTGATTTGATATATATGTTGGGAGGTTTTCTAAAGACAATCAGCAGTTTGCTTTAGGGGACATGACCAGGAGCGATTGTAAGGAAATGTAACAATGCGCCCTCTGGTTAGCTATTGGTGTACGGACTTAATGACATTAGCAGTTTTACTTAACTGTGAATCGATCTCTGAACATTGATATCAGTGTAGAGTATTAAATTATAGTATTGTTGAATTTTGAACGCACCGGAAACACCGCCATCAGGTGTATTTGTGTTCCTAACCCTTTGTGTCTTGTTGCCCGATCTATCTGTCCGCACCTTTAGAAAAGTTAACTACCAATTATTTGTATCGAAATACTTTTTTATTAAAAGCTAAACATTTTAGGCCCATGTAAATATTTATTGTTTTTATTGTCACAGCAATGTTTTGTTTTGGGTTGGTTTTTTTTAATTACAAGTTTATTTATCAAAAGTGTGTGTTTTTATTTTTTATGAGTCCTCTTTATATTATTATAGTTGTTAATTAAAATTATTTTTATAAATTTTATTATTATTATTACTATTATAAATAATCTTGATAATTTAAAGTTATAAAATTTATAATTGAAGGAGCCGTATAAAAATCCCCCCCTCCCTCCCTTGCTCGTTTGCGTTTATTTCCGTATTCAAGCAATCTCCTGAGTGAGGACGCTACGCCATTTCAAGGCCTATTTCTATTCAAGAATAGAACTAGGCCTCAAATTGTATTTTTTCATCAAATTTTTCAAGAATAGACTGTGAAGTTGAATTAACTTTTTATATGAGAAATATAGCATAGAACAAATGTCTTATAATAATTTTTAAGTACTTTTTATCATATAACCTCTTTCATGAGTATTTATTCAATTCATTTTTGAAAATGAAATAATAAATCACAGTCTTAAAATAAGAGTTTTGTTATAGTTATTTTTTCGGTTTTTAAGTCAAGATTATTTGACTTTTAAATTTTGAGGTAAATAAAGAGTTAAACATTTGAAATAAATGCACTTTTCAACTGATATTTTAAGCCTGCAGGAATCAACTACACAATAAAAATGTTCTTACCTCCATTAGTACCCAGAGCTGCCCCATTTATATTGTTAGGGTCAAATTACATAACAACTTATAATAATGCAAAAAAAAAATATATATATATATATATATTGAATAAAAGTATCAAAAACAATAGTAATTACAATAAATAGAGTTAAAAATTACATAGAAATCTATAATAGCAAAACAAAAGTTGAATACTGGTGAAATATAAAAAATTTAAGTAGTAATCAATTAATAAAAGTTTCACTTCTGTACCCTCCAGGTATCGAACAAGGTTCTGCCGATCCTGTAGGGTCGGAAACCACAAATCAATTTGTAGATATTTGCCAACTTCATTCCGATAAAACAGCACATAGGAATAAAACCATTCATAGGTGCTATTTTTACAAATGAAGGAATATAAACAAATTGTTAATGACAAATTAATAACTTCCAGCTTGAGAGTCTAAACTAAACTATCAAATAAAATAACTTAATTGTAGTTATTGAAATATATTTTCACAAGATGGGTAAAAGTGCATATTGTTTTTAAACATTTAGGCCCACTGTGAAGTTATTTTTATATATTTAATGATTCTAGTTGTTTTTAAAGGCTTAAGGCTTATTTAAAAAAACATTTTATCAAAAGGGGGGAGGGGGCAGCTCGGGAGAAGAACTCTTCTGCCATTAGGCTGTAGTAAGCATGCACTGTAATAAGCATGCAGACGTGCAACAATATAAAAATAATACACAATAAAAACACACCATTTATCGAATAAGGGCGTTCGTAAACACACTGCGCAAGATCCCGGAAACATCCCAAAGCAAACCTTCCATTTGAAGAAATCACTGTGAGATATTGGAATGTTGCGACCGTGCTCAAGAAAAGCCAAACTCAATAAAACTTTAGCGCCATATTTTTAGCCATAAAATAACAGTGTAACTTAACCTAGCCCTACCTAACCTGTCATCCAAAAAGAAGGGGACACACTGATATTTATAGCTAAAAATAAGCGTACACTATAATAAAATCCTGAAACAAAAAGAAAATCCTGAAACAAAAGAAGACATAGTACATGGCATGAGAAATGAAATACAGTTGCAATTCTAATGAGGGATCGCCCATCAGTCGGAGGTAAAGAGCTTACCAGATCTAGTTACTCCACTGATGGCTCGTCCTCCAACTCACTACAAATCTACAAGCATTCAACAAGGAAATGAGCCGATCTTAGTGCAACACCATTACATTAATTACGTTAGTGAATTAACAATGAGGAATATAGGATTTGAGAGTAAGTGTAACCGCGTTTTAGTGGAGGGAAACTATTTATAGGGAAAAAAACCCTTCAATTATTCATCTGACCCCAATATAACTCCGAAATGGCGGAAAACCAGTCCCAACTGTGCTCTGTAGTATTCATACACGAGTACTTTATTAATTATTTATAATAATTAAACAGTTTTTTAAAAATAATATGCATATAAGTCTAGTTTTCATCTGACCCCAATATAACTCCGAAATGGCGGGAAACCAGTCCCAACTGTGCTCGGTAGTATTCATACGATAATACTTTATTAATCATTTATAATAATAAAACAGTTTTTTAAAAATAATATGCATATAAAAGTCTAGTTTTCATTCAAAGTTAAAACTATCAGCAAATGTCCATGCTATAACTGAAATAAAGATTTTTAAAAAAGAGGCATTTTACTTAGATTTGAAAAACATATTTAAAAGTTATTTAAATAAAAAATCTGGCTCATTTCCTTGGCTATGATTCCTGCAGGCAACATATTGAAAAAAAGTTTTAAAAGAAATTAGAAAACTACATATCACTTTCACTTGCACTTTTTATTATATATATATTTGAAGATTTTAGCACAAACAAACACACACCACGGAAGCTCCGTATAGACTGATGAAGAGAAGTGGAGACAGTTGAGAACCTCATATTATCAAATTCATCCGCGCGCGAAAAATAGTTCCTAAAACTAAATTGATACATGTGAGTTAACTATTTGAGTGAGTCATTTAAAAAACGTAATTAAATATTTTAATTAAATAAATTAATAACGCTATTGGAGCCAGTATTAAGTGGAAGGACTAACTTCTAAAACTTGATAAGCGCTATCAGCGCAACTCCTAAGAAACATCCATATATTGAACTATTTGAACTGTCTAACCGACACCAAACTAGAGTTCCTTTTTTGTCATATTTGTTAAGTTTGGTCTAAAAGAGTGAAGGGGGAGCGAGCTAATGGCCCGTATGCAAGAACGATAATAAGCACGGCCAAAGTCTAAGCAAAGTATAGGCTTCGTGCTAGGACGATCGATTACGCAACAAAAAGTCTCGCCAAAGTCTGGTCGCGAGCTTGCTTTGGCTATACTTTGTCCATACTTATTTCCACAACATGGCGCTACGCGCATATACGATCGAGACAGCTGTTTTCACGGCATAGGCTAATTATGGCTTTTTTAGACATTCTCGACGAGTTTGTAGAAGAAGAAAATCATGAAGTGGTGAGAATTCCTCGGAGGTTTCCAGGGTCCTTTTAGGCTTATTCTGACGATGAATTTCGTCGAATATTTCGACTTTCGAAGGAACTTGTTCGCCAAGATTTCTTGCCTATGTTGGGACTGGATATTACTAACACACGACGAAGATTTCCACTTCTTCCAATACAGCAACTACTAATTGACCTACGATTTTATACCACGGGAAGCTTACAGGTAGGCCTAATACTTCAATATAAATAGTTTTGTTTAAAACTATTTTTTTTTTAATATTGCCAGACTAAAAAAAGAACTTATGTTAGGACGTGTTTGTTTTTGAGAGGGAACCACCAATTTAATTTATTGTCTAACTCTTAACTTATATTATGTTGGTTTTTATATATGTATTATATTATATATACGGTTAAGTTTCCAGGCGATTTTTTTTATTGCGGTGTGTTTGCTGATAACCGTGCAAATATTTCAGTAGTTAGTCAACTTTAAAGCCCTATTTTATTGGAGCAAGTAGCCTAGTAGGTTTATTATTTTGTAATTTATATAGAATTTTATGGAGATTGGGATTGTGGTTGGAGTAATTTCTATACAGAAAGATAACCTAATTGTTAGTCCTCCGTAACCTAACGTGTGAATACAATCATGCACTCTTGAAAGTTAACTTATAACAAGTATTACTTTAACAGCAAACACATATTTTCAAAACAGCTTTGTACTTTATAAAAGGGTTTGTAGATAGTCATAACCCTTCCAATTTTTTTTTATATAATAACATTTAATGAAAAGATAATGGTAATGCCAACCATGTTGTAAAAATATAGTAGGCCTAACCTTTTATATGCTTTTTTTTATATCGATTGTTTGTGGGGACTTGTTCAATATAGACCAGTCAACTGTATTTTGGGTTGCTAAGAAAATCTCCATTCTGTTAGCAGATAATGTTCGGCATGTGCTGAAGTTTCCTACTGGAGTGGCTGAACTGGCAGCTGTGAACTTGCAGTTCTATGACAAAGCCAACTTCCCCAGTGTGTTAGGTTGTATAGACTGCACCCACATTGCAGTTCAGAACACCGGTGGACCAAATGGATACATTTACAGGTAACCCTTATGATATGCTAAAATAAATATAGGACTGACATAATTTTCTGAAAAAAGGTTTCTTCCCAGACAAAACCCAAACAATAGTGGAACATACAGCTATTTTACATAGACCCATAGAATTTGTATAATCACTGAGAACTTTTATTTGTATACATCTAATTAGGCAAAACTTCAATTTCATTAGAAAGTACCTACTAGGCCCAAAGTTTTCATCATATTGTATACATAGTTAGGTTTAATGTAAGCTTGGTTAGTGAACAGCAAACTAAAATTACTCTCGCTGGCAGGCCTACTTTCGAATAGTAGTACTAAATATAATTTTCCTTTTTAATTACACAAGACCAACTACACAAAAGTGAACACACGAAACAAAAACCAAAATCCAGGCGGGGATGAAACCTAAGAACCATACCTTTGTAGGCCATTTTTTTAAATTAAAAAAACCTGACATGTATATTATAGAGCCAATTAATGTACAAAAATCTTCTGCATCGACAGTACTTCTGTCTCATTTGCAACACACACATTTCTTGTAAATGGTTAAATTACTTTACTTAGGCCTATTCAAACGAAAACTCATCTGCACACCCACTAACTATTTTAAATCCAGCTAACTCACACAAGGCTACATTAGAGCTTAACTGAAAAGGTAGTTAAGATCCAAACCGACACACCCAAGGGAAGTAAGCTATTTAAAAAAAGGTTATATAAATATATTTTGAGGCTTAAAAATGTCAAAATATTATTATATGGTTCTTTATAACCTAGTTTAACCTAACCTTCATTACGGTAACTATTTGGCTAACTTGGTCAAACCTCTAGGTACTGTTTTCGATTATAAATTAGAATTTCAGTTATATCACAAATAACTATTTGATTTTGTATATAAGATGACATTAGAGAGGGATTATGGACAACAACGTGTAGGTCTATATGTTTATTGGGCAATTATTCGTTTGTATAAATGTTGTGAAGATTAAGGCCGACTACATCCCAAGTCTTGTCTTCATGCCCAGACCTCTCCACAGGCTTTGTCTTCACTGCAGACTGCTCACCATAGGTCTTGGTTTCACTGCCCAGACTACTCCACCAGGGTCTTGTCTTCATGCGCCAGACTTCCACAGGTCCTGTCTTCACTGCCCAGACCTGCTCACAGGGTCATGTTATGCCCAGACCTGCTCCACCAGGGTCTTGTCTTCAACTGCCCAGACCTGCTCCACAGGGTCTTGTCTTCACTGCCCAGACCTGCTCCACCAGGGTCTTGTCTTCACTGCCCAGACCTGCTCCACCAGGTCTTGTCTTCACTGCCAGACCTGCTCCACCAGGGTCTGTCTTCACTGCCCAGACCTGCTCCACCAGGGTCTTGTCTTCACTGCCCAGACCTGCTCCACCAGGGTCTTGTCTTCACTGCCCAGACCTGCTCCACCAGGGTCTTGTCTTCACTGCCCAGACCTGCTCCACCAGGGTCTTGTCTTCACTGCCCAGTACCTGCTCCACCAGGGTCTTGTCTTCACTGCCCAGGACCTGCTCACCAGGGTTCTGTCTTCACTGCCCAGACCTGCTCCACCAGGGTCTTGTCTTCACTGCCCAGACCTGCTCCACCAGGGTCTTGTCTTCACTGCCCAGACCTGCTCCACCAGGGTCTTGTCTTCACTGCCCAGACCTGCTCCACCAGGGTCTGTCTTCACTGCCCAGACCTGCTCCACCAGGGTCTTGTCTTCACTGCCCAGACCTGCTCCACCAGGGTCTTGTCTTCACTGCCCAGACCTGCTCCACCAGGGTCTTGTCTTCACTGCCCAGACCTGCTCCACCAGGGTCTTGTCTTCACTGCCCAGACCTGCTCCACCAGGGTCTTGTCTTCACTGCCCAGACCTGCTCCACCAGGGTCTTGTCTTCACTGCCCAGACCTGCTCCACCAGGGTCTTGTCTTCACTGCCCAGACCTGCTCCACCAGGGTTCTGTCTTCACTGCCCAGACCTGCTCCACCAGGGTCTTGTCTTCACTGCCCAGACCTGCTCCACCAGGGTCCTGTCTTCACTGCCCAGACCTACTCCACCAGGGTCCTGTCTTCACTGCCCAGACCTACTCCACCAGGGTCCTGTCTTCACTGCCCAGACCTGCTCCACCAGGGTCTTGTCTTCACTGCCCAGACCTGCTCCACCAGGGTCTGTCTTCACTGCCCAGACCTACTCCACCAGGGTCTGTCTTCACTGCCCAGACCTGCTCCACCAGGTTCTGTCTTCACTGCCCAGACCTGCTCCACCAGGGTCTTGTCTTCACTGCCCAGACCTGCTCCACCAGGGTCTTGTCTTCACTGCCCAGACCTGCTCCACCAGGGTCTTGTCTTCACTGCCTAGACCTGCTCCACCAGGGTCTTGTCTTCACTGCTCAGACCTGCTCCACCAGGGTCCTGTCTTCACTGCCCAGACCTACTCCACCAGGGTCCTGTCTTCACTGCCCAGACCTGCTCCACCAGGGTCTTGTCTTCACTGCTCAGACCTGCTCCACCAGGGTCTTGTCTTCACTGCCCAGACCTGCTCCACCAGGGTCTTGTCTTCACTGCCCAGACCTGCTCCACCAGGGTCTTGTCTTCACTGCCCAGACCTGCTCCACCAGGGTCCTGTCTTCACTGCCCAGACCTGCTCCACCAGGGTCCTGTCTTCACTGCCCAGACCTGCTCCACCAGGGTCCTGTCTTCACTGCCCAGACCTGCTCCACCAGGGTCCTGTCTTCACTGCCCAGACCTGCTCCACCAGGGTCTTGTCTTCACTGCCCAGACCTGCTCCGCCAGGGTCTTGTCTTCACTGCCCAGACCTGCTCCGCCAGGGTCTTGTCTTCACTGCCCAGACCTGCTCCACCAGGGTCTTGTCTTCACTGGCCTTGTGTGGCGTTACAAAAAATATGTTTTTACACTGTGATGAAGCAACTCGCATCTTGTTTATGCTGCAGTAGATGTTTTTACATGAGGCATTTTAAGACTATATTTTGCAAATTTCCTAAATATCTTTTATATTAATAAAAACTTACTATGCAACAGAATTGTTGGCTTATCTTTTATTTTTGTGTTGAAAACAAACCTAATCAGTCTTCTAAATCCTTATTTTTTCTTTATTTGTGAATATATATCTTTGTAAGAATTCGTGTATACTGCATCCAACATTTGAGTTAATGTGTTAGTAATTGACACATACATAATAAAATCTTATATAAATTTTTTAGACAAGCTAAAATCGTATAGATCTAAACTATTTTCTTTAGTTCCCTATGTGTTTTTATCTGATTTGGGTTCTTCAAACCAGCATTAGATAAATTATATTTATTTACCATTTTTCAATAATTGAAAACATGCATATAGTGATTTTTTTATATAAATCATTAAGAAAATAAATTATTTAAAAAAAATTATACCTAATTTTATTCTTTGAATCTTTGGTAAACAAAAATAAATTAAAATGATCTATTCAAATGGCTTCCTGTTAATTTTTTATATAAAAACATAGTTTGTGGTAAATTATGTTGCATTTACATATATTATAATGGTACTAAAACTAGTAAATATAATATTTTAATAACCATAACCTAAGCAAGAAATGAAAAGATCAGGAACGAATATTTTAATAAAATGGATTCTTAAAAAATTTGTGTGGAGAACCAGAACTCAAGTATTTTGGTGAGACTCCCTGGTTTAGTCCATGACCAATTATATACTTAATATTATGGTACACTTGCTTCCGATCCAGTGATCGAAGGGTTCAAGGTGTCACTCTCATTATAGACTGGGCTGCTGATTAGTTCAAATCCTGGTGGAGTGGTGTCTCCATTCTGCCCCACACAAATACTGGTACACTTCCTCTAAATTAAACCTAACTACCGTTAGCACATTAGTGTTATTAGTTCATAACATGATCAGGTTGTGACACTGTCAAGCAAAGTTTGGTGAAATAAAGAGAGGAGACTGGATTGGTGACGACTTTAAAAAAGCACACAATTTGTTTAAGAGCATACTTTGATTTATTATCACAAAAACTAGAGTTATTAAATACTGCAAAAATAAAAGCAAAGTTAAAATTGAATTTAAGTACATACACATAAGTAACATTAATTTAAAAAAAAGGGTTATAAATAGTCATTAAGTAAAGAGATAATTGTAGAAAAATAACAAAAACACTAGCACATATTTACAAACAATTCAACATCGCAATGCAACATGACATATTCTCCAGAAAGTGGGTACATGGGTTTATTTTTATTTTTTATTGTATTTTTCACACAGCTATCATATTTATGAAAATGCACAAACCACTGATAGAACACTAGATCATGTAATCTTAAAGAAAAAGTGTGGATGTGGCCAAACTAATCAACATTTTCAACATGCCAGAAGAAGCTAGTTTTTTTACATTGTTGTTGAGTGTAGATTGGACAAAATTAATAATGATACAAAAACAGATGAAAAGTATGAATAAAATTAGTAACACAAGCTTTAAAGATACAATATTAGGGGGCATTCAGGTATGATCTAAGCACCTTAGGGGGGAGGGGGGGTTCGAGCATTGCTTATTATTGCTGAGAAAGGGGACTTGGAACAAAGCTAATGTAAGAAAGAGAGAGATGGGCAAGAATGGACGAGGGGACATAGCTTACATATTTATAGTTTGTCGAGTGGAAATTAAAATGTATAAAATTTTAATTCTTTTTTCAAACTTTACCTGTATAATACAATAAATTTAAATTAGGTGTAGAAAAGTGTTAATTGTGAATTATTTAACATCATTAAATCATTAATTTACACCTCTTTTCATTAATAATTACCAGCAATTTAAAAATTACATAAGAAACCATGGTTATTCCTATGATCAAATTATATATAAAAAAAAAGCCAATAAACATTACATAAAAAGAGGGTGGTGGTTTTTTGCTTTTTTTTTGCTTACAAGAGCAGTTTAGGTGGTCCAAAATGGCCAAAAATACAATTTTTGCTTATTATGGGTGTGCATAGTCCACTTTTTCAATTCGAAACTAATTCAAATCGAATATATGAAATATTCTCAAAGCCAAATAAAGATTCTAATATTTTTTTGGTTGATTGTTTTATGCTTGAAAAAATCTTATATTTTTGTTATTTATATAGCTTTATGTACTTAAATTACTTGAAAATGTTTTATTACACAATTGTTTGTGATATTTAGTTTAATTCTAATAAATCAAGTTATCTACCACTTACAATTTAATTAATTTAGATTTTTTCCATATGAATATTGTTTAATACTGTACATAACAGCTCAGAATGACAATAATTGATCGTTATTGGCGAAGATTTATAATGGTCGAAGTTTATATTGATATCGAAGTTTCGAAGCTTCGCACACCTCTATTAAGTCCCATGTAATAGTTGAACACCCCCTTATTTAATATAAAAGTTTGTTTTAATATTGATTACAAATAAAAAATAAAATCTTATATGCTAATAAACAAACATTTTTATAGGTTATTTTAGCATTAAATTATTATGTTTTAGCCAAGTATTTTGATTCCCTAATATTTCAGTTTATAGCCATCAAGAAAATGTAATACATTTTTTGAAATTCAGTCAGTCTTTTACTGGGATTAGAGCCTAATCCATTTTATCAATTAGGCTAAATCTTAATAACAAGGGGTTTCAAAGAGGAGTTTTCGGAAATATCTATAAAACCCATTAATTAAGGGTGAAAGGATAGTTTACTTAAGGGTGAGAAGAGGAAAATGGATTTTCTCCAAATCGACTAACAATTTTTAATAAACTTCAAATCTAGGCACTGTTTAATGTAATTAACAAAATGGCAACTCAACATTTTCAAATAAAAATTACTTTGAGGGTACTTTACATTTGCAGAAATTTTCAATTTTAATCATATCTTGCTGTTATTCGAGATGTGAAATAACTTAATGCTAAGTTAAAGTGATATTTAAAAAAAACCTCTACCTGAAATATATTTTTATAAAACTAACAGTTTCTGTGATTTTGGCATTAAAAAGTAAAGTAATGAGGTTCAATAAATTGATTAATTGGTGATTAGTTCTTTCTTAAGAGTTTTTTTCTCGGTACATTTCTGTAACAGTTAACAATATTGCATATAGTGTTTATATATATAGTATTTGTTGGAATATTTATGGATGAATGTCATTATTTTGTTTCAGACTGATTGAGAGTCTGTGTGGTGCACTGTACCATTTATTTGTATAGTGGTATTTGTAGACCAAAATTATAACTAAATTCATAAAATGTATCTCAAATATTGGTTGATTGCTTTTGGCCAGGATACTGGATTTCTTGCATTCCATTGTGAAGTGTTAAAAAACCATTGTCCTTTAGAGCGCTACAGTGAACTAGATGACCTTAATCCATTGTGAATTTCTTCATTTTGGCGACTCTCCCACTCACGCTTTACTTTTGCTGCCTGGAAGGTTTCGCGGTGCATCTCTGCGTCAAACTCCATCTTGAGACGTAGTCGCTCCATCTCCAGGCGGTGCAGCTCCTCTGCCTGCTGAATATCTAGGCGGTGCCGCTCCTCGGCCTGCTGAACATCCAGGCGGTGCCGCCCCTGTTTTCAAACAGAAATTAAAGTTTTATAAAACTACTGACATTTGGGTTTGGTAGGATGTTACACAAAATTATTCACATCAAGGCCACTTTTTTTTAAAAAATAACAATAAGTCACAATTTTATTGCCACCATTACACTCTAAAAATATGCTAAATCGGATGATACTTAAATAATGAATTATTGAAAGATTTTTAAAAATACATGTTTTAGTCATAATCATCAATAATGTTACCTTTATTATAGTCAATATGAATAGGCCTAAGTGTAAAAAAAAGGATCATTAGTGAATGTATTAATTTTTTAGATATACATCTAGTTAATCATACAACTTTTGGTATATAATTGTATTTGCCATGCCTTTATAATAAGGTGACCAATTTTTTTCCAATGCAAAGGAGGACGAAAAAATGTAAGAAAAAAGTACAACGTAAATAAATGAAACATTTTATTAATTCAAACAAAAATACACTAATTATGCTTACATCCCTTTTAATTATTTAATTAAACGAGTATTTTTCCATTGAATGAATATTTTTTGTCAATATATCATTTTCTAGCTATAATCGCGTTTTTCCGAATTGTTCCGTCACATGACACGTAACAGTTCGGCGCGGCATCTCTGAATACAGAGATTAACAGATTAGTTTTAAAATATCGAAAAGGAGGACACTTTTCGAGGAAGGACAGAACCTACAAAAGAAGGACTGTCCTCCCTAAAGGAGGACGATTGGTCACCTTATTTATAATTGTAATAACAGTGATAAATCGATTATTTATTAATATTTAAAATAGAAAATGCAGTTTATATGTGACTAATTTTGTGTACCATTGCCAATGTGGACAACTTATTTCAATATGTGTTTACATAATTTAACAAAACGTATTTGATAATGCAGAATAATACTGGGCTAGGCCTTAAAAGACCTACCTGTACTAAACAGCCTTACATGCTAGTTAAAAGTAGGTAGTAACTTTTTAGGCTTTCAAATGTTAAACATGTATTTCAAGGCTTGGCTGCAGGGTAATGTAATGTGATCCTCCCTACAAAATAAATTACTAGTGAATAAGTCTCATAAAAATAATAGCTCGTTAAATAATTAAATACTTTGGTTTGATTGAGAGAGATTTCAGGAATGATGCCTAAGCACCATACTGTATAATAGGCCTAAAATATATTTAACTTAAGATACCAAATAAAAAATTTAAAACTATGAGTACATTTTTACAGATTTTTAAACAATATTTGTTTCTGCGTCACTTCAGCCTAATTAAGTTTTTTAATACATTATCTTGAATTTAGTAGTGGATTTATTGCATTCTTGTGGGTGTTATATTAGGCAGTAAAATTTGTGATTTTGGGGATTTTCAGTGAGGAAAAAATCGCCTAAATTGTATTGTTCAGGTTTGGTACCCGACTTGTCAATTCCTATGAATATTTAAGCATTTCTGAGATTTTGATATTGATGCCTACTTTTCCATTTAGATCATCATAATAATTTAAGTCTAAGCAATAGATTGTGTGTATTAATAGTAAAAACACTTTTTTTAATATATCTTATAATGACAAAGATATACTTTTATTGAATGCTCGTAATTTGTGAACCGCTTTGTCGTCTACGCCGTTTACCCAAAATTAAGTAGACCTACCTTAGCATATTCTGTTATGAACATGGTGAAGCTTACAAGACAGAACCATAGTGTAATCAGTCAAAGTAATAATATTTCTTCACTCCGTTCACTGTGAAATATACCAACCTTACCTTGTTTGGTTCAACTATGGTGTAGTCTATAAGATGAGTAATCAGTCAAGGTAAGACTACTAAATTGCTTGATTCCACTATGGAGTAGTTCATGGGCGCCGCGAGGAGGGTGCTAGGAGGTGTTCTTGCACCCACACCCCCTCTGGCTTATGAAAGTGGTGAGAAGGGGGAAAAAATGTATTTTGCATAAAATTAATCAACATTTGTTAAAGAGCTTTGGGAAATCCAATCCATTTTACAAAAATCAACCTTGGAACTAAAACTTGAGTCGTCTTGGTTGCTGTCCAAATTCGTTACATGTTACATGCTGATTGTACATTTTCCTGGGTGCACCCCCCCTTCAAGTAATTCTGCCGGCGCTCATAGTATAGTTTATAAGATAGAGTTATAGTGTAATTAGTCGAGGTAATGGTGTGTATTCCCTTCGTTCACCGCGAAATACACCAGCCGTACCTTGTTTGTTTACACTATGGTGTAGGCCAGTGTATCTGCCAAGGTTGGGTTGCAGTCTTTCGGGGTAGATTGAGTTATTATTGAGCAATAGTTCAAGGAGAAAATCCTGTGAGGATCTTATTGACTTGAGAGGTAATACCAGCGCACCACACAGCTCCAAGTAACGGCAACACACAATACAGCGTGTTTTTTTTAAACTAAAAATAAGGGTGGAAAGGATCAAGACGAGACCGTAGGCACGTAACTAGGCCTCAATTCCGTGGTTTGGTCGAGCGAGAATACGAAGGGAAGAAAAGTACCAAAGCAATCATTTAAACCTTTAAACATTAAAAATCTGTTTTTAAATTAACAAAATAATTCCATCTAGCTATTCGTGACGTTGCAGCCGACACAAATGGTCTAGTAACCAAAATAATCCTTAGTGAGGTTGGGGTTAGGTGGATCAACCCTCCCTCACCCCTTAATTTTTTAATATATTATTTAATATTTTTTAATTCATTCTCAATGAATAAAAGCTTATTGGAGTCTTACAAAATGTACCTATAGCATCTTAAAAATAATTTGTTTTATTACTTCAAGGGGGGTTTGCTGTTCAGGCGATTGCTTACGGTGATGTAACGTAGTTTGCAATAATTCATAAATAATTTTATTACTAATCACGAGTATTTAATAGAATATTTACATTAATATTTCATTTATTGTATTAAATTGTAAATTCTAACTAAATTCAAATGTGATATTAGTGGACATCATGGATTGGAGGATGAGATGGGAGGGATGTGTGTCCATGCTATTTCATAAACATAAATTTTATTTTTAATATTTTGAAACCTTTGTTTTAAATAAGCACAAATAAAACTACCCTATCAATGTTTCAACACACCTCAAGGATAACATTTGCAGCGAAATATCGTATAATGGTACATGAAGTCAGTCAAATTGAGGTCGTACATCTGACAACACTGCTTGGAACAATTTTGATTCTAATTTTGAGGGCTGGAGGGAACCAACCGAACATACATGTATCAATCCGCGGTTTTATACTGGATTAGGGTGCCTCACTACATATACGTCACGTTTTTCCCGCGAGTGAGAAACTTAACATGGTCCATGTACAATACTTTAAGACTAGATTTAACAGTAATGGGCATATATAAGGTAGTACTGGGGAAAGGGCAACTGCTTGTTCTATTCATTGTGTATTTCGAGATTATCTGATAAGTGACATCCAAACCATAATCTTCCACGCGTATCTGTCAAACATACGTAAATTAATTTAATAAGTTTTTTGGATGTACCTAACTTAACTAAAAGACCACATAATTTATTTCTTTTAACTCAATCACAAACTTCTTTAATACGGTATATTAAGTTATGCTAGTATTATTCTTTAAAGCGCTTCAAGGTCATAATACCGGAACCAAAACTTAATCATATCTGAATAACCTAGATCTTGCGACAGAGATTTATACTCAAACAAAAGGAAATAATGACAAATAGTCTAGTAATGAGGAAACAGAGAAAGAATATAGCGAGAAGAAACGAGTGAAGCGAGTGGTACGGAAAGCCAGGAGGGATTGGATATAAAAATGGACAGAAATGTTGGAACAGGATGTGGAAGGAAGTAAAAAGATGTTTATAGCAAGGTAAGACACAGGGGGAGAAACAAAAGATAATAAGTTAGAATGATAAAAGAAGAAGGAAGAACGTTGAAGATAGAAGAGGAAAAAAATAACTTGGGATGAGATATTTTATAAGATGTTTATCATGGAAGAGGAAATATATGATAGTGAAACAGAAGTGCAGAAAGATCTAATCAAAGAGGTGGAAAGAGTTGTAGGATGCAAAGAAAAGCACCGGACGTGGATGAACTTACTGTGGAAATGATAGAGCTGGAGATAAAGCAGGTTTACAATTATTATACAGGCTACTGAAAGTGTTTTATAAGAAAAAGGTACCGGAAGACTATAAAAAGGGAGTTTTAATACCTTTTTCAAAAATGGAGACAGTAAGAGGTGTATAAATTATAGGGGATAACGCTGATATGCCCCTGTAGAAAAATATATGAGAAGATGTTAGAAAAGAGGATAAGAAATAAAATGAAAGTAAGGGGGAAAGTGGAACAGCATGGATTAAGGGATCAGAGGTTTACAATAGACCTTATCTTTGCCATACGATAGCTGATGGAAAGAAGGTATGAATTTGGGAAAGACTTAGTAACGTTATTTATGGACGTGGAGAAGGCATATGATAGCGTGGATATAAATAAAGTCTGGAAAGTTATGAAGAAGGCCAAAGTGGAAAGAGGAGCTGTAATGATAGTGTAAAGCATGTATGAGGATAATAGGAGTTGTGTTAAGCTGGAGAGTGAGAGGATGGAGCGGTTACAAATAAAAAATGGAGTAAAACTATTTGTAATGGTAATGGAAAAAGTCATGAATAATGTAGCAGGAAAACTTGGGAAGAAATAATGAAAGTCATGATGTTTGATGATGACTTGATGGTATGTGGGGAAAAGGAAGATGAAGTACAGAAACAGCTACAAGAATGGAATTATAAACCGCAAGAGTGTTGAATGAAATTTAGCATGGTGAAGTGTGAAGTTATGGTAATGTTAAATAAGAGGATAAGGCCTAGTAAAGCTATAAAGTTGGTTGGGGTGGAGATGAGAAAAGTACAGAACACAAACTATCCTGGAAACGTGATTGCGGCGAAAGGTGGAAGGAGAGAGGATCTAATTTGAAAAGTACATCAGGGAGAGTTGCTCTATAGGTATGTAAGAGACCTGTTATGGAGAAAAGAAGTGATCTTGAAGTGTAAGTAAGTGTTGTAGAGAGCGTACTTTGTACACATAGTCACACATGCAGTAGAAATATGGACATTAAATGTACGAGAGATTAGTAAAGTGGAGGCCATGGGAGTAAAGTTTGTTAGGATTATGTTAGCTGTCATGAGGAGAAACAAAATTAGAAATGAAGTTTTCCGGGAAAGAATGGGATACAGGGAGTACATGAGATAGTAGAGCTAGAAAAACTGAGATAGAATGATGTAATGATGAAGAAGGAAAGGATGCAAAAGAAAATTATGGAAATGAAGTATGTAGGAAAAAGACCTTAAGAGAGGCTAAGAAAGAGATGGGAGCAGAATAAATGTAAGTGAAAGGCAAAGAATGGAAGCAATTATATGAAGATTACTGGTGGAAGGATAGAGAAATATGAATGAATTTTACTAAACTGACCCGGCCACAGGCTGGAAGCAGTTGATGATACTTTTATTATCATTGATAAGTAGCTTCAACTCAAATGAAAGCTATTGTCCGTGGAACGTGACATTTTAAATTTTTGTCAATTTCAAAGGATTAAATACCACATCTATTTATTTCACTTTTATTTAAGTCCTAGTACGACATTACCTTTAATTTGCGTATCATTAAAGCATAATGATAAAAAGTGGGGAAATACACGACGATATTCATTTATAATGGGCCGTGTTAAAATTAGTGCGGATATTAGGCAATTTTCAACCACAACTGGCCGTGCTTTAGCATCTTGATGTATTGACAAACCTGTAGCTGAACTTAATTTAAAGAAATTATAAAGGGAGCGCCACTTTGAGCAATTTGATGTTATTGTTTACAAAAGTACGTCAACCATACAATGTAGTTATATTTTAATTCAAAGATAGCCAAACATGCATATTGTTTTAATAAGTATAGTAATGGCTTCATTTGGTTTGGATTTTAAAGGGTTTTGATTAATATTATTACTATTACAGTTTCAAAATGCGACCTGTTTTATAGCAACTGAGTTTTCCAATTTCCATAAAGCTTTATGTATAAACTCGTGTTTTTATTGAGTGACGTCACAAGCTAAGCCAATCAGATGTTTTTCTCCTTATATTCTCTTTACATTGGTTGAAACCAAGTTTTAGGCCATGAGTACTATGTTCTTAAAACTCAGAGAAACTCAAAGAAGAAAAATCTATATTGTTCTTTTTATTAATTCAGGTACAAAAGCATGATCATCCCTCCGTTAACCTTTTGGCTATAAATGTTTATAGATCCAGGTGAGTGAGCAATAAGAAAACCACACAATTCAGTATAAGATTTCTCTTATTACATTATAAAACGTTTTACTTTAATAGAGGCTCAAAAAAATTTGAAATAAGTTATTTACATGATTTTAGACTTTAAATCTGTGTTTGCTCTTTTAATATATGTTTGCATTAAAATTTTCACAGGAAGATTCTGTTAGAAAAAATATATTTTTTTGCAGTCAACATTGATTACATTTTACTATTTTATTAGTGTTATTTTAAATGTATTGGTAGTTAATCTATGAATAGTGGCAGCTGCAAATCACATTATGTCAACCATTTCTGTGGCTACATGGTCTAAGGCATCACACTCACAATATAATATACTGCAAATTATTGGGAGATCATAGTTTGATCCCAGCTGGGTGTACTGAGGGTGGGTTTTTATACTCTCCACGCAAATGCGGGTACACTACCTCTAAACATTCAACCTTCCTCATCCCTAACACATCTGCATAATTATTATGTAGGGATATAACCCAAACAAGTAGTAAGACACGGTGCTAAAAAAAAAATCACATGTCCTGACCAATGAGTATGTTAAAATCTATCTAGTAGCTTTGCTAATTGTCAGAGGAGGCCCTTCCTATGAAAATTGGAACTATTTACATTGTTATTACAGGTAAAATACTTTTGCTTTCAAAACTTTATTTTAAAAGCTCATTTGACACGGCTCTCAAGCTATGCTAATCAAACTGACTACACTTGGTTACTATTAGTAGATCTTTTGACCTGCCTCTGATAAGCTTTATGCAAGTGGCCCAACCCCCCACTCCCTCAAGATAGTTTTTTTAGTAACGTGTCCTACTACCTGTTCTGGTTTACACTCAAAATAAATTTGAACCCACCTAAAACTACAGCTATATAATCCCCATAATGCTCAGTTCATTTGGTTATTTTTAGGTAGGTGACATGGCGGTCTAGGGGTAAGGTGTCAAGACTTCTGTCCTGGGGGTCTGGGTTTCAATCCTTGGTCCCGGCACAGATTTATATGATTGCCAAACCTTTCCTTCACCTCTGACAAGACGTGTGTTAATCACAACTTGTGAATGTGTGGAATGCCAGGCCTCCACTGTGGTTCGGATCCCACGTTAAACTGTAGGTCCTCCATTTCATCTCACAATCACCCAACCATTAAGTAAGTGCATACAAACCGAAAGGGTAGCAAGACGCGGTGCTAATAATATTATTATTATTATTATTATTATTTATAGGTAGGCCTCCTAGTAATAATATCTACTAATCTATTTGACAAACAAAACAATAGGCTACTATTATTTTTCCCTTAAAAGAGTGTACATAGTATTAACGTGCATATTTACGGCTGGTGATACTTATTATGACACTAATTCCAACACCATCCTCTTTCATTCACCGTTTAAGATGTGGGAATGAGGAAGGTGGGTTAGGGGAAACACATCCCATTATGTTGATGAGAGGATGGGTTTAATATGTGGGGATGAGGAAGGCAGATTAGGGGAGATAGATCCTCATTAGATTGAGGAGAGGATGTGAAAATCATAAAGATAAATCATTGGGTGAAAACCACCTCCAGCCCAGAGGTCTAGTGGTCAGAGTTCTTGTTTTCAGATCCAAAGATCCAGAATTTTTCTGTGAAGCATTAGGTTTTTAATGGGGTCAAACTATAACTTAGTCTAATAATAATTGTTTTGGTTTTTCTGGCAGCTGAGAAGATGGCAACAAGACATTTGGAGGAAGCAGAGTCTTCAACAAAAACTTTTCAATCCAAAGAACTGAATGAGAGACCTTTGAAAAAAGCTCGTTATGTTTGGCAAATAAAAGGTAAACATCACTTAAAAAATACAGAGAACAGTCAATCAGAATCTTTTATAGCGCCTACTAATGTAAATGAATCATATCACATTGGGGCGCATCATTCCAGTACATGCAGCAAAAAAGATTGTTGTGAAGATCAGTGTTTTAATGTGCCAAAAAATAATTCAAATGAATTGTGCCATGCAAAGATACATCGTTGTAGTTTGAACTCTTGTAAAAGCGACTGCCAAGACGTAATGGACGTTGAAAGCGGGGACCCTATTAAACCTGCTTGTCCTGAAGTTGAACAAAAGGAAAATCTTATGACATCCTCATTGGAGTCTCTAGATGTTTTCACTTCCCCACTTCAAGACTCTAGCATCACCTCTAGTCAAGTCAACGCGGGTCAGATTGTGGATTCCTCCATATTTTGTCCTCATTCTCCTGATTGGCAGATTAGAAAGTGGCAGTCCAGGCAGATGGCACGCTCTTACATCGACAACACTTTGAACCATGCTATGGATGATAGAGAAATGGGGTTTGTTCCTTTGGATGTAGATTCAGAAATGATGGAGGAAAGTTTAACAGATGATTGTATAGAAGGGAAAGCTGTCCTAATGGCAATTCATAATTATGGCCTACAAAGGTCTCTGTTTTTCGATATGGGTACTGTGTGCCGATGCGCTTCCAGTAATTGTGATGACCCCAACATCGCTTGTTCATGTCCCAAACGCCAAGTTTCTAATGAAGTCCCAACGTTTGGTCCCTTTCATTCACGCCATGAAATGGTTTTTAAACATCACTGGGAAATTGATGTTCCTGAAAACCAACAGCACTTATGTTCTATACATTCTAAAGCTAAAAGGCAAGATGTTGAAGACGATGCATATCGGTATAGTGATTATTTTTCTTTAGGTGATAGCAGTAGTGACAGTGTTTCTAGCAGTAGCAAGTTTTACAATGGCAAGAAAACTGATGACACGCGCATTAAGGATGTTGATTCCCATCCGAAACAAGTTGATTTACATCTTTCAGAAGTTGTACCATCAATAATTGAGGGAGTTTCTGCGTTAGATCCTAATAACTCAGAGGAGCAAACAGTGACAACATTAAATAGGACAGTTTCATTAATTTGCAACAAGGAAAATTCCAATGAAGAACATTCAACATCAGAGCATATTGATTTTATGGACAGGGCAGTAGCAACGGCCATTTTAAAGAAAGGATTAAGTACTCTTAGTTCCTTTAACTTTTAAAAATGTTTTGGGTGGGTGGATGTAAATTTACCAGTACACAAAGCATCTAAGCACACACATTGACTTAAATATAACCAGTTCAATCTAATTTTTCAATTTTTGTGTACCCATCCACGAAATTGATACGAGTGATCGATCACTATTCTATGACATTTGATAAATTGGTTACATCACTTCACTGATGTCCTGGGGTGGTGAGTAGAATGGTCTATACCACAGTAATGCTAGGAAACGTGTGTGTGTGTGTGTGTGGGGGTTGAGTGAGACTAGTCCTTGGATAAGATGCACGGTACAGGGCAGAAAGCTAATAGTACCAGCTAGATTGCCTCCTGTTTGGGTTGCTAGGGTGAGAATGGGGTAAGGGGGGGATAGCTATAGTCCAATTTTCTTAGTAAGGGTCTTTTTTGAAGATACAAACATTTGTTTGTGAACAAAATTAACATTTTACCGGTACTATATTATTACTGTTATTTTATTGGTAACGGTATTGTCTATCAAAAGTGACAGTTGGAAAACACCTGACTTGATGTACATGAACATATGAAAGTAGATCTAGTAACTTTTATAGCTGTCAAATAAGGCTCTTATGAAAATTGGACTGTATTGTTTGAGTTTCATAGGAAGCTTGTTATTTTAAAACCGAAAACTCATGTTGCCAAAACGATGGTAGAAAAAGTATTACAGTTGTATTTACATTCTTAGCCCGTTTAGTTAATATGTAAAAATAGATCGTACAGTAATTGATAAGTAAGTATTACTGTACGCCTTTGATCACTTTTTAGATGAACATTACAATTCATAAATAAAATAAGACATTTCTAGAATGACATTTTTTAGTGCCCTCCAATCAATGTTGGTGGTCGAAGGTGGGCATTTTATAAAAATTAGAGTATATCTAGGTTCATCTGATACAAACCCCTCCTACAGAGGCTGTTGGATAGTGAGTAGCAGGAGAGTAGGTCATCTCGGACAACACACCGTTATTTGAGATTCTAGAAAAGGACCTGTCTGTGTTAAGTTAAAGTTGGCTGATTTTTTTTAGAAAGATTCAATCAAACAAATTCCTTTATTTTGTGTATGTATTTTAAACCAAAATTGGAGCAGATAGAAAATCTACTTTTCTAACTTCAAAAAATGTGTATAGCTGGAAGAATGTTCAACATGGTGAGAAATAGAGTGAACCAATCAGCTACTACCGCTAAGCGTTACCACTAGTTGTCGATAAGTGTGTACAAATTATATTTAAATGGGTAGAAAAGTAAGTTAGATATTAAATACAGTGCCAAATCTATATTGGCCCCTTATATTATTAAATATTAACTGTTGATACTGTAACTTAGTTGTGTAAAATGTATATTTCATGTTGTGACTATGAATGTACTTTATAATCTTTCAATGTATAGTTTTACAAATAGTAACAAACTTAATTTATTAATTTGTGAATTAGTCTTAATATTTTTTGAAAACCTTAAAAATAGGTAGGCCTTAAGCTTCATATTAAATAAATTTGTCTCAAAACAACTTTATAATATTCTGAAAATTGGAAAACGACACCTGGACACTGGACTCAAACCCGGGACCTTTGACTTAGTACGCCAATGCTCTTATCATTGAGCTATACAGGAACCGTCCCGTGCCCAGGGTCATTCTTCACTCATATTTTAAGGCAGAGCATAAATAATAGCTTGGGCTATTTGATTCTTACTTTATAATAGACAAAACCCATCAATTGAAAAGCCATCAAAATGAAAGATGGCCTAGTTATGTTTCTTATTTGGTCTTTGGACACCTTTATGGACACCTTTTTTCACCCTATAAATATAGTTCCTGCACCATCTCTCTGTACAAATGCTATTGCGCTTTATTCAAATGTACCATTCATGTCATGTATATTTAGAGTAGATTCAGAGGTAAGACAAATTATTAGACTAGACTTTTGTCAATGTGAAAATATCTTTGCACAATCACATTTTTACTTAAGTAGGAAATTACTATTAAAATAGCTTTTATTATATATTGAGTTGTTTTGTTACCTTAAGTTGACAATATTAATAGCATCAGCTCTTAAAATTGGTTTGAACCAAAAACTACTAATCATCTGTTTATGCTGTTTCTGTGTTATTATTCTAACTCTTTAGTGTCATAGAGAACTGTTCATCTTAAGTTACTTTAAATCTTTACTTAGTAAAATAGTTTCTAATGATGTTTGTTACCTTTTGTTAACAGTATAGATTTGTTTTAATACATCCATTCCTGATTTCTGTGATTAATTCTTGGTTATTGTTCTTGACTTTCAAGCCAGTAACATTTTAAGGTGTTGGGTAAAACAGTAGATTTTTCAGCTAAGAAAATTTCCAATGCAAAAGTTATTTTGGAAGAAGATCGCTATACAGAAAGCCAGGTAGCAATAAGATTAAATATTTCACAAAAATCTGTTAGTAGAATAAAGCAGGCTTGTCATTAAAAATGAAAACTATGAACTGAAGCGAGTCTCCTTAGTCTAATAATTTGTCCTGCCTCTGTAATGTAGTTGCTGATTGCCAATACTGATATTAAAGTGTATCATAGTTAAAACCAGAATATAAATGTTCATAGATGAATATATAAACAACTCCATGGCATTTAAGTAGTTATTTGTTCACAGCTTTACTCCTACACATCAGCTTATTATATTAAAAGTAACACTTTGATTATCGTTAAATATTTGTACATGGGTCAAACTCTTGCCTAGCCGGTCATCTGAGCCACAGTCGGTTCATAGCCTTGCTCTTTAGCCTCTTCCACACTTTCCGGTCGACAGCAGTAGTCTCATCTGTACTCCATCACCCCATCTCAACTTCTGTCTTCCCAGTGTCCCTCTGTTTTTCCTAGGGACACCTATTTTATAATTCCCTTCTCTCTTCTTAATAAATGCCCCAACGTCTCAATTCTTTCTTTTATTACTGCCCTTAATGTCTGCTTCCTTAAAAACATTTATCTCAACATTTCCCCTAATTTAAATTCCCCATTTTCGTGCCCGGGTCCAAAAATTGTCCTTAGTACTTTATTTTTAAACACTAATAACTTCATATTTTTTGTTTAACGTCCATAATTCAGAACTGTAGAGTATCACTGCTCTAAATATTATTTCATATAGGTACTCTTATTTTTGTTCTTCTAAACACTATCCTTGAACTGAAAATTTTATTTAAAGGATAAAAACATTTATGGGTCGAACTAATTATTTGAAAATATCAGAAACAATTATTCTGAGTCTTTGTTACAGCAGCAATTGAGGTTTTTTTTAGCACCGTGTCTTACTACCAGTTTGGGTTGTACACTATAGTTGATGTTAACTTAAGTGAGAACATTGTATAAAGTTCAAGTGGTTTTCACACTCTTACTTGTGTTTCATAACTAATTAGACTTAAGTGAAATGTTTAATTTCTTAGTTTGGCTATGTTAATGGAATGCCACCTATATTGATTTTACACAGAGTTCAAACACAGCTTCATAGTAGGTACTGCAAATAATTCCTACTTCATTGTACAGTCCACTTTTCATAGGAAGGGCCTTCCTTATCTGACAGAAAAGTTGCCAACTCTACTTTCACGTATTCATACACATATTAACTTTTGATAGATTATCAATACCTTTAAAAAAGTAACATAGTAAAAATGTGATAAATTTTGGCTGCAAAAAATATATTTGTAATTTTTGCTAAAGACTCTTCTTGTGAAACTTGGACTATAATTAATTAAATGGTATAGCATTACTTGAATGTATGAAAACTAAATTAATTTGTGCCTTGTTGTGAACTCTTGGAGTCACCCATATTCACTTGCTTACATAACACTCAATTCTAAGTAACTTCAATATTATTTAGATTGGAACTTTAGAAAGGAAATATTGGTTCAGTTCTACATAAGTTTAAGTGGGTCATATTGAAAATTTAAGTGTAATACATGGACAATTATTCATACCATTTCAGTAAATTTGAATAATTTACATACAAATAATGATAATGAGTATTTATAAATCATCAAAATATGATTGAAATTGAAATGTGATCCCCTCCTTGTGGACGTAGTCGTAATTACAATGATTTGCAACCTTTGGTTTGATATTCATGATCAATATTGACTAAAGAAAACTAAAAGAATTGACCATGAACTCAGCATAAATACTAAATATTATATTTATTTTATTAATGGCCAATGTCACCTCATAAATTCTACCTCACTCTAGTTTATATGAACTTTTTTTAATCATAAATTATTTGTTTTATATTGTGTGTTATTTACCAGTAAGCCTTAAGGGCCTTTTAACCTGTAAAGTTGGTGAAATTCTGTATATTATTAAATAGAAATTGTATAAAACTAAATTCAGAACTTTTCTAGAAAAACTACCTTACTTCAAAACTAAACATTAGATTTAAAATACACTTTGCTTGACTTTACAATAATATGGAAAATTCTTTGAAAGAGTGCCATATGTAAATCTGTTGGTTTTATTTATTTGAGGTATTTAATGTGAACTTTCTTAACTGACTGAATGTATCACCACACAAATTTAACTTAAATCTATAACAGATACAACGGCCAGCCCCCGGCCATTAATTCATCACTGTGAAAGGGGAAACCCCAAGTCTACTGATACATCTTTTGATCATGCCAGGAATCGAACCTGCTACTCTTAGCTTAATAGGCAGACGAGCTGCCAACTGTGCTGAGGTGTCGAAAAACTTAGTTTTACATGGCAATGGTTGGGTTCCTTTTTTCTACAGACACCCACTTCCAAACCTAACTTACCCCTTTGAAGAAAACAAATATTGCTATGCAATAATGAATTTAGTACAGTCGAGCTCACTTTTAACCAAGTTCACTAGTTGGTTAAAAAGTATTTTCACAAAATGCTTATAAAATAACCATAATATTTCATATGCATACCTTAAACAGCAGGAGTCGTTATAACATCAGACAATTTATCTCCACTCTTAACCATTGGATAGGCTAAGTGTTGAAGATTTAGACAAAGCAGAATGAAAATGGCATCATATTATACAAACTAATCATGAACATTTCATTGCTGATTCTTCACTGGTGGAAAGTTTGAAAATAATCCTACTCTCATATATTCACTCAAAAGAACACGTCCAGCATGTTTTGAGCCAAGTAGAGAGCAGTGGTGTGTGCCATCTTTAATTTGTCCACGCAATTATAACACTTTCGAACAGGTGTGGAGAACCCTTTGACATTGGAAAGCCACATGTTGCTGCAAGGGTTCCACATAAGGCTGCAAACCTCATGTATGTATATTATATTTTTCCTAAATATGACAGTTGCTCAATTATAGATAAATATATCGATAAGAGTGGTCATTTCTTTAACATCATGCCTCTGAATAGGAAGTAAGACGCGATGGCAAAAAAATTATGCTTAGAAAAAATATTATTGGTTTAGTAAATATTAAAGGCTTTGGAGAATGCATAATTTTTTAACAATGAATATATGTGTCAATATACTTGATTCTTGATGCAAAAATGTTTAACTATGACAGACCCAAACTTTCTATCATTTTATGATTTTGAAATAGGGATTGTTTGTCTTACCTTTCATATATACTGGATTTCTTAAATAAAAAATGCTGGAAATATACTGGAATTTCAAAACTATAGTCAGGTAGACACCCTGAAAAGCCACATGTTCTCCATCTCTGCTTTCAAGCCAACCACTTATGGCTGAAATCATTCTTGAGTTTAAGATGACACCAATATAGGATGGGAGGTTGACTCTTTATTGGCTATCAATATGGAATCGAGAAAAGTAACATTGTTGATGTAAATATATCATTCCAAATACCAATCAATTTTTTCTGTAAAAGATAAAAGGGAAGCTCTGCTGCGTTGGCAGCACTGATGGGAGCAAAAGAACATGGCTAATATGATATGCTGCTGTTTTATGGTCCATACTGTGGCGCAGTAAAATATCGGGGCCTGGCAGTCATTTTTGAAGCATCTCGCCACCGGCCCCTTATGAAGATCCTCCCGCAGTGTGCGCGGTAAAAATTCCTGGTGAGCACAGCTTGTGACCCATACTCGTCTTAGAGCTAATTCTTTAAGTGGGGGTATGTAGTCATGGGAGGGTTGATGGACACATTGGAGGGTGGTCGGCATTATCAGTTTCACTCTGCCCTTGTTGGTTGCTGTGACATGGAGAGCGACGTTCTGGAGCAATGACGTATCAATGTTTCCTTTCGCTGACCTACAATAAAATAACATTTATTTGGTAAATGTATTTAATACATATTATTTTAACAAAATGGTTCAATTTTAGTGCATCAAACTTACTTAAAATGCATTAATGTGTAAGGACCTACAAAATTAACTTATGAATGTAAAAACAATATTGTCTTTTGGGTTGATTCTAGATCTCAGGGTTCGAATATAACCTGCCATAACGAGGCAAGTATTTATACAAAACGGATGTGTGATTTTTCTTCTACTACAAAAGACAGAAACAAGTAAGATGACAGTTTTGTGCGATTTTTATCTTTACCTAGGCGGGCTTTATTAACTCAAATTTCACTTATTAGCTTAGTCTGATTTTCATTATGTTTATCAATTTCCTAGCATTTTATCTTCCCAAAAATTTAATAAGAATTATTTTGGAGCTAAGCTAGGTTTTTTTACCGCTAGTCTCACATGTCCTTTTTTTTTAACTTTCTAACCTTTGTCTAGTTTCACTAATATCCATGACATTAAACATAAAGATGAAATCAAATATATCTTTATTCATACCCCAATTTTCTTAGTAATGGTTTATTTGACAGCCATACAAATTTAATAAGTCCACTAACATGCATGCATTCATGCAGCAAGTCATGTGATTTGCAGATGTCACTTTTGAATTGTATCAATACTTATAAAATAACACTAATAATATAGTCAAATGTTATCAACGTTGACCACAAAAAATATGTTTGTATTTCCTAAAAGGTGCTCCAAATGTCCACTCATAAGAAAATCAAGGTATAATTAAAAACACAATTAAATAATGATTTATAAAATTTCAGAATCAAAAGTAAAATACACTTTAACCAGCTATTTATAATTACCTCAGTGTGTCATCATACCTAACATGACTAATAACATGGTATGGTAGATAACTAAGCATTGAGTTGTAAAATAAGTTGAGAGTTGTCCCGCACTTGAACGGCACAGCAGGAAGATAGAGTAGCCTGTTGTTTTTGAGGGACAGCCAGTTCAAATTCGGCAGGTATACAATATGCCTGGGTAGAGAAAGAATGAGGTTGTCATCCAAGCATAGCTCCTCAAGATGTTGGCAGAGGCAAATTGTGTCAGGCAAATAACGGATTGAGTTATTAGACAAGTCCAGATACTCCAGTGATCTCAAATGACAAACTTCTAGAAGAAAAAAAAATTGCGTTTATAAATGAAATTTCAATAGTGTTTACTGCAATGATACTAACAGTTCAGTATGAAAACAAATTCTGATTTTGAAAGTAGAATGAGCTAACTTAATTTGTTGAGAGGTTTGTACTGACATGTTAGCACCATACTGGTTATTATATTTGGTATTATAATTTCACAGTTGTTGACAAAACATGTCAACAGTCTGGAAAATCTTGCTAGTAAGAAAAGAAAGACGGTACCTTGTATTACAATAAAAAAACCATCAAACAATGGCCTACTTCAACTAGCCAATTTTTCATTTCAGCAGCATTGCCACATTTATATTTTCAAAAGGAAACTTTTCTCTTTTAATTTCTTGAGAGTCACATCTTATTACCAGTTCGGGCTGTACCCACACACTTTTAACTAGTTTTGAAAACTCTTTGTATTCAATAAATTATTGGAAAAATCTTAAAGACAATATAGAATGTGTGACATGAATTTAAAAAATAATATCCTATTATAGACCTTATTGAAACAATATGCATTAGTGATTAACAATCTCATAGGCAATTCAAATCAATATTACTTATTGCTTTTCCAAGATGACAGATATTGAAATTTCCAAATAATTTATGTAAACATTTACCAAAGAACATGACATTTTTAAAACATGTGTACAAGATTTTCAAGGGAATTCATTTTTTTTGTAAGCTCTGTTAAAGGGTGAGGATTCACTAAACAAGAAATTCATCCTAAGGGATGTAACAAAATACATCAGGTATGAAAGGATTTTGGTCTTTGGTCTATTAATATTGCTATCCATTCTGTTGTTTATTAATATTTATTCTTCCTAATCACCTCTAAATTATCTTTCCTCTCTTGTTTACCTTTATCTTATTTCTTTAGTTTTAATCATGTTAAGTCCAATTTTCATATAAAGGGCTTTTTTTTTGCTAACACTTTACTTCAGTATTCTATTAGTGCTATTTTTTTGATTCTAATATCATCTATCAAAAATGACATGATAGCATGACTTTGCATTTTAATACTTTGTTATATAGTAACTTTTCAGTCAGATAAGGTCCTTTTTTTATAAAAATGGGACTCTAGTTATGTTTATGACGCCAATGGATGTTTTTGTGTCGATGTAGATTTGAAGGATAACCTTAATTATAGTCAGAAATAAGTTGTAAAATTAAAGCTAAACAAACTACAATAAGAATATTTTTGATTTTCAACAAATTAAGAGGACAAACATAAAAAATAATTTATTTTTTATCAAGACACTAATTTGAGCTCATGTGTCAAATAAAAGAAGATTAAGTTTGAGGGGTATATCAAACTTCAGCTTACATGCTTTAATATGATACACAATCAGTCTACTAATGAAACCTTTAATCTTCACACGCTTATCTTACCATTAGGGAAACAATTGAAGCTGTTGCCAGGTGCGATGAATCCACTGAGCTTCACTAGTTTGGTTAGTGATGTTGGTAGAACTTTCAGATGGTTGTTCGTTACGTCTAGCCATGTGAGATGTTCAAGGTCACCAATCTCATCAGGGAGTTCGCAGAGCATGTTCCCACACAGGTACAAGTTGGTAAGATTGCATAGCTGACCCAGCCACTTTGGCTACACACAATCATTGCCAACTGTCAGCAGGTAAATACCATTAAAACAAAATTGAAACAATGCAAGGTTCAGCAACAAACATTAATTACATAAAAAATGAGCCTACATATTTAATAAATTTCCAATTTCTTAACTACTAAAAAAGTAGTTTGTTTGAAAATAAGTCGATGTTTAGAAACCTTTCTTGTAAGTGAAAGTGTAGACAACCAATATGATTTAAGTTGGGGACACGAGAAAAGCTAAGTGTGTTTGCAGTTTTTTTTATCAAAACTTTTTTTTTGTCAAAAGAAATCAAATATTGCTTCTGAACAAACATAGAATTTAAATCTCTTCAAGTGGTTATATCAACAGTTCTTGCATATCTGTTAAAGGTGTCTTGGAATTTAATGACAATTTTTTCCCTTCATTTTAAAAGTTTGTCATATAATGCCGCTATGATCATGACAGATATTCTACAACTGTTGATATCATCGTGTGGAAAAAAATTAAACTTTATTTCTACTGGAGCAATATTTTACTTATTTCGGTCAAAAAAGTTTGCCATAAAACTGCAAAAACACTGACATTTTCTCATGTTGCACCCTACATCTGCACCTTAACAGTGAATATAGTAAGATTATAAAATAATGCCTATTACTTAAAAAGTAAATAATAAATAACAAAATAATCATTTAATATATTTCTTACCAAATATATTAACTTATTTTCTTTCAAATAAACTTCTTGTATATGTCCACCTTCAGACTTAAGTACTTCAGGAATTTCTAAATAATTTCTATAATTCCAATGCAATATTTGCACCTGTTGGATTTCTGCAACCAACTCTGAGCCCATTGTATTCACACTCCAACATCTGGAAAATGAATGGCGGTGAAATGATTTCACTAGTGGGGCAGGACCAATGATGCTACTGTGAATTAAAAATAGATATTGGATTCAAGGCTAGACACATAGTAAAAGAAAAGAAAAAGTTGAAACCATTCCAAAGTTAAAGAGGCAATGCTTATGTTTACACGTATATTTATACTCTTGCTGCTTATTTGTGAACTATTTGGCACACCAATGTATGCTAGGATATTTGCCAGGGCAGACGTAAAAGTGAGGAAGGGAGAAACTTGATAGGTTAAGAATGAGTTATGTTTATAGCTTTAATGATTATTTTTTATTGCTATGCTTCTCTACCTTTTTGTGTTATACAGAAATGAATTGATTACACTAATGTTTTAGATATTAGTAGGGTTGGATTAAGAGGAAGTGTATCTGCATTATGTGAAGGGAGAGTAGAAAAATATTTAGGGAAAACCACCCTCAGTACACATTATCAGGATTGAACCCTAATCTCCGTGTCATCAACAGTCTAATTTATTGCGAGAGTGACGCTTAAACCATTTGACCAATAAAACTAATGATGAACTATCAATACTATGGTAAGGTATTTGCATTTTCTCTTGGGGTAGGAGCAGGGATTATGGTGATTTAATATACCAAAGTTATTATTTCTGTTCTTTTATCCTAAAAGAAATTTTAGGGGCATTTTTAATAAATAGGAGTAGATCCCTATACCTTTTAAATATAATGTCCAAGGTCTGGTTTTAAAGTTTCATACGTTAAACACATCTTCACTGCTCTAAATTAAAATGTAGGTACTTAATATGTTTTAAGTTTTTATTAAAATTATTTGAGATCTTGGGGAAAGTGGGATTAGAAAAATCCCCGATCTCCTGTCTCTTTCCTTGGTGGAACACTGCTATAAGGTGAGAATTGTGAGAAAAAATTATCATTTTATCTCTGACTTTTTCAAAGAATGTTTGTGATGAATAAAATATAATGAATCTTAAAACTACAGTTTACAATCATGTCAGTAGTTTAACTATAAAAAACCCGCTTCGTTGGCCACATGGTCTAAGGCATCATTCTCACACTAGACTCGACTGCCGATGATGAGATCGGGGTTCGGATTCTGGTCGGGTGTACTGAAGGTAGTTTTCCACTCTACCTTCATACAAATGCAAATACACTTCCTCTAAACTCAACCTTATATGTATCCCTAACACATTAGCCTAGTTAGTACTTATGAGTAGTCAAGAATGGGTAAAAATCCATTGTTTATTATCAATGTATCAGTAGCTTTTAATTATCAGAATATTAAGATTGTAAATACTGTATAATAACATCTAGACCTCTTTAAGAGTAGGATACAGATACTTTGATACAAAGATCTCTTATGGTTTTATCAATTATAGAACACTTCTTTTTATTCCATATGGTTTTAATAATATGGGCTGAGCTGTATTATCACAACAATTTTACATTTTAGTTTATAAACTACAATCACATTTTTTTAAGTTTGTGTGTACTGCCTCTTACAATACACCTGTACAAAAATGGTACGTTTAATAACAACAGTCGAACAGGAAACTTAAGCTCACTTTATTGCCAGGGCGTAGCATTAGGATAAACTCAGACTTAAGTTTCCCCAAACCTTCTATTGGATGGTTAAGAGAAATAAATAACAAATGTTTATATGCCATTATAAGTTTAAAAACCACCCCCAAAACGATAAAAGTGACTAAAGTGTTTCTTCCACAGATAATATATTATTTTTCTCTTTCACTTCCCTTATTGAGACTAATCACACTTTGTAGCAAATTGATTTTTTTCCCTAGTTGTCTTCACTACTTTAAGATTTCCACCCCTTTCCCCCTACTCCTCTTGAGAAGAAGCTAGTCTCAACGAGTTTCCAAATATAGTAGAGCTTAGATAAATCGGACATCAAAAATCCGGATTGCCAAGAAAAAATATTATTTATAAAAATAACCACAGTGGCATCAATATCAGAGTCATGGTCACCAAAAAACACACCTCAACCCTTGTTAAAAAAAATTGGAGACTTTTTTTATTGTTAGTTTTCTACCTTAATTTATTGCTTCAAAATTTGTGATATTTAGCAACAACAAAAAGTGTAAGTTCGTTGTTTAAATAAAATGAAAATGTTTCTATCTTAACACTAAGTTTTCATAAGCATCCCCTCTATGCTTATTTTTTATTTTTGGTATAGGTACTGTATTTTAGAAAATCTGGACTGGGTTGATCCTCCTTTAGTCTGAATTATCGACGTTCTACTGAACTGCTGTCAAGTGGTTTTGACAGGCACGGTTCAAGGGGATTGGACATTTGTAGAGGAACAGGGGGAGAGTGGCTATTATTTGAGAGATTTACTATGAAGTCTTATTTAGACATGAAACCTTTTTCTTTTCTACCTAAGCTAAAAACATTTACCTATTTTAATTACAAATTCATGATAAAATTTGCTAAAATAGCTCAAACATTCATTTGAGTCATATATTCAAATAAAATATAAATAACACTTATCTTTACTTGCATAGATCTACAGGAAAAACTATTTCACATAAAAAAAAGTATATTACAAGTTAAATAAACAATACAGCTAGTATTTGTATAAGGAATCTGGAGTTATGGGAGGTTTTCTCCTTTTGACACTAGAACCATTACTTTTCCAAACACTATCGTTATTTTTAGTTTTGACTCTGAAGATATTGTTGTGTATACTGTGCACGTCCAAATAATTTTATTATTGTGATGCGGCCCAGGAAAACATGCCACATGTCGCAAAAATTATTTTCCTATTTTTTATTTCTACCAATAGAAAACTTAAATCTGAACATTAAAAAATATACCTCTCTAGCTATAAAATTACACTTTTTTACAATATTTCAAACATTAATATCTATTTTGACCAATTTGTGCTAAATGGCCGCCAAAGTATAAGAATATATATATATATTAAATCTTATCATTTTTTTACCATCTAAGGTATTTAAAATACTCTGTTTGAACTGGAGAATACATTTTTTCTGCTAAAATTTTTTTAGATGTATTTTTTTTTATCAGCAAAAGGAATGCAAGTATTAACTGAAAAAAATTCATCTAGCTGCAGAAACAAAATCTGTAAAGTTGGATTCTGTTGAAATTATTTGCATTTACAGAATTAAAAATGCTCATTTTGACCTGAAGGATATATTAATTTTATTCATAATTATTATAGCTATAGGAACTAACTGGTATAGTTGGTATTCCCTCTTCAGAGGTGCAGCCTTCTTTGGCCTTCCATGTGACCACTTTGGTGTTGTGTGTCGTGGTTCTGTGTTATCTGCACGTGACCTCTTTGGTGGTGTGTGTCGTGGTTCTGTGTTATCTGCACGTGACCTCTTTGGGGATGTGTTCTGGGGCTCTGTGTTATCTGCACGTGACCTCTTTGGTGATGTGTGTTGGGGTTCTGTGTTATCTGCACGTGACCTCTTTGGTGGTGTGTTCTGGGGCTCTGTGTTATCTGCACGTGACCTCTTTGGTGGTGTGTGTTGGGGCTTTGTGTTAACTTACAAAATCCACAAAATATAAATAATACCACTATAAACTATTAAGCTTTCAGAGCAGCAAACAAAACAGTGTGATCAATCGCTAGGATTATGAAAAAAAAATCAGTTTTTCTTCTACAAAACTTTATTAATAATTATTACAGTACAAAACATCACCAAACAATTGAAAGGCGGTGGTTTTATTATTGTTTGAAATACTCAATAAAAATATGCATTAATACCATTGAATATGTAACTTTCAATAAACCATGCCTCTTGTCGCTATGGGAATTTAGCATTGGCAACGTCCAGCATGGTTTCATTTATTGCGCAATACCTTATTTAAAGCTAGATTTCTTGTATTATTAGTGTAGTGGTAAACCTGTTTGGTGGTTGAGATCATAGTTAACGTTTCAAACTAAAAAATGGCGTTGAAATCTAGAAACCGTCAATTTCAACCCGAATTGACATTTTACGCTCTGCTGAGCAATTTATTTGAGTGATATGTGACATGTTTTCCTGGGCCGCATCACAATTATTTAGTTTCAATCTAGTTTTAAAATGGAAGGAGAAGAACTGATTTATAGCTTATTGAGAGTACCATCATAAAAACTGTCATGTCAAATGTACATAAATTGATAATAGATATATCTGCTAAGCCTTCCGTGCTGGGGGTCCGGGGTTCAATCCTCGGTTCCGGCACGGATTTATCTGAATGCCAAACCCTTCCTTCACCTCTGACAAGATGTGTATTAATCACAACTTGTGAATGTGAGGAATGCCAGGCCTACACCGTGGTTCGGATTCCACGTTAAACTGTAGGTCCTTCATTTCATCTCATAATCACCCTACCATTGCACATTAGCATAAGTGCGTATAACCCGAATGGGTAGTAAGACGCGGTGATAATAATAATCTGCTAAGCTACAGCTAATTTATAAGGAGATATAGGCTGATATGCAAGAATGAAGCCGAGTGGGCCAGTAATATCGCAGTAGTGTGCTTGGGATTGCACTACTGCACCTTTAACATTATCACGTTACTTCTTAAGACAATTTAATCATCATGCTTAGGGAGCAAATCAACGCCACTAATGTTACACTCAAACTATTGGCCCACTCAGATCCGTTCTTGCATACCAGCCATAAGGTAATATGACTATATCTATAATTTCAGTCTGCCCTGCTTCCTAATGTTATCCACGCCACTGCTCTATTGAAATTAAATATTAAGATAAAGTTTAAGCTACGTATATTCATTTGATGTATAATAAACCTCTAAATCATGTTTCCCAATGGCTGATCACTTGATAAGTGTTCAATACACATGTGGACCACCCATCTTAATACTACCTACCCATCACTTGTTTAAGAGGATATTCTCTAATGAAAGTGTTTATCAAGCAGTAAAGACAGCATATTTATATAACTTTGTTTCCTATACACATTTTACAGTCCAATTTCCTTAAGAAAAGCCTTATCTAATAGCTAGAAATGATATCAGATCTACTTTCAAGTCAAATCATATGCTCACTCACTTTTGATTTATATATCATTAATAAAATAACACTAATGATATAGTAAAATGTTTATGAATGTCAACTCTTCGTATCAACTTTGGCCTGTACTTGTGAAACAAAGTATAATTGACATAGCAGAATTAGACTGTCAATATTGTACTATTCTGATTTATTTCACTTTACTTTTTAATAAAGAGAAAAAAAATTGTAGCTAAAAAATCTAAACCTTGAGATTATGATGCATCTTTACGTGTTATGTGCCCCTAAACCAAAAAACAATTCTGTATGTCCTTCGGAATGTTGTTTTGATTTTGATTGAAGCCCTCAAATAGATAATAGTTAAATGTTGGGTAATTTTTGAAAGCTGATACACTGGTTATGTTTAAAATAAATATCTGGGCAGTATTTACATGAGTGTATAATAAAGATAATTTAAGGTTAGATTAATGACTACCCATTTTCGAAAACTTAGTCTTAAACTATGATATGACTACTCAAGAAAGTATATACGATTGTGTCCTACCATTAATTTTCCTGTGGTCCTGTGTGCAAACCACATGGCACACCATCAAAGACCACCAGACGTCCGCGGATCACAGTTTAAGAATTACTACTCTAAATAAAAGTCAAATTGTTGCTTAGAGGTTGGTGGTAATTCATCCAATTGTCTTTTACTGGGAAGAAATTGGACACATAAATATGAACAGAGATTCTGTATATTTAATAGAAAATATTCTAGTTGGATTCCTAAATTTCAATTACAGAACTTTTTCATTCTTCTTATTGGTCTCTAGGCCAGGCCTAATCTTAAATTTATAGATTGTATAAATATTAGAAATTTGAAACATTTTTCTTATGTTGTATCTTATTTTCAGGAAACAAGAATTGTCTTGTAAAGTGTCTCTTGAGGCTTCAATTTAATAACCCCATGCCCTACTGGGGGTTATTATATACCCCCCGGTTTGCCCCCCTGGGGAAAATTCCTGCGGGCGCCCTTGCACACTGTAAAAATAGAAGATTTTGGATAGGTACACCCAATCTTATGTGACAGATCAATGAAAGGTATTTTCTACATTTTGAATAATGACCTTCGACAGAATTCTGACAAGTTTTTCCTTTTTATGCGCATGAATATTGCATATTTTGATGAATTGTTACGGTGTTTATAAGAAAAACTGACTGGTGTGGACACCAGCATGAGAGAGAGACAGCATACCACCGGACGAAATTCAATCCTTGATTGAACTTCTAGTATGAACCTTTCGGTGTAAGAGATACTTGTTCCGGTACACATTTTGAAAAATATGAACACACACATCTGGCTGCACTCAACAATCGCATCTCATGTGAAGACCTTCGTATCAAACAATGATATGATGTAGTGGTGCATCCAGCCTGGCCGCTCGCAAAATCGCGTCTTCCCGCCACTACCACTATTCTGGCAACACCTCTGACAATGCTGCCACCACCACGCATGGAACGGTCCATATCATGTAATGAAAACGTGTGGTGGCGCAGCCATGATAGCTCTGTGTGTAAGAACCCTTGTTCATAAGAATAAAAAAAATATATTTAAATTTAATTGACGGCTTTTCTGAATGAGCAAAGGTTGTAGGCCTAACATATATTTTTAGTGTTGTAGATAAGATATGTATGGTGATTAAGTTAAACAGTGAAGTAAATAGGTGTATTTTTTTTTGTGAGTATTTTAACGTAAACCTCTGGAGGAGAAAAGTCAATGGGTTTATGGCCTATGAAAATGATGATTTTTATATGTACCAAATTTATTGTAAATTCAAAACTTTTTATGAAACATGACTGTTATTCTAAGGAATTCAAAATAAATATTTCCTACAATAAACAGCTTTGCCCTTTGAAAACTCTTGTGATGGTTTTGAGAGAAGAATAATCGCTTATTTATACCTGGAACTAGGCTACATTCAACAATTAACATAATTTGTCTATTTAATATAATCTATTTTGGGTTGCGCGGTTTACGCGTGAAAAGTAATGCTGCCAAATAGTTAAACTTTTATTTCTTATTAGTACGTAAATAATAGCGCTAGTAATTAATAAGAACTTTTAAATAAGGTAGATACAATAAAACAACCCAACGTGCAGCAACCATTTACGTTTTTGTTTTTAAATCTCCTTGAATTTTGGTATGAAAATATGAAATGTTTTAATAATTGAAAAGAAACCATATAAAAAATAGTAAAATTCTTCTTTTTACAACCAAACATCGGCTACAAAATAAATATCCTGCCTCATCATCAAAATGTGGATAATGTAACGCCCTAAATCCTGATAAGGTATTTTCTGAGCAAACTCCGCCAGTATTAAAAGAATTTGCACGGTCTAATATTTATGGGTATGGCAACGCTTTAAGTCCAATGATTACACTAGTCTGCATTTTTTACTTTTTTTCTCAGATGATTTCTCAAAAGTAAGTGTTCTTGAATCTATTTTTTATCCTGATTCTAGAAATGACTTCCATTTTTTTCCACACTTCAGGTTTTACACAAATTAAGATGTTATGTTTTCAAGACTTTACAATGACAAACTTTGTATAGTTGCCATACATTTAAACTATCATTTAGGTTACAGGCTTATAGAAAGTATTATTATATTCCCATTAAAAAAAATTGGCTCATATCTTGTATATTGCTTTCAGAAACCATATTATTTTGAAAGTTTGATAACTATAATAAAACAAGATAGCTAAAAACTGTATTACATTTGTTTGAATGACATACTTAGTGTAGAAGTCTTACGTTCAAACGATAATTTAGGTTATAAGCTTGTAGGAAGTGCGGTATCTACTAAACCCTGATTTTAGTAATAATCTCAATCATATATATAATATTTTGGTAGGATAATGGCCATTTAGAACGGAAGTAGAAATTTCCTTCTAGAAGATCTTTTATCCTAACTAAACACAACTATAGGGTAGGATTCTGGTACGAGATAAAACCTTACAAGCGAGATTCCTTAAAAAATCATTGTATATATTAGGCTATTAGGCATATTAGGCTTAAAGAATAAACTAACCAGTTTCGAACTTTGATATACTCTTCAAAGCTTTTACTAACTTATTTATTTCATTTAACTAATCACACATTGATGTATCTCATATATTCAATCAAATTAATGAATGATATCAAAATGCCACACTGCCTTGTATGGGTGTAGTAGAGAAACAGATACCCGAAAGTTTCCTTCTCTTTTACACAATGGTATGGAGCCGACAGCTCGAAAATTTCAGCCACATATATCCATCCAGTTATATTATAGAGATCAATGGAGCTCACTGAGCAAAGCAGTGCTGCCAATTCATATTATAAAATTCTTGCCAGAATTCATTAAAAGTGTCTCATCGCTCACTAGATTTGAATAAATTAAAGCTAGATTTTCAATGTTTTTTCTAAACATAATGGCTAAAGTCAATTGGCAAAGAAAATAAAAGATTTATCTCTTTAAAATGATCGAAGTCGATACATGCTCTAAAATATATTTACCTTATTGTTTTTAATTCCTCTCCTTATATAGTGTTGCTAATATTGACTGGGTGACGATATGTTTCGGCGATTACGCCATCATCAGGTCTTCAAATTGAGACTAGGATGTTACTCTCGATGTTAACCCAGTGCAATGAATTAGCAACACTATATAAGGAGAGGAATTAAAACCAAACATATAAGGAACGTCACTTTATTACAAACTTTTCAAAACGTTAATTTTTACTTTTTGTTACACTTCTTTCATATTAATCAATTTATAATTATTTATATTATCCTGTATTTGTAATAGATCAAAACAGAGTACAAGTATAATCTGGATGACACACATCCGTTGATTTTCCAAATCTCCTAAATTAATCTATTATCTCGATACTTAACACAGGAAAAATTTATAAACAATTGACGCGAATAACCAGTTTGTACCATTAGATCTTTTACACTTATTTTAATAATTTTGTGAAAGGAGTTACTTGTTATGTCATAACTTTAATTTTAATATCTTTCATGTTGATATTTTATTCTGTTAATTGTCTTTTTCACATGTGTAATGTGCATGAATAAAAATTTAGTCAAACTAATTAATCTTTCTATTAATCATTTTTATACTGTCACTGCTTAAATATTTTTACCATTACAAAACATGTCTTCTTTGTTAACTTGTTTTCAAACAATTTACTAGTATATATAATTATTCAACTAATAAGTTCATTATTGATGGCATACCAATTTACCTATTACTTTTGATAAGTCATGCCTTTCATATAAGTTAGCCTCTAAATATTTTTATTTCAAAGTTATTAAAATTGATTAATTGTCTTTGTTAACGTTTTTAAGATATTAATAACTCCAATCTAGCCCAATTGCCAATTTATGCACTAGTCAATTTGCTTATCAGCCAATCCTATAACCTGCTCTTATTTAAAATATTTTATCATCACATATCATTATTATTTCCTTGTTTTCTGCTAATTTAATAATTTCAGAACATTAGTATTGTCACAATCTCACTGATGATTTTCTAGAAATGTTATTGTACTTGTTTTAATTGACTTCATAATTCACGATAAATTAGGGCTTTCCTTAAATAAATTATCTTGCACGTTATGGTTCTTATTTTTATCTTGATTTAATTGACCAAAGAAGTTATACCAATCAATTTAAGTTAATGTAGCATCTACGTATGTTCCTTATATTGTAGATTAATAAATAACCAAATAAATTTTTATTAGGATATATTATAGGCAGTATGACCCGAGTAAAGGCTGAGCCTGTAAACCTTCAATGTTTCTTAAACTTCCCGGATATTATTTACCATTCATCCTATATATGCCCGCTAGATACAGTCTAAACAGATTTAATTATTAGATAGGAATGCTTTATGAGCCAATAGGGTAGACAGAAAGACGAAACTCTGACCATGGTTTTATAGTAAATAAAATACATATATTAAATAAAAAACAACTCCACATTACAAAGTAAAATGTTTAGCAAGTAAGTTGATGTACATAAATGGACAACTAAGTGCAAATAACAATGACCTCAGTTCCTATCTGATTGGGAAAAAACCGGCAGGGCGTTGTTTTATAACTAATTGTCCTGAGACATGAACCAAATCATAATAATTTAATATCATTCTCACAATAATTCTCTAAACCAAATAAATCAAAGGCACGGAGCCGTTACGTAGATATACAGTACGTTGTCGCCAACCGACAGTGAAAGCAAGAAAATAAAATGCCATTAATGACTAACGCTTGGTTCACAACAGCCAAGCGAATCTTTCTCCAAATTCCTACAAAAAATAAGTCTATACCCTTAGGAAATACATTCTAGTCTTTTCATAGATGTTAACATTACATCAGAGATCCAATTACTGTGCGAAGAATGCCATTCTATAAAAGACAAAAGATAATATCATGGCCCGTTTCACGCTAGGTGAAGACGCCTTAACTCCTAATGCGTCCTAGACGTACGCGCCCAAAGGGGTTAAATAGGATACAAGCTATGTAGTACCACCAGAGAGAAACTCCGGTATCCGTGGTTAACAGAGTTACTAAATGTAAAATCAAACAATTGAAGCTAGTTAGCTGTCCCTTAATTAAGTATAATAAAACCTGGATAGAAACCAACCACAGTTTACACTTACAAACAAGGTAACAAAAGATTACCCTCAAACACTATCCCCAATCGAAGGTATTATTTCACCAAGCCCACCATCCTATAAACAATTAACTATCTTGTTAACTATCTAGAGAAACATACTTGAACTAGTGGCCTAGGGCACACACAAAACGACTTAAATGTTCTGAACGTTAAGAACCTCCTAAAACCAGCAGATTACAGTTTCAATTGCCAAAAGAGAATTTGGAAAAGATTTAGGTGTGACAAGTTAACTAAAATCGAAAAGTAAATTTGCTCACATGACTAAATGTCCACGTTGAACGAGATTTGCCTTCCGAGAGTGCCGTACTAGCGTTGTACCGTGTGTTTTATTAGCTTTCCTTAAGGGGCGGAGGGGAGAGGGGTTGTAGACTAGTTTGACCAGGAGAAGAGGTAGAATCACATGGTCCCATGTCATAGTTCAACCAATCAACGTCCTCTTGTTCTCTGAGTAGTTGCACGTCCGCCAACCTCCCCTGGAGAGCACTTCACGGGAGGTTGGGATGGAAAAGAGAATCAATGTCCATTCCCTCTCTCTTGCGATTTTTTATTATTTTGTGTTAATGCCAGGAGTCCCACGGAGGCCTATTAAGCGCGATGGCGTCTGAAGGTGATGAGGTGTTGAGTGTTGAACCGTTACACACGGTACACTCTTCATTTATTATTTTGTTAGATTATCATGTTTATAATAAATGCTCAAGTTAACAAATACCTATTTAAAACCTTACAAAAAGGCTTCTAGGTGTATATAATGGTAACAAAAATTTACCTCCCCCCAAAATACCCTTGAGCCGCCCTACTTCGCAATTCTGCATACGCTACTGGGGCTAGTACATATTGTGGAAAACATTTCAAATTCACATGTTTAAAGTCGGATAAGCCTTTTTTTATATGCTTTGCTAGGAGGAGTGACATTTAGTTGGTCATATTCAACACACTGATTTATCGCTAAACAACGACCGCTCAAAATACTTACTACGCAGACCTAGCCTTTTTACTTGTAATAGACAGGGCATACATCTCTTTGCTAGAGATTTTAAATAATTTTATTAAGTATTTTAAATTTTCTATGCATTGTTACGTCACTAATGGAAAGGTACAGAGTATAGCATAACATGTTGATCCTATATAAGTGGTTTTGTACCAACAAACCACTTTATTATCGTTAAATAATGTCTGGTCCAATAAAGGATGTGATGTCGAAGGTGGGAGGGTAACTTTATTAAGTTATATTAAGATGAGGTTCCACTGAATTCTGCTGTGGACGAGCTTGTGTGCACACGTGGATATATCTACTTGTCTAATGAGGACTCGAATGTATTGTCTGTCTGTTGTTTTCTCTTGTGTGGTTACATTACCAAGCCACCCCACATGCTTCGTGTAATTTAATTGAACCTGCGGCTTTGTGAGGGCAGCACGTGGCGTGCTAGCACGGTTTAACCAAACTGCACCGGTGTAAATCGTTCCCACATTCTCATTATCCGTGGAGATGAGAGTTAAAAGTTGTGTTGACAAAAAAGTTATGTTCCTAAAGCTTGGTTTACGAGATGACTATTAAGGTCTGGAACGAGTGAACGAATGACAATGCACCTGAAACACATATTATTACACATTAATTAGGCCGGTATTACACTATCACATTTTTCTTTGATTAAAGAAATATATCACATATATTTATTTAATCAAATATATGATAAAAGATTTAACGCTGTCTTTGATCAAAGATGTGTTATTCCACTACATCACATTTCTTTCATTGTTGCTACAATATATGTTATTAAAAAAATTGACTACAATGGTTTCATTTCATGTGCGGCGACTGTGAGTGCTATTTTGATAATCTCGTTGCTGCTTAGAACGAAAATAAAACCTGTTAAACGATTGTGGGTTCGACCTTGGGTTGGGAGATGAAATTCAAGAGGGATTAACAGCTGCCTGCTAAAAGAACTTCAAACTGAAGATCCGGAATCTAAAAAAAAATATTTACGCATGGCCTGTGAAACTTTTAAATATTTGGTAGCAAAAGTCATTCCATTAATTAAAAGAAAAAAACACACCTAAGAAATGCTAAGACTGCTTCGCACGTCCAGGATAATCTTTCAGGTGCCATTTTCTTTGATCAAACCCTGTTCTATAACGTAAATATATGATCAAAGATTTGTAAAATATTTCTTTGATCAAAGATCTTTGAACAGTCGTCAAAGATACATCACATTTTCTTTGATCACAGATCTTGATCAAAGAAATATGAAAGAAATGTGATAGTGTAGTACCGGCCTCAGGTTTAACATTTAACGATTCATAGTAAGAAATTTAACATAGTAAAGGTCAAGTCATTTTAAACATTAGAAAATGTATATTATATTATATCACGTTGGTTTTAGTTAACTAAAATGAATATGATACAATAATTACTCGAGAGACGCAAGACCAAATATAAAATTAAAATACGTACTGACTGGTTGAATAAATCATTTTACGTGCAAACGATTGTAAAATATAACAATATTCAACAACGTCTGGTGTGATCATTTTATCATTGTAATGATTCAGTATAAGATGAATATGAAAATAAAAATAATCTTTAAAAAAGTGTATATTTATTTTATTGGGCGCCAAACTCAATACCCTTACTATAGTTCAGTGAAATTTTATTTTATGTAATAAATATATTTATCCTGTCATTGATTCAATGGCTACCTTTAGGGCACTACTTCCATCATTTCTTAACTACGCTCATCACCACATACAGGCAATAATACAATAACAGATAGGATTTAAACAAATAAACAACTCAATCCTAGTTGTAGCATGCTGTGTAAATTACAGGCTAAATTACAATTCTATGTTATAGTATGTAATGTATGGAACAAAAAAAATATACAAAAAAACAGATTTTTACATTTTATTTATTTCACAATACTTAAATTATTAGAACATATTATTTTATTTCTTTAATTTAACAATACACACAAAAAATAGATTTATATATATTTTTATATCTATATTTAAGAACGATGAAACATAATCAGGTTAAAAGTAGAAATTAACAACTCATAGTTTTATTTTGAACCAAATATTCATAGATTTGTTGTAAAATCTGTTTATAATTCTTTACTAGTAATAATGTTTCAACCAAGACATATACACATAAATTTGACTAGCTAATATAACTTAGATGATGACAGAAGATAAAATTTATTGACATTATCTCAATGCTTGACGATCTTTCATGGATACCTTTTGAAAAACAATAACTTAAATGAGATATTAGATCTCTGGCTTTAATAATAGTTAATAATACTCATGAAACTATTTATGGATACAAACGAAGATTTACAGTTCAGTTCACTTCAAAAGTATGAAAACTTTTATATAGTAAAGTATAATTTTTTTTAAACTGGTCCCTCCAACCAGGCTCCATAAAGATATCACACCACAACAATGAGTTCCTCTTTGTAAAATACAAACAAATGAATATTAAATTAATTAATATTAATTGTAATTTCCTGTTTAGACCAATATATGCAAGAATGGTATAACCAAAGGTAATCAAAACAATTTAATTAAATACGTCAAATAAAATTAAATACATTAAAAGATTAATATAATTATTTAAAAATAAGCAATTCATCAACTAGAGGATATCATGTTTAGTTTTTTTTAAATTTGGCTAAATATAGGAGAATTAATAACATCTTTAGCATGGTGAAATATTTCAATGTTAAAGGTTTCTTCAACAAACAATACGTGGCCCTTTAAAAATAATATTACAGTGGTACCACAATACATTATATAAATTATTGGAAAGTAATTAAATCACAGCAGGATGCATTATTGATTAAAACATATAATTTCACAAAGGACATGAGAGAGAGAAGTGGAATATTTATTATTATATAATGGATACATTTTAAAAATAAAATTATATTAATCTCTACAAGATGTTATTTGTTGTTGTTATTGAAACGCTACAAATAATGGTTCTCTTATTTTATATCTCTCTCTTTGAGTTTGGTTTTCCATGGATCGCATTGGTGCTTCCAACTTCAACTGACCAAGTGGGGAGAAGGGTTGCCATGGTAGCAAGACGCTATCCTTTGTGTTAGTCGCAAAACTTTTTCCCTCAGCCTGAAACCCTTCGCCTCCCTTGTTCTTTGTTGTTACACTCCAGTTTCCTTGATAAGGACCTTATTTGAGAGCCAGGAGCGCTACCAGATTCACTTATACGTATTCGTACGTCAAGTTGTATTAACTACAGCTGTCACTTTTAAAAATAATTATTGTGGACCTCGGTGGTCTTGGATAAAGTGCTCGCCTCAGGGCCTGAGATTCATGGGTTCAAACCCACCTGGGGTTGACGGATTTTTTCCTGAACGATAAAAATCCTTAGCACAACTTCCTTCGGAGGGGAAGTAATGCCGTCCGTCCCATGTCCATTGTGGCATGTAAAAGAACCCTGGAAGTTATGTGGAAATACCATTTTGATAAACTAACACCATGATATTGATAAATTAAATTACTATAGTTATTTTAGAAATTTTGAGACCAATTTTTATATATTTTCTCGATCAAATGTTTGATGTATGCATGTGAATTATTTTATCACCCCTTTAAATATTAATTGAAATAACTAACCTCGTTGCTACAAGTAAGTTAATTAAGGAGTTAATGTTGATTGATTTAACATTAAAGTGTAAGGGTTGAGGAGGTTGAATTTATAGGAAGTGTACCCACATTTGTGTGATGGAAGTGTGGATAACCATTTAGAATAAATCTCTTCCGTATATCTGACTAGAATTTCAACCCAGATATTCTCGTCATCAATAGCACAGTCTATTACGAGAGTGACGCCTTAGACTAGATCAATAGCCCAACTTTACACACTAAATATTCATCCTGCAGCAAGTTTTTGAATTCTCCAGTTCTTTTTAGAGTTGATGATCCAAAAAATACGATTATCTACTTTTTAATCTCAAAAAACATCTCTAGCAGTTTATCCTTACTTAACCAAATAATGTTAATGTTAATGTTAATCAGAAGATGGTGATGTGCTGCAAACATGTTTAGTAATAATTTGCATAACAGCCTGTGCTGAAAGCTGGACTTTGATATAATATAGTTAACAATTTTTACATTCATCTCCCTCACATGCTTTAAGTCACTCGGAAGTCTGGTGAGATTACACTTTGGCGAATATACAGTGTAAGGACTGCATTTGATGGGATAAAACCCGTTAGTCTTACAACTAAACCACTTTCTCTTCCCAGCCTGGAGGGATCGTCATTCATTACAAGCAGAAAAACCGTCTGTAGATCTATTTTGTTCTCAGCGAATTTTTAAAAAAAATTTTCTCTTTGATTTCCAGTAGTATGTTCTTCCAGAGAAAGTAGTCTTAACAATTCCTCATGAAAAAAGTCACACTAGATTTAGTTTATTCTTCAGCAATTACTTATTTTAATATTGCTATCTTACAGTCTTTTATCATTTTGGAATCGGCAAAGGCCTTTTTATTTTCAATTAATAGGTAGCTCACTTTCAGGGACGCCATGATGGCTTTCTTTTGTTGTGACAAGGTTCGTACAAGAATACTACTTTTTATATAAAAGGCTGCCAGAGATTCACTTTTAAGATAAGGAACGCCGAATCGTTTGGGTACGATTTTTAAAATACTTATAATCCAGTCGGTATGGTAACAAATCGGCCCGTTTGCGGAAAAAAAATGTTGGAGAGTTGCAAATGGCGTCATTTTGTTTAGTTTGTGGTCTTGAACAACATATACATTTTGCAACCTTGAACTTGTGCCACTCTCTGTTTAAAAAAAACCCCATTAAAATATGAAAAAAAAAGAGAGACTATTAAATATCTTAATTTTGGTTAATTTTAGAGTTTAAAGAGTCCTTATTAAAATAGAAGAGCATGCAAAACATGTTCTAATCAATACTTACATAAAACTAATATTTTCAGCTTAGGACGGGATCCAAGATACCATAGAGGGAGTGGGAGGTTATATACGTAGAAATCTACTCGCCGCTATGGGTCGGTTGGCAGCGCGACAGGACAGGACCGCGCCCCTCGATCGCATTGCTCGATCGCGCACCTCTCCTCCTATAAGGTTTGATGAGTCAATCGTTCCTACATAATCACAAAATAATTTTCTTTCTAATAAGCGAAACAAAAGTTGTTTCATTATATTATTGATGAAAAAAACTTACTGAATCAGGCTTTGCAGTGAAGCAGGCAGTTTAAGATGCAGATGTATGATTAACCCTGACGCAATCACAATGGCAGCTGAACATTTTCTATTGGCTTCGTATGACAACAACACTAGATAAATATCGATATCACTATTTTAGAAGATGTACCACAAAAGTTAAATTTAACTTAGCTTCTCCACCCCTACATTAGTAGCCTCTTGGGAATATGGTATGCGAGTGTATCTATAAGTACAACAGTGGTGTGGTGTACAGAAACCCCGTTACAATGGGGATGGCAAAGAAGTTATAAAGTGCTCACACCAGTGCAAGTCCCTCAATTTCCTGCTCAAGTGAAGCTGCTTAAATATATTGTGTGCAATTGCAAGAAAAGATGCGGGCCTGCTTGTGGATGTAGGAAAGTAGGACTGGAGTGTTCCGACATCTGTGATTACTATTGGGGACAAGGTTGCCTTAATTCATATGATCATCTGCTAGATGACGTTGATGAAGAGATACATGATGATGATGATGATGATGATGATGATGGAAGTGACGGCAGTCGTCAAAGCTATTCATTGTTTGACCCCAATAAACTACCTACTCCTACTACATCAGAAGGGCGCCACAAAGTATCTGCTTCACTGCTAGCAGAAGGCGATGAAATTATATATTATATTGAACATTTTGATGACAGTGCCGCTAACCTCTCAGTGTTTAATCCTAATAAACCATCTATCTAAGATACACTACTATGGACAATACAAATTCAAAATAAACCAGTAAAATATACTGTTTAATAATTCCATAACTTTTTTTTTACTGTGAGAAAACTTATATGTGCATTCAAATATCATGTATATTAAATTCATGATTTTAATATTATGTCTATAGAATTTATTCACAAAAATATAGAATTATTTTACAAAACTTGTCAATATTAATACGGTTATTTTAGCCAATTGTTTTAATATGTATAGGAAGTGAATTACTGAAGATGGAGATACCTCCATAAACGTTTTTCGAAAAATAAGAAATTACTTATTGCTTATGTTCTGCTTGCGATGGAATTATAAATGAATAATATAATTTATTTAGTATATGTTATCAAATTAAATTTATACTGTTTCACTGTTTTTGTTATTAATACATCCTTCAATTCTCAAGGTGTTCAAATCTCAATCCAATGTGGAGGCAGGTAACTAGAAATGGCGCGCGACAGGGGTAGGTCAGTGGTAGGCCACGTCGTCTTCCAGCCGTTCAACTACTCATCTAAAAATGTTTGCTGCTCCAAAACTATCAGTTATTTGTAAAAAAAATAAATTAATCTAACCTTTTATTGTAGAACTTTAAATTATTATATAACTAATTTTTTTATCTACATTCATCCAATATCAAGTTATGTTTAAAAATGTAAATTTTTGTATGGTTTTTTCAGTATAAAACAAACAGCACAATTTCAGGATTACAAATTTAGTATGTCATTTAGGACTCTTAGGGCACAAAAATTTGCAAATGTTCAACTCTTCAAATTTTTTTCGCTAAAAAGTACCTACTTAGGGCCGGTCTTATGACTTATGGATAAATATTAATCTGGTAGATAAATATTTCTATCTGGTGGATAAGTTAAAAGTGCGTCTTGTGATAGCAAGATAGAATTTATCTGCCAGATAAAATGTATCTATCCATCAAATTTTTATCAGGAGATTTAAGTACCTGATAACTTTTATCTGAAAGTTAAAATGATTGTTGCCATAGTGACGCGTTGTTTTTAATGAGGTTTCGTCTATCAGAATCTGTTTTTAGGTTAAAATCTTGGTTTACGTGTTTAGTAAGCACAGGCGCGGGCTCTAACTATATAAAGTTAGAGCATTTAATTCACACTTTTATAAAAACTGACAAGCTATTTGTAGAGCTATATTTATATAAGAACAAATTATCAAAATCTGAGTACAATAAATGAAATTTTGTAAACGTTGTACCGTATTATTGCCCACATTTTGGCAGACACTGAAATTAGTACTTGCAAGATAACTTAACTTCTGCGCCCACGTCACGCCAATTGTTTCCTCACACTCGTTTAGCCGCCATTATTTAACAAATGTTGAACGTTCTCCCCACTCGCTAGGTTGTAGCGGTAGTGTCTGGGCTTATACGCATGCGCACACCAGTAAAAAGAGTACCAACATTGCATTCTATACATAAAAATATATTTATCCTACAGATAGCTATCCAGCAGATAAATTCAGTTCATAACACGCGTAAAATATTAATGGCTGATAACCTTTAACTGGTTGCTAATTTTAACCTCCCGATAGCAATATTTAGCCCGTAGCCTTATGACCGGCCCTTATTGGATTATTAGGTTAACTTTCATGTATGGAGGAGAGAAGTGGTGTTGTGCACAGCTGTGTGGAGGAGAGAGGTGGTGCTATGTACAACTGTGTGGAGGAGAGAGGTGGTGCTGTGTACAGTTGTGTGGAGGAGAGAGGTGGTGCTGTGCACAGCTGTGTGGAGGAGAGAAGTGGTGATGTGCACAGCTGTATGGAAGAGAGAAGTGGTGATGTGCACAGCTGTATGGAAGAGAGAAGTGGTGATGTGCACAGCTGTGTGGAGGAGAGAGGTGGTGCTGTGTACAGCTGTGTGGAGGAGAGAAGTGGTGCTGTGTACAGATGTGTGGAGGAGAGAGGTGGTGCTGTGCACAGCTGTGTAGATGAGAGAAGTGGTGCTGTGCACAGCTGTGTGGAGGAGAGAGGTGGTGCTGTACACAGCTGTGTGGAGGAGAGAGATGGTGCTTTGTACAGCTGTGTGGAGGAGAGAAGTGGTGATGTGCACAGCTGTGTGGAGGAAATAAGTGGTGTAAGTGATGTCACCCAGCCACCTCCATGGTTCAAGACCAAACTCAAAAGTATGGCATAAGACGCTTCTCCAGAAATGTCTGGACTTCTAATCCATGGACTAATCTGTGGAGCTGGGCGGGCCGAATGTGACCCACCAGCCGCTAATTGAATAGCCCTTTCTTAGACCATTCTTCCACCGTTGTGGGTTGTTTAGAGTTTAATACATATTTATTTCAACACAAAATATTTCACCGTACATTTAAAATTACTGCAAATCAGCAGAAATACAGCCTCTTGTCATTTAATAAGTTTCAAACTGAAATATTATATTCTTTACTGTATAAATAATATTTTTTGAAATATTTTGCTCGTCTTTTTAAGTCCACCATAAACTTTAGAGGCACTTTGGATATTACATACTGTTTATGCATTTCACAATACGTTGATGTACCTCAAGCTGCCTAAGCAATAAGTTTCAAGGGGATATTTTCTTCCTTTCAGTTCACATCCCTCTTCCAACGAAGAAATTTTTGACTCTCGGACTCTCAGTTCCATAGAAAGTTGATACTGTGCATAGTTAGTGTATATTAAGATGGAATGGCACGGGTAAGCAAGTTAAGGTTAGTATTATTACAGTTTTTACAGCAAAAAATATTTTAGCCAATAAAAAAATATTGTTCCATTTAGTTTAATTTACTACACATAGTTGGCTAATCTTAATATATTCTTTGAATAGTTGTCATGGGAATCCTGGAATTCAATGATAACTTTTTATATTTTCATTTAAATAGGTTATGTCCAAATGACACTAATCAAATGCAAGAGTTACAAGAACTTTTGAGATGACTGTGTGTAGAAAAATTTACTAAGCGTGTCTGCTGAAGAAATGTTTTATTTATTTTGGCTAAAAATGCATTTTGCTATAACATAAAACCTGCAAAATTACTGACCTTAACTAGTGTTCCTTTCATTCCCCTGTAGAAATCATATTATCTCGCTGGAACACAAACTAAACATTTCTTAAAAAGTTTTGGTTCTATTTTTTGTTGGTATTTTTTATTTGTTGTGCTTAAAATTACACTTGATAATCCGGGAACAAATGATGATTAAGGTGTGAGGGTAAAAACAAGAGTTAATGGCGGTACTTTTGGAGTTTTCATAGCAAAACTTTTTTTGGTCAAAATAATTCAAATAATTCTCCTGTAGAAACATAGAGTTGAATCACTTCTTCACATGGTTATATCAACAGTTCTTGAATATCTGTTGAGTGTGTCGTGGAATTTAACGAAAACTTTTTCTCTCCATTTAAAAAGTTTCTCATCTAATGCCACTATACTCATGACAGTTATTCAACTAATGTTGACATCATCATGTGTGGAAAATCAAATTCTATGTTTGTACTGGAGCAATATTTATTTATTTTGACTTAAAAAATCTTACGGACTAGGGTGGTCAACGCCGATGGGAAAATCTAAAACCCTGTTTGGGGTATTGACTGGCAAACCCAATGGGAAGATACCATTGGGAGGATCTAGACGCAGATGGGAAAATAACATTGGAATAGACCTAAAAGAGATAGGGTGTAATGAGGTGGACTGGATAGAACTAGCTCAATCTAGAGATAGGGTGTAATGAGGTTTACCGGGTAGAACTAGCTCAAGATAAGGATAGGGTGTAATGATGTGGACTGTATAGAATTATAAAATAGGGATAAGGTGTAGTGAGGTGAACTGGATAGAACTATCTCAAGATAGGGATAAGGTGTAGTGAGGTGGACTGGATAGAACTAGCTCAATATAGGGATAGGGTGTAATGAGGTGGACTGTATAGAATTATAAAGTAGGGATAAGTTGTAGTGAGGTGAACTGGATAAAACTAGCTCAACATAGGGATAGGATGTGATGAGGTGGACTGGATAGAAATAACTAAAGATAGGGATAGGTGGCCTACTTTTGTGAGTGCGTCAATTAACTTTAGAGTTTCTAATGCTATAAAGTAAGTAAGTAAATATATTTTGCTATAACGTTCCCTACACACCCTCCTTTGGAGGAGTTCTAAGGACTTGTACACATATTTACTTTTAAAGTGGATACAACATTAATGCATAAATATTACCACATTATACCCAAGCTGTCGAGTTAGCGAGAAGCACCCTAACGCTGATCCAACTCAACCCATAAATTGAAAGGAAAACAATGGCACAAAACCATTCATGGTTCACTGTTTTAAATAAAAATAAAAATAATAATGCTTAGGAAAATTCAACTACTAGCAGTAAAACGATTATTGTAAAATCAATATTCTGATGTTTCGGTTTTTGCTTACTCGTATGGATATTGTATTATTATTATTTTTTAAAATTTATTTAACACCGTGTCTTACTGTCCGTTCGGGTTATACGCCTAAGTAATAATTACGCTAATGGATTAGGAAATGAACCCGCATTTGAGTGGTGGGAGAGTGGAAAACCATTTAGGAAAAGCCACCCCTAATTCACCCGACCGAGATTCGAACCTGGATCTTCCCGTCCTCGGCGGTCTACCTCAATACAGTAGTATAATAGTGACAACTTTCTACCTCAAGAGTGAAATTATATTGCCCCCCCCCCCCCCCCCTTCCCCGAAATTAAAATTGGGTGTTATAACTCTTCCCGTCCCTTTGTCTGTCCATATCTTGTGCTACAGCCTAAACTGTTTGATGAATTTCGTTTAAAATTTATGTCTAGATGTTTAATGGTGTAACTGTTTAATGGTGTAACCATAGTTTTCATTTCATCTCTAAATTTTTTTGAACATTTTCAATTTGTTTGAAATGTAGATCTGAGGAATGTTTTAAATGATAAATAGCTCTGTATATTTTTTTTTTTTTTTGGAAATACGTTTATCTATGTTTAGTTTAATTTAAATAAAAAATAAAAGGAATTTAGTTTAATTTTTTTTTCTAAAGATTGTTTCATATAAGTAATTTTTCTTGGAACTAAACAATTTAAAAATAGTTTGGCTACATTCAATTTTTGAAAATTTTTTGTTCAAAATACATTAAATTATATGATAAAGTTTGTACTATTGGGTTTTACCGTTAAGTTTTATAAAATATAGCTTGAATAGAGATCACAGAGCTCTGAACTCGGTGAAAAGACTTTGATGTCGTATCGCTAGTAGGACTTGTGAATGCGGTTTCCGGTCTTGTTCCTTGGAAGTAGGACAAGACTCCCTGGGGTCGGGTGATGGGTAGACCTATTTGAACCAAGAGATGGAGCGGTTCAACGGGAAGATGAATTCTAGTCAAAGAGAAGCAAGCGTCACGCCAAACACCTAAGGCAGGGGTTGGCAAACTTTTTGGGCTTCGATCGACTTTTACATTTAACAATTTCTCGTGATAACCCTTCGTTTCTATACTTTACATTTAGTTCTTTTTTTATCTATACATCTAGTATTTATTCTTTAAATTCAAAATTTCTTCCAATATTGATGTCCCTGTCTCTACATATATAAAAAAAAGTACAATCCGTTTATCCTGAAAGGTAGCAGTCTTACCTTGACTGATTACACTATGGCCTTACCTTACAAACTGTAACATAGTGGAATAATGCAAGGTAAGCTTGTATTTCCATAACTATGTAATTTTCCTAAGCAATCGACTGAAAATTGCTGTGAGATTGATTGGTAGAACGCGATCAACCTGTTTCCCAACCCCCGTTCTGAAGGATATTAACAGACAATATTAGAACGCTAGTACTATCTAAATACTCGAAGCTGGTCTCATATACTATAATTATATATATATTTTTTATCTTTGGGATGAGTTGGTTCAATTCTTCGGTTCACCCAATTCAGACTACGCCTGGCACGTTTGCATTATTTTAAGTATTTAATTTTTTTATAAGAAAATCTGTGCTTTCTGAAAATAACGGTACATATCTATGAAGAAAAAAATATTGAGGTATTTTTTCACAATATTTGAGTTGTTGCATGGAAAAGTTTCACATGTTTATTAACGTTTGGTAGTAAAACTTCAATAAAAACGCTAAGGTGGTCAATATAACCTTAGTTGAAGGTTTCTAACAATATATGAGAGAAAAATATAGATTGTAAGTTTCAGAAAACGCAGAGATTTTTATACAACAAAGTATAAAATAAAATGTTAAAGTTACATCAAAAGTGGTAGGCGTATCTTTAAATAGTAAGTTGGACCTGCATCGATAAAGGCATACACCTCGTCTGGTTTTTTAGTGATGAGTAGATTGGGGTTAGAATTCCCGCTGGAAATAGCAAGATGATTTTCCCATCAGTGTTTTCCCACTCTCCTTCCATACTTATTCATGTTCACTTACTATGCATTCCAACTTGATCCTCCACACTCCTATCAGTGAAAATATGCGGATAGTCCAGATGTAAATCACATAAAAATGTAATGTAAAATGGTTATATTCCCGTTTCTCATATTTCCAATCAAACCTTTGATTAAAAACTAATGTTTAATTTTATTTTCTTCAAAGAATGACCCTTAGCTGGCAAATATTGATCAACACATACTATCCTCTGTTATATAATGTTCCGCAGAAGCTAGAACCGCACAAAGCAATAAAACCTTTACACATATACAAAAAGCGAAAACATAAAACTTGTGATAGAAATCGTGTACATAATATGTAATATTATTCATGAACGAGCTTTGTGAAATATTTCGATGAGAATTTTACTCTTAACTACAGGATTAAAAACATCAGAACCCTTTAAAAGTAAAGTAAAACGTATACAACGTTTTTTAAAGTTAAATTTAAATACGTATTTTATTTTCCAAAGAAGGGATTAAAAAAAAGGAAGTAATATCGCTACACAGGTATAACCACAGATGAATTTGTCATATTTATATAACTTTAATTAAAACCTATTTTATTTGTTCACTCCGTGACATGAGGATAATAATATCATAAAGCTATAAAACATAATATTCAAACAAAATATAGAAAACTTAACAAGGAGATTTGACAATTATCCAGGGGGCTGTGGTGTGACTCTACCTGACTTCACGGGCGGTGATTTTCCCACCATTTGGTCTTATTTTAGTTGATACATTTTGACACTTGTGCTATTTAGCGGCTTAATACTTGGGGGTTGGTTTTAGGAACGCAACTCAGAAAAAGTATATCCGCACTAGCCAGGAGAGAAGCTGATAAATCACATGTCTTAGCTGAATCAGCGCATTCGGCTGGAACTCAAACATCGAGCTAGCTTTCACCATCAAACCTGGCAGAATAATACCTACTGACGCCTTTATCTGCTTTTCCACCGGCGTGGTCTTAGAACACATTGAAACATTTACTGAACATTTCTCTTTCTTTTAATACCGCCTCTTTCTTACCGTTAGGGTTGTACGTACGCCTATATACTATTTACACTAATGTGTTAGAGATGAGAAAGCTTGAATTTAGAGGAAGTGTAGCCGCATTTGAGTGTATAAATATTGGAAAACCGTTTAAGAAAAACCACTCCAGTCCAGTACACCTGACTAGGACTCGAACTCCTATCTTTCCGTCATCTCCAGTCCATTATATTGCGAGAGTGACGCCTTAGAACAGGGTTTCTTACACTTTTAGAATGTTGTGACACTTAAATAAACTGCTAAAAAGGCATGTACCACCATGGAATCATTTCATAAATCGGACTTTGTGTAGCCAAGCGTATGCGTTTATACTCAGAGGACAAATAGAATTAAATAAACAATCTTGTCAATTTTTTTTATAGTTTTATTGTATTAATTATTGCACGTGAACTATTATTTACTTTTATTCAATACTAATACTAGGGGTGAGCTTGTTTCATTGAAACTATCCTCGATATATCGGGATTTATCTTTGTTAGCTTCGAATGTAAGTCGGGGTCAAGTCGCCATCGTGTCCTATATTTATTTTTAATGCCCAACATGGCAGAAAACCCAATTTCACACAAATACATTGTGTTGAAGGGCGTTCAAAATTATAATGCTTTGTTTAAAATAATTTAATATACACCTCTCATCTTTATCCAAAAAATTTCACAAGCTGTCTTTTTTAAAGTCATTTATTAGTTTTATATCACATTAAATTTCTATTAGCTGTTCTATATCTTGAACTGAAAAATTATCTATCATAGCTGCGGAAGTATATGAAAAGGTTTATCTTATAAACTCTTCTAATACCGGGTTCGGCAGAAATATCTCCCCAATAGAAAAGTGAATAAAACAGACATAATAGAAATTATAAAAAATCTAATTGCATAATCTAAGCTAATAATGTTTGCCATTTATTTTCACCTACCTGTTATTAACTTTTGAAAATTACTAATTTCTCATATTCTGACTTTCATTATCTATACAGGTTTGCAACCTTGCCCTGAAGTTCCACATCACTCGCTTAATCGTTTCCGGTGGTATCGCAGCGATTTCTTGTCGGATAGCAGCTTTTAAATCATCGATGGTTCTTGGCTTCTTTTTAAAGACTTCAGCCTTAAGATATTCCCAGAGAAAAAAAATCACATGCAGCAAGATCGGGTGATCGTGTAGGCCATGTGATGTCACCTCGTTGTGAGATTAGACACCCGGGAAACATTTATCTTAGGACATTCATGGATTGTCTTGCATTGTGAACAGTGGCGTCATCTTGTTGAAACCACAAATTTTCGTCCTGATCTCCAAGTTCTTTTAAGTTTTGCCTCAAGAAGTCACGTAACATGTTGACATAACGATCAGAAGTTATTGTAATTGATTGCTTTCTTTCCTCAAAAAAGTATGGCCCTAATATTCCAAGTTCAGAAATGGTGCACCAAACCGTAACATGTTCAGAGTTCAGGGGACGCTCGTGTAACTGTAGGGAATTATTTTATGCCCAGTATAGAAAATTCTGCTTATTAACATAAACCGATAAATGAAAATGGGCTTCATCACTTGACAGCACAATAGAGTTCACTGAAACATTTTCAAGAATAGCCTGACAATAAGCGACATATTTAATCTGGTCACGTTCATTTAGATGCCGTTCGACCATCATTTTGTACGGATGAAAATGTAAGTCCACATGTAAAATTCTCCTTACTCTCCGATAAGAAATCCCTAACGCAGCAGCGTGTTTAAGAGCTGAGCGTCGTGGAGATTGTGTAAATACCTGTCTCACTGATGGGATGTTTTCGCGTGTTCGAACGCTTCGTGATCTACCAGGGGGTTTCTTTTTCAAAGCGGACCTGTAGCTCTAAAATTTGACACCCATAACAATATTGTCTTCTTATCGAGTACCGCAGCATGTTGACCTAGCTTAAAGTTTGTATGAAATAATCACTGTGTGGCGATGACAGAATCAGCATTTTCAAAATAAGTCACAATAACGAACGCATGATGTTCACCACTCCATGCCATGATGGTAACTGAAATGACAGATTATTCTCTTCAAAATGGCATACCTACGCCACGCCTCGTACTACTAGCGCGCCACCAGCAGCGGCGGGAAATCGGGGAGATATTTCTGCCGAATATATAATGTATAGTGTGAGCAATCTTGTTCTTTTTTATATCCTTGTTTATATATTGGATTCTAGTGACAGCTGCCTTTATTTTGTTTATTATAGTAGAAGTTGTTATATTATGACCTTGTAAGTTGGAATTCAGTTCGTTCAGGTGTCCAAAAATGTCAGCCAAATATGCTATTCGTACTAACCAGAGTTCATTAGTAAAACAATGAGAGAGTTCAAATTAATAGTGGGTTATGAAGATATGTACCTCTGAAAGTAGCTCAAAGAGTTGAGTTAAAACCTTTTCTCTTGATAATCACCAACCTTCCCCATGCAGAAGAAACGTATTGTAGTCGCTACACATTTTATTACACAAAATTGTAAATAGTCTTGAATTAAGATCTCTGCTAGTATAAATGAAGCTAGTATAAATGTCTTTGAGTTTGGTGAGTTTTGAAAACCTCCTCTCTAACTTATGGAATCGTTGGTCTGCATTGTTCATAGAATCACCTAATTGATTGATATTTTCCTTTGTTGGAAATTTGACTACAAACATCTATCTGGGTCTCTCCTGAAATGCTCCTCCCACGCTAACTCCTCACTAGAATGACATGTCGTGATAGAACAATCCTCTAACTTCCAGAACTGTTGTAACTGCATATCAAGGTTATTTGTCTTGATAAAATGACAGTCTGTGTTAGAATGACTTTGTGACATTGAAGTTGATTATTGTTTTGAAGATGCTTTCGGATCAGTTTTGCCTGACACTTTCCAACCCAAAATTGTTATTTTCAAACCGGGTGTATCCTTTGAACTTTTAATTTGGCAAACGCGCAGAAGTTTGAAGAATAGTTCTGCTCCTATTAACGTATCCACTCTACCAGGCACGTTGAAGCCTGGATCTGCAAGGTTAACTTTGGTTGTAATTTTCCAATGTGATGTGTCTATGTAGGTGACAAGTACATCTTGAGTGACTTTGAACAACACTATAAAGTATAAACTGGCTGTGTATGTGTGTATTGAATAGAGGTTTTATCTTGCATTGAACAATTTATGACGTTCTAGTTGTTGACTGCGCTATGCCTGAGATAGAAGAGAAACCTTTATTTCGTCGTAAACCAATTCTTTGCAAAAGCTCTTCTGTGAAACAATTTGGTTGGAAACCTGAATCTAGTAATGCTCTGCACACGTGTGAATCGCCATCGACATCTAAGATGTCAATCAACGCTGTTGTTAGCAACATTCTGACTGACCTATTATGATATAATATGTGTGCACTGGTGATTGTCGTTTGACCTTGTAAGTTTACTATTGAAGATTTTTAGAGGCCTATGTGACTTATTATTGGTTGAACTGTCTTGAAATACTATTAAACTATAGCAAAGTCGACTTTGTGCTGACTTCCTTGAAGTGAAGTAGTGTATTGTGTTTTTTGTTGCAAATCCTACATAAGCTCAAAATGAATTGTTTAACCTGGTGCCCATTATTCTTGAAATAATTGAAAAATAGACCTAACCCCTTGACCTGCTGTGTCCTCTTAGAACTAGCTAGCTTGTTGAATGTGTCTCAATAATATATTTGATGAGGTTGGTCTCATAATTCACATTTGAAATAATGTGGTGGTAGCTGTGCCTTTTTTGCATTGATCATACTAATCTTTATATTTGCTTGTTAAGGGTTTGTTCATAAAACACAGTTGGATTCAACGGCTTCTAATATTTTACATATTTGTTGTACAAACGCAACCGCCCTTTCATTTTTGGTAGCGTGTTCGGTAATATGGCGTTTTCCCATACATGGTATGTTATGTTATCTAATTTACTTGTGATAAGATGTATCCCTAGTGTATCCCACCCACGTTTCTGTCGGAAGGTTCGAAGCTGTCAAAGCTCTAAGGTGTTTATTTGTTATGTCTCGGAGTTGCCATAGACATTTGGCTGCTTCTCTTTCTAGTCTCGGCATCTTAAACATTTTTGTGTTTGCCCAAAACTATCGCTTTTGCAATAAAGTACACACTATCTCAAAATTGTTGGCAGAATGGTCTAAATATTGATTTAACTTTGCTGCATCACCATTTACCAGCGTTTTCAAATAATGACCTTTCTGTTGATTAAACCACTAGTGGTATGTATAAATGATTGTAACGTTTCATGAAATCCCAACCATTCGTCGTAATCTCCATGAAATGTTGGTAAATTAATTACTGGTAGCCTGACAGCTTGTGCCTGTGTGGCTGGTATGAAAGAGTTGGTGGTCTCGTTTGATAATTAGACAGGTGTGCGATTTTGAATTAATCTTTCTACTGGCGCAGCGAGGCCAAAATATGTGTTTTCAAATGACTCCCTTTCCTGCGTGTGTGATACTGATCCATCTGATGATTTAACTTGTAGCTGTACATTTTCGAACTCTGCCCAACATTTTTATAATTTTGACAGTCTTAGTTTCAACTTAATTATTGACTGATCATTATCGAGCCTCTCAAAACATGTTTTAAACCTTTTTACTTGCGCCTATATTTGGCGTCTTTTTAAAATAAGGTATTTGATTTCCTCATCCATGGTGTGTGTACTAATAATGATTACTTTTGTTTTGGTTTGTCTTAGAAAGCAAATCAAAGGAATAAAACGAGCTGATTACGTCTTAGGAAAGGAATGGAAAGAGTCTAATGGACAGATTAATTTGTTAACTATCTTGAACTTGGATAAGAAAGATTAATGCACTCACCAAATTTGTCTTGAGCAACAAACACGTTAAACTGTTTTGTATATGCATGTTTGCATTACTGTACATGTTTAAATGAATTTCACTTTGCGTTAACTTTTAGTTACTGTTATGATTATTAGCACCGCGTCTTACTACCCGTTCGGGTTATACACGCTTATGCTAATGTGTAATGGTAGGGTGATTGTGAGATGAAATGGAGGACCTACAGTTTAATGTAGGATCCGAACCACGGTGGAGGACTGGCATTCCACACATTTACAAGTTGTGATTAATACACGTCTTGTCAGAGGTGAAGGAAGGGTTTGGAAATAAGATAAATCTGTGCTGGGACCGAGGATTGAACCCTGGACCCCAGCACAGAAGTCCGTCACCTTACCCCTGGACCGCCAGGTCACCATTTAGTTACTGTTTAACAGTAGTATATCACGGATCAAGGATTCATGTTTCTGTTGATTTAGTTAATGAACTGTACACCTTAACTGTTTTGCTTTGCATCTCCAAGAAACACACAACCTTCAACCAGTCAGGTCTGTTTCTAGAACAAGAGTCCCGTCTTCTCTTACAGTTCCCGCAACTGCTCTCGACTCTTAGTTAGTGGCAGCAAAAACTTTATCAATAGGACAAAAAACATTCCTTGAAAATAGGCGAGTTGTCAACAACTTACTAACCTAGTAATAGCACGCACTTACCGACTGTATTAGTTTCCTAATTTCCAATATAATATCATTATTGGTAGCTAAAATTGTTCCTAAATATTTAAACTCGTTAACCCTGTCAAATTGCTACCTCCCCTTCTATATCTATCAATATCTATAGGGTGAGGAAGGCTAATATCAGGTAAAAGAATCACCTGATTGTACAAAATAAATTTTATTATTGAAATAACAACTTTACAATACTTGAGAAAACAAACATCGTGCGTGAAGCGCACCTCCATTAGTCATCAAGACCATTAAGTACAAATACAATCAATCTCAAATTCTCCTAAGTATGATTATATAAACAACACTAAGCGTGTAGAACACAACATAATACGAGGTCTGGGATCTCTGATGCCAAACTTGTCTTATGGGCTTTAGCTCCTTGATACATTTACTTAGTATTTATAATAATGATTTTAATATAAGGCATAAGCCACAACTGCTTTATCTTACGTGACGTCACTCAGCAATGGAGTACAAAACAATAACTCCAAACGTTCATAAATAACTTGACGTCACGTATAAACATCATTTCCCTAATGCAAGAGCGAGCTAAGTCTCGCTTTACTATCCTGTTTTAAACAATAAATTTGATTATAACATCTGCCATCGTAAAGTACAAAAGGAAGTTTACTAAGCGGGTCTTGAACCCGGAGCGCGCTGACACTCAGTGCGCTTTAAATAATAAGCAAGTATATACAATTATGACAAATAATAAGGTCTGGGTTTGAATCCCAGCTAAAATGGATGACGAAGGGCGACATCTTTCTATATGCCGCGGGAAGCGCATGGCATAGCAATTCAAATAAATAATTAATTACAAAATTGAAGTCCAGACGGTAATTTAGAATACAGTTCCCCCCATGACGCCGAAACAGAATTTATAACTTTGAATATTAATAATCCCCGAGACCTAGTCGCCGTTCTCACCTCTTATCCATGAGATTGTAGTGTAGTAAGTCGTTACATCCTCCCCCCCTGACGGAGGGTCAGAAGGCGTCCTCAGCAGTGGGTGTAACGGCAGGGCGGTACCTTCCCTGTCGTCAGTAGCTGGTATGTAGGGGACGGTTCTCCCGGACCCCAGCAAGTGGCCCATGGAAAGCTGCCCTCATATTCGGGTAGCAGGTCTTCTTGGCAGTCGCGTTCCGATATCCCCCAGAACTCCAACACCTTACGCACAACACCGACACTCCAACTCTCTCCAACATCAAAACCCTATGACGTTGAGGCCCGTTCCACGTTACTGTTGGTCCAGCCAGCATCCATCTTCAGCAGCCGGACTACTCCAACATCCGTAACTCGAACCAGAAGGAGAGGGGTAGGGGAAGGGCAGAACCTCTCTGAGAACAAAATAAATCCACAATTACAGCAACAACACAAGTCCAACGTTCACAAGGTGCTGACACGGCCGCTGCTAAGTGCAGTCCATCGTGGCCAGTCTGTTTAGAGCACATTCACACGAGATCATGTCTCCCAATAGACACGGAAAATTTGAGAGTGTTCTCTGAGGAGATGTACTGCATACAGTTCTCTCTTCTTCGAGTAGGCGTGCACACGCGCAATAGTTTGCTTATTATAAGTCTCCAGCATCGCACATTCAGACACAAGTCATCGATAATCAAAGTTCTAATACATTAAGAAATCTGGGTAGGCCTACCCTTCTATCAATTAAATTAATTTTTACAATAATAAAGATGCACAATAAATCCAAAAAAAATTTACACTATATACACACTTGACCCTTAACAGGTATCATTACACGCCCCTCTTATAGGGCGCGGACTTACTACACCACCACCTTAAGGTGGCTAACGTGGGCACGACGGGTTACTGACGGGTCAGCAACATCCATAAGACGCACAGAGACGGGCGTTAAGAACTTGTCGATGCGCCATGGCCCGCTCCACTTGTACAGCAGCTTAGCCGTCGTTTTGTCCACCGCCGAGCTCAGGGGGAAGGACTTACAAACTACTTTATCTCCTTCTTTAAACGGAACGGGGACACGTCCCCGATTGAAAGTAGTGGCTACTTTCCTCTGAGACTTCTGCAAATGTCGATAAGCGAGTTCACATTTCTCCTGAAAGGGGCGGTCATTGGCCTCAGATAGGAGCGGGTCAACATCCCACGAAGCTAATAGGGGGTGGTTCAGATCCCTGTTTAGAAAGACTGAGGCTGGGGCGGCCCCGACAGACTCGTGGTATGCGGAGTTAAATGCGACGTTCAGAAAATCCAGATACTTGTCCCAATGGGAGTGGTCCTGATGGTGGAAGATAGTAAGTGCCACATTTAAGTTCCGATTAAAACGCTCAACATGGTTAGGGGAGGGGTAGTACGGGCTGGTGGTCACGTGTTTAATTCCCCAAGAGAAACACATGTCTTTGAATGCTTTGGATCTAAAACAGGGGCCATTGTCGCTAACCACAACCCTCGGAGTCCCTAGCATACCCCAAACTCGCCTAGACAGAGCGTTTACAGTTGTGGATGCCTTCATGTCCCTAAGGGGGATTAACACAACAAATTTAGAAAAGGCATCCAAAACCACCAAAATGGACGTGTTTCCCTGGGAGGAACGCGTAAGGGGCCCAACATAGTCAATAAAAACCTTCTCCCAGGGGCGTGCTGCGATATCAGCAGAATGAAACCCTATTTTCGAGTTCTGGGAGGGTTTGGCCCTTTGACAGGGCTCACACTTTCGAACCCATTCCCTGACATCCTTAGGTAAGTTGGGCCAAAAAAACTCCTTGGAGACCTTCCGCTCCGTCTTGAGCACACCACAGTGCCCACCAAAGGCGGAGTCGTGAAAATACTTCAGGAGCATGGGCCTGAGCTTCTCGGGAATGTAGTACTTGGGTCTCCCTCTAATAACAGCCACTAAGAGTCCCTTGCGTAAGCGATAGTCCCCAACCACTTCCCCAGCTCTAATCCGGCCTATCACCTGTTTACAAAACTCATCCTCGGCCTGATGAGTACCAAGGGAGATAAAGGATTCTGGGATAGTGTGAATCACGCTTAAGGTTCCCGCCTCCGGCTCGTCTCCAACAGGGTCGAGATCCTCCGCCATCCGAGACAGCGCATCCGCCACCACGTTCTCTTTACCCGCGACATGGTGGGTGGTAAAGTCAAATCTAGAAAGCCTCCAAATCCAGCGTCCTATCTTGCCCAATTGCTTGGGGTGGTTCCATAACCAGGTGAGCGCCATGTTATCGGTATACAGGTCAAACTTTCTCAGTTCGAGGTAGTCGGAGAACTTCTCTACCGCAAAAACGCATCCAAGGCATTCTTTTTCAAAAGTACTATACCTTTTTTCGGCCGCATTAAGGGTCCTGCTAGCGAACGCTACCGGCCTACAGCCTACAGGGGTTCGCTGCGAGAGGACGGCGCCAAGGGCAACTGATGACGCGTCAACGTGTAAAAGAAAGGGGAGAGAGAAGTCGGGCATGCGTAATACTGCCGGAGAGACCAGATGCTGTTTGAGAGCAAGAAAGGCGTCGTTCTGTTCTTGGCCCCATACAAAGGCAGCCCCCTTTTTCTTAAGGGTGTTAAGGGGGTAAGCTACTTCTGAGAACGAGGGGACAAACCTGGCGTAGTACGCGCACATCCCTAAAAACCTAGACACCCCTTTTAAGTTCTTCGGGGTAGGGAAGTCCAGAATAGGCTTGACGCGCTCCGGGTCCACGAGCAAATTACCCCGGGAGATAACATACCCTAGGTACGGGACAGACTCCTTAGCCCATGTGACCTTTTCAGGGTTGACAGTGAGCCCAGCCGAGCGTAGGCGTTGTAATACGGTTTCAACGTGATGTAAGTGATCCTGAAGGGAGTTACTATAAATACAAATGTCGTCTAGGTAGTTGAAGACGAATTTAAACTTCAGGTCAGCGAGAATATGATCTAACACTCTGCTAAGAGCTTGCCCTCCGCAACTAATGCCTAAGGGTACCCTGTTAAATTCGTAGACCTGCCACGGGGTTATAAAGGCGGTAAACTTCTTGGATGGCTCCGAGAGCGCGCACTGGAGGAAGCTAGCATTAAGATCTATAAGGCTGTAATACCTGGCTTTACCCAGGTGTTGGAATGCCGACTCGATGCTTGGCATCGGGTAGGGATCAAAAACAAGTTTTTTATTTAGCTTCCGGTAGTCAACAATGAGGCGATGCCCCTTGCCCTTGCGTGGGATGATGAAGGCGGGGCTGGCGTAAGGCGATTTGGATGGGCGGATGACCCCTTTCTTCTCTAAGTCAAAAATCAGCTCCCTAAAAATCTCCATTTTAGGAGGTGCGCAGGAGTATGGCCCTGACCGCACGGGGATGTTGTCAAGAGCAACAATATCATAAGGGAGAACGTTACATTTCCCCCACCTATCTGTGATTACATCGGGAAACCGGCTGACCACCTTTTGAATGGCCTCACTCTCCTTACCCAATGAAAACATACCTGGGGGCGTTTTCCCAGACGCAAACGAGACTAATTCCCTGGGCGCAAAACTAAAGGAGACTACCCGTTTGCCCATATCCAATTTAGCGTTGGTCTCAAACAAAAAATCGTTCCCCAAAACTAAGTCGAACGGGAGGGCTGGTACTACATAAAAAGAACGTTTCCAAGAAAACCTGCCAATTTTAATCGGAAGACGTATCTTACGGTTCACAATTAAACATTGCCCATTCGCGATAGCATAAGTGATCGGGTCAATATTTTCACAAAAGACGTTAACTTTACCTTCAATAGTACTAAGAAGCTGGTTACTAACAAAGGAGTGGCTGGCTCCAGTATCAAATAACCCTAAGCATCCCAAAGGACCAATAGAAACAGTAATCATGGGATTAAGAACCCGCGGTTTAAAACTTCCAGACGCGGCCGCCCCACGGTCGCGGGCGCGCCTCAATAGTTTACCTGCCTGCACTCCCTCTGAACATGTCCCAGCCTATTACAGCGAAAACATCTAATACTAGACGTGCCACGAGGTGCGCGACCCCCACGGCTAGCACCCACAGGGTTACTATCCCTAACGTAGTTAGAACGGCTATCGAGTGGAGGAGCGCCGATAGGCGGCGCAGAAATAATTGCTCCGGGACTCGAACCCGTTCGCGCGCGGCTGACAGCCACGGGCGCTTGCGCGATAAGGTATTCGTCTTCAGAGAGAAGAGTTTCCTCTACGTGCGAAGCCAGGGCATAGAGATCAAATATAGTTGAAGGCTTACTCGAGAAAACAAAATGGCGCCTGGTAAGGGGAGACACGTTTTCCAAAATAATGTTTACCAGTTCGGGCTCCTTAAGGTCGGTATTAAGCACGCGGGCCGCCTCCGTGATAGAAAGGACAAAGTTCCTAAATGACTCGTGTGGGGCCTGGAACCTGTGCACAACCTCTCTACATAACTTATGCCTAACTCTACTAGGCAAAAGCGTATTTAAAATCTGATCAGTCACTGCCTTAACAGATAAATCCGCCTGTATGCCCCTGGAAAACAACTCGGTCAAGAACCCGGACGTCTTGGATAAACACAAAGTCAGAAACTCGGGCTCGCTAACGAGCTCGAGGCGGGAGGCCCGGTTAATTTCTACTAAAAAGTTAAACAATTCCGTGTAGTTCTGGCCACTGCACACCGGAACCCGGCCTAATATCTCCAATATGACTTTACTTTGACTCTTAGAATATCCCCCTGGCGCATGGGGAACGGGAGAACGGGAGGGCATCGTGGGTTGTTCACCACTCACATCCGTGTCCATACCTAAATCTGCCTGAGACGCCCCGACATCACTCACAAGTTCACATAAAAGAGACCTCAACTCACCCACCGTTGCGTTGGGTGGAACAGGGGTGGACCAAACCTGGAGCTCGGCGAGGAGTTGTTCGCGGCTAAGTTGGTACACATCGGATCTCGTCATCCTGGACGACGCCTTGTCTGGTTTCAGTGGAGGAGCCATGGCCAATGACAGTATGAAACAAGATAACGACAGGAATTAGTACAGTGTATAAAACATAGAATATAACCTTCCGAAAATTATATATATATATTTTGTTTTCTCAACATCTCTCCAGGCGTGTACCAAGGACCTAAGACCATAAAAAAGGGCAAAACCATGCTCTGCTACCATTTGCTACCTCCCCTTCTATATCTATCAATATCTATAGGGTGAGGAAGGCTAATATCAGGTAAAAGAATCACCTGATTGTACAAAATAAATTTTATTATTGAAATAACAACTTTACAATACTTGAGAAAACAAACATCGTGCGTGAAGCGCACCTCCATTAGTCATCAAGACCATTAAGTACAAATACAATCAATCTCAAATTCTCCTAAGTATGATTATATAAACAACACTAAGCGTGTAGAACACAACATAATACGAGGTCTGGGATCTCTGATGCCAAACTTGTCTTATGGGCTTTAGCTCCTTGATACATTTACTTAGTATTTATAATAATGATTTTAATATAAGGCATAAGCCACAACTGCTTTATCTTACGTGACGTCACTCAGCAATGGAGTACAAAACAATAACTCCAAACGTTCATAAATAACTTGACGTCACGTATAAACATCATTTCCCTAATGCAAGAGCGAGCTAAGTCTCGCTTTACTATCCTGTTTTAAACAATAAATTTGATTATAACATCTGCCATCGTAAAGTACAAAAGGAAGTTTACTAAGCGGGTCTTGAACCCGGAGCGCGCTGACACTCAGTGCGCTTTAAATAATAAGCAAGTATATACAATTATGACAAATAATAAGGTCTGGGTTTGAATCCCAGCTAAAATGGATGACGAAGGGCGACATCTTTCTATATGCCGCGGGAAGCGCATGGCATAGCAATTCAAATAAATAATTAATTACAAAATTGAAGTCCAGACGGTAATTTAGAATACAGTTCCCCCCATGACGCCGAAACAGAATTTATAACTTTGAATATTAATAATCCCCGAGACCTAGTCGCCGTTCTCACCTCTTATCCATGAGATTGTAGTGTAGTAAGTCGTTACAAAATGTTATATGTTCGCGGTAATCTCTAAGTTATCGTCCCCAATATGTTATCTCTTTGTGATCATATAATTAGTCTTTTCAGCGTTTACTTCTGAACTTCTTTCCTTAATAGCATCTAATAACATTTCTGCATTTCTTGCAACAGCTTCCTTGCTATTACCCAACAAAGCTATAGCCTGACTTTGGTTGGAAGAACAGTACAGAAAATTCAAACATATTTCTTTGCGGCCAACATTGATAACATTTTAGTATATTATTTATGTTATTTTATAGGTATTAATATTATACATCAAAAGTGACAGCTACAGATAAAATGGCTTGATGTATAATTATATTAAAATTGTTTTAGTAACTTAAGTAACTAGCTTCTATTGTTTGTCCTACCAAAATCATACTTGAAATCATCTGCGTATCCTAATAAATGCAATGTACAGTTTGATATCAATTATTCCCCACTCTCTTGCATTAACCTAAGAGCATACTCTAAGACTAGATTAAGGAGTAATGTGGAAAGTGCATCTCTGGTCAATACCCAATATGTATTTCTAAAGTATCTGACATTCAAGCCGTACCCTGTCACGAATATCAGCCAAACATATCTCGATTAGCTTGACAAGTTTTCTGAGTATCCCAAACTCAACTAAAATTTCATATATTCTGTTTATTTGAACTCAATAATAGGTCCTTTTAAAATACATGTATAATTGATGTACCCCTTTTTTCCCTAATATTTGCCAAATAATAAAAATATGATCCATTGTTGACCTATTTCTTCGAAATCCACACTGATCATCTCCATTATTTCCTTGCATATGGAGTCAGTCTCATTAGAAATATGTTAGGTAAAATTTTATATCATGTTGGTAGTAGTGCGATACTTCTATAGTCACAATATTACACTTTGTTTTATTTCCTCTTTTTGAAAATTGGTAATATAATACCTTCCATTCTTGTGGTAGTACTGCTATAATCTATATTGTCAGTTTTTAAAATCTAGTTTGAATGAGCCTTTAATCAAATTAGATGTAGAAATGAAGCTGATCAATGGACGTGCGCTTTAAGAGCCCGCTCCCATCTCCTCCCGGATAACACCTAACTTAGGTAGGCCTAAAGCAAGGTGTCACATTGCGCTATGGTTTTATATATCCTGCTTTACTAAATCCCAGTGGAATTTAAACAGATTTACTATATTTTTAAAATCATAACAAGATTTAAAAAATGATTAAAAAACAATTGGTTGTCAAATGAAGAATGAGGAGATATTTCTTTTTGTTCGAACAAAACTTTCTGGTTAAACCAATTGGCGGATTTTAAAAACTGACAAACTATATCATTACAATACAATAATATTATATCATTACTTTGAAATAACATATCTCAGTATTTAAAAGAAAATAACATGGTCAAGACTAAATGTTTTCTTAATAAATTCGATTTGAACTATTTATTTTCTTTAAATTGAATTATTTTGCTTACATTTCATAGCCATTTACTTTACGATTACGTGATTAGTTTTAACTATTTCATTATATATAAAAACAGATCTCAAGAACTATTGAAAATAACACATCGGTGCTAAAACCACCAGTTAATGACTTTTCTTTTCTCTAGTCAACTGAACTTAACCAGGATCTAACATTCTACCCATTGAACAAACTTGCCTGTTTTGTTTGATTATGAGGCGGTAGCCAAGACTTTAATAAGGTTCTGTAGCCTATTTAAGATATAAGTTTTAACGTTTTCTCAAGAAGGAATATGAATGAAAGCTTGAGCGTCTCTAAATTTAGCCTACTTTAGCCAAATAAGGCTCTTCAGTCATAATAATACCCAGGGGCTTAACAGATTAAGCTACCCCCTCCCCCGCGCAAGATTTATTTTCGAGCCCCCTTTTAAAAGTAATCTAACACCTTAATAAATGTTATAAGAAATAATTCATATTCTTAAATAATTACTAATTTAGTAATTACTGTTTTAGCCTCGGTTTTGTGTTGGTAACGTCATCAGAGAGTCAGCTTGATAGCATGTAGATTAAATAAAAAAGTGAACTATTTAAAACAGAATGAAATTATTGAAATAATGCTATAGCTTAGTTATAATTTACAACACTTTATTATAAACCTATTCAACTATCTAAATTGTCAATAATCAGGACATAAGATATTTGATTACAACTATTTCCACCAAATTTATAGTAATTTAAATATCCCTTTCACGGGCCCCCTTATACCATTGGCCCCCCCACCCCCCCGCATTGCAGATCCTGGGTATAACGCCACTGCATGCACCATAGGGACATTATACTCGTATTGCACTTATCACCGTTGAGGGAACTGCAGATCGAAAACTAGGTACACATGACACAACTTCTCGTACAAAAAGCTGAATAAGAAATTGTACAATATATTGGTTATATCGATTGCATACAAGTTACCTCAAGACTGTTGATATGGCACAGACGATTGCATACAATATTGTGAACAAAAAGATATTATATTTGCATTTGGTGACGTAATCTTTTTCGTCTTCTTCTTCTGCTTCTTCATATCTTCAACTTTGCAATCGACTGTCACCCAGTCTTCTTTTCCTTTCTTCTCTAATCTGTCATTATATTAATTTTCCTGCAGCTCCTTATATCAACATCCATCATAGCCTGTTTTATGTATTACAAATCTTGGTCAATCTTTATCCCTTTTTCCTTTCAAGATGTTGACCAAAAAACACATCATTTCTAAATACATGTCCAATCCATGTTCCTCTTCTCATTTTAACTAAGTTCTCTTTCTTCATTTCCTAGTTTAAAAACCTCTTTATTCGTAACCCTGTCTGTCCAAGATATATTTTCTACTCTTCTCCAGGACCAGGTTTCAAGAGCTTCAATTTTTTTTTAATTTCCCGCTTTCCTATAGTCCATGTTTCTTACCAATACAATGCTATACCCCATAAAAAAATTGTATACAATTATTATTCCTGACATTACTATTGATATGTTTGGTGTTAGCAGTTGTCTTTTCTTATTGTAAGCTACTTTTGCTCGGACTATCCTAATTTTAATACCTGTTTAACTTCTATTCTTTGTAATTTTACATCCTAAGTTTGTTAACCTAATAGTTTGTTTCAGTTGTTTTCCATCTATTGCAGGATCTAGGCTGTTTGCTACACATCACCACTTATGTTTTATTTCTATTTATCCTCATATTGTATTCCTCCTGTAATATACTATCTAATCCAGCCAGGGAAGTTTGTAGTCCCTCTTAAATATCATCCAAACCGAAACCACAATATCATATTCAAATCATAGCATCTATATGTTTTTTCCATTGATCTCCACTCCCTTCACACCTCTCTTCTTATATTCATCCATTGCTTTTTCAATATAAGTTTTTAATAAAGTAGGTGATAAATTACATTCTTGTCTAACTTCTTTGTGAATTTTTGCAATCTTCACATCACAATTTTTTTACCTAGAATAATAAAAGATGGTAATTCGAACCAATGATAAATATATTGAGTTTATTCTTCATATTTATTATAATACAAATATAATTTTTGATTTACAACTGTTTTCATTAATAATTTGATATCTAATAAATACGTTATCATAGATTCAATTAGTTCACATCTGGCAGATAGGTTTTCTATTGTTAACAATCCAAAAGTTGAACAGTAAAAATGGCCAATATACCAGTAGAACAACCGTGTTAAATTACCTGGAAATGGTATGTGTTCACACCACGCCATCTTTAGGGGTAAAATTTCTTGTACAACAAGTTGTGTCGTGTGTATCAAGCTTTATTAAGAAAAGATTTATCATTTTATCATTTCCATCTCTCTATTTCTCTCAACTAACTGTTGTCAAATCTTCTGGATTTCAATTGTTTTGACGTGAAGAAGAGAAGGCTTACTTGAAATTTCTGTACAAAACATGAAGGTGACGGGTAAATGGCAGGGAAATATAATATAATTTTCCGTCGACTCGTTGTACAGCCTCTTCTAGAAACATCGACTTTCGCGGAAGTAATGAAATTTATTACCGAGCCATGCAAGGTAAGCTTGCTACTTTTCCGGGTAAACGAAGCGTACATTATTCATAATTTACACCACACTCCACTTGTTATGTGCTGAAGAGTGATGAGTTGCCTAACCCCCAAGGTGCATACAGCGCCAACTTTGACATCTGATAGCGCTGCCCTTTTGGCTTCGCTGGTCTCAAGTTCATTGTGTAGAAATACTTGTATTGTTACCCCCTACAACAGGATTACATTTTTACCCTGGGATCTGAATAACTCTGTATATTATAGTTAATATTCGGAGGTCGATCAATCCCCCATTTGACCTGAACTGCTCATTATTTGAATACTAGGAGATTGGTTGACTTATGTGACTAGAATATAAAATACGGCCCTGAATTCCTAACTTCCGGTTTGGGGTCAGGTACACTAACCATGTGACAGACACATATGCCAATAATATATATTTTAAAGACAGTTGAGTTATTCTAGTATTATAAACTATACATGTTTTGTGCATTGAAGTTGTATTGGTTTACTGAGGATTTTAACGCGTTTTAAATGAATTATTATTTAAAATACATTAATATTATGTCTGTAAAGGATATGTGTCGTTAACAAACAGAATTCAAATAAGATATGTTAAAAAATGTATCCATGGGTAATTTTTCAACATATTTTTGAATTTGGCTGTAATTTTAATTCATTGATAGGTTTATAGACAAAAATGACTTTTAGGCAACCAAATGTTTCTTACAATTAATTTAGTAATATATTATATTGTTAAAAACATTATCCTAATGATAACTATGTAAACTTGTTGGTATTGGGGTGAATTTATCACCTCAGGACCCGATGTTTGAAGGTTCAAACCCAGCCGAGGCCTATGGTAATTTTTGCTGAACGATAAAAATCTGTAGATTAACTACCTTCAAAGGGGAAGTACAGATATGCTGGTTGCGGCTTGTATTATTAGATCTTTGAAAGGTATATGAGATACCTTTATGGTAACATTTATAGGCAATTTCATGCTATCATTAAAATTCATAGAGGAAGGTAACAGGAAACCACAGAACTTATTTATAACTTCCGGAGCACTTGGGCTTTCTCCCAAATTGAGCGGGAAATTGGCACTAGACAGTCAAAGAGCTGGGTGCGAGGGCTGGAAACTCTCAAATTGAACATAAAAACATATACTACCACAAATACGTAAACAAAATTTCCTTTACCTCAAGTAATAGTTGAACATTAACCTTTTTAAACTATATTAATAATTGATTGCAACGAATCAAGACCAAATTTCAGTTCAATTTTTGGTTGATTTGTTGATACGTATAGCTTCAGATGGTTTGTATATCCTCTCAAAATATGATGTGTTAGTTTCAAGGAGTATTGAGTTAAACTCGTTGTCAATTAATGTTGATATATTATTTAAGCTAAAATCTGTGACTTTCATAACATGACATGTGAAACATGTTTTGCTGGGCTAATATGTTTATATTGCTACACAGAAATAATATGAAATTTTAGATGTTTTATTTTCTGACCTTTTACTAAAATGGAATATTTATGTAATTTAAATGAGAAATTATTGTGCATTTGATTTGATTTTTATTGTTTTGAAAGTGAAATTAAAATATAAATTTACTCATCCACTTTAATTATTTTTATATATGGCAAAGTATGTGGAAAATTCATTTTTAGTTGTATCTTTTTACATCATAACTGTGTGGATAACATCAAAAGCACGAGTTGTTACGAACATGCCTTAATAATTACGACGAATATTATACACAAAAGGTTAGAAGCGAGCTGAACAAAAGAGTGAGCCTGCTAAAATATTTGTTGCAATGGAAGCCTACGGCACAAAACTATGCACAGAAAACAAAGATAAAGAATGTAAAACATTTCATTATATTGCTTCCTCTTTAATCCAAGACCAGTTTTTGTGTGACTACAAGGGCATATAAGATAAAATTAGTATATCTAAAGGCTGAGGAATAGACAAGAACAACTTTAAATATAACCAAATCACCGTCAAATTTTATATTCGTATAGATGGAGGAAAAATAAATGTTTGTAAGAATCTGTTTCAAAGCATTACCAGTATATTAGGGGAAAAAAGTAGATTGTCTGATATCTAAAAAATGGTTTTATAAAGGTGGACAGGTTCAGACTGATAGCCGAGGAAAACATGAGTATAACAGAAAATAAACTTTTTTTTTAAAAAAAAAGTGACTATCAAGAAATCCATATAAATCTCCCAAAATATGTTATCCACTGTTCACGTAAGCATACTCAGAAACTGTGTCCACCCATATGTCTGTACTTAAATAAAAATGCATCATCTGATATAAGTTTAAGAGCCCTCACATTGACACATGCCGTCTTTATGAAGAGTTGAAGGTGAAGGTATTCAAAGAGGAATGAACGTCAATCATTATGTGAACAGTTGAAGATTCATCAAGAAACAGCAGATCAAACATATACACAAGAGGCAAAGGACAAAGAATCTGCCCAGGACAATCATGGTAAATGAGTTCTTGTGCTAGACACTCAACAATGTTTCCTAACACCAGATTTAAGTTGAAGCACAGTATTTGATAAAATACAACTGTGGACATCTAATGAAACTATTAGGGATTGTTTTGAGTGCTATTGTTGTATATATGAAGCCATTGCAGAAAAAGGTTTTGAACTGATTGCCTCTTGCTTACATCACTAACATTCCGATATTCGTTAACCATCTTATTCTGTACTCGGACGGAGTCCATAATAGAAATATAAACATGGTAGCCTTGTTATAAATACTTTCATATGCGCATGCGCACCTGGCTTGATATGGCTGGTTTTGAGATTTAATTGGCTCTCCCGTGCCGAAGCTCTCAGGCAGAGCGGACAATGTAGAGAGTAGTTGAACTTTAACAGAACAGCTCGCGCTGATGAGGCGGAAGTCTTGTGATTGGGTTAGAGCTCGTCACGTGACCATGTTTCTGTTCTGCGTTGGTTTTCTCCAAATGTGTGGATACTTATTAAGAGAAAGTTAACTGACTGAAAATAAGGTGGATGAGATATGGAAACAAGTTTGGTAAATTGCAATTTAAGTACAAGCTGAGAGATAAAAAGTAGTTCCACACCCTTGAGCTAAAAAGAAATAGAAGAGGAATACAAAGTATAGTGAAAATTCCTGAAATAGTCTTAGGACCGGTACTCATAAATTATTAAAAAAAAAAATTAATATATCTTCTGCAGTTCATTGCTCCTTTGTAGAGATGGGAAATTCGATTCCTTGATTCCTCAATACCTAGCGATTCTAAAGGGGATCGAGAATCGAGAAAATACCTCGATTAACTCGATGCCTCGATTCCTAAAGATACGTACAAATGATCGTGAATGCTTTATTAAGAGATGAATGAATATCAGATATTAAAGGCCGTTTGTAACACATTTTTTCGTTAATTTTTCTATATATTTGTATAGTAAAACTTATAAAAGCATTGATTAGATTTGAAAACCTAAAAATTGGTGTTTTGCTTTAATAAGTAAACATATTTGCCGTGGTAGCCTAATGTATTCAAGAAAAAACACAAATAAACCTCCATATTAACAGATAGCAACCCTGTGTTAAGAAATATATTACGATTGCTTTGCAAATTTAATGTCACACATTAAATAATAATAATAATAATAATAGTAATAATAATATAGGTAAAGTTTATTACAACATTTTAAAGCCAAAATTAAAATCATGACTGTAATTTGTAAAGGAAAAAAAAGTTTTAAAAGTCTAATTAATATTTAATAGACGTTTACCGAAATTTCCAAAATGAAATCAAATTGGTAAAAAGGTTTACCTATCACGGCAGCCATATTGGTTTCTATTGACATAAACCAATATGGCCGTTCCCACTTCATTTCAGGCCTATTCCATTAAGAATCGAGGTAAACATTTAAGAATAGAAATCGAGACTAGGAATCGAAGAACTGGTATCATGCCATCTCTCCTCCTTCGTATCACAAATGTTATGAAGACCTTAAGAAGACACCAACAACAATAAATACAGAACTTTTAAATATTAAGTCGATGGACCTGAACAAGTGTGTATTTTATCATGGTAATGATATTTTGTAACAGTGCTATTTTAATTTAAAAACTTTTTAACATTGATCGAACAATTACTGTTTAATCCATAGACATTTTGTTATTGTATCGAGTTGTAGTGAGTTAATTTAATGTTTTAGTTTATTAATATATTGTTTCAGTATGGGGAAAATGTGGCATTTTTAAGTAAATAAACCAATGCTAGACCATCAAAACTTGCTTTGTTTTTTTAAAAATTTGTATTACCAAACTATAAAGAAAAATACACAACACCTTTAAAAAAGAAAGAACAGCATAACAAATAATATATATGATAATGTATAAATATTAAATTTAATGACTGATTTTATAGATAAATCAATGTAAACTTTAAAGAAACATTCGTGTAAAATGTATATTTCTTATATGGCATGCTATGTCTTACTCCCACTGATTTTCAAGGTCACATTTTCCTAATTTATAGAGAGTCAATTCACAAACTATTTTATAGACATTGATACCAAGTATATGACAAGGGAAAATTACAAAGAATATGATTGGCCATATTATTAATATATGAAAGTATATTTAGGTAGTTTTGTAACGTTTCAGGAGATTTCCACCTATTAACATTAAGAGGGAAGGAATTAGAAAGGCATACTTTAGAGGAAACGTACACACATTTATACGGCGTAAAAATGTAAAACCACTTAGGGAAAAGTACCTAAAATACACCCGACCGGGTTTCAAAACCGATATCTCCGACATCGGCAGTCTAGTATGCTGCGAGACTGCGAGAGTAATGCCTCAGACCATTCGGCAACTAAAGCGAGTAAAAAACGCAACATTATTTATATTTCATTCACGTTACCTGTAGGAAAACCGATAGAATTGTGTAGTGTGCTGGAATTTCAATCGCACGTACTGTGCATTATATTCCTAGACTTTTCCATTAGTTTGGTCTGGTTTTACATTGTTTTGTAACTAAACGCGGAATATGATATATATATATATTTGGTTTTAGCCATTAGTTTGGTGTACCAAGCAAACGGAGAATTCACTTCCTAGACTACCCGCTTCGGTGGCCACGTGGTCCATCGCGCTAGTCTTGCGTTGGACTAGACTGCCGCAAACGGGGAGATCGGGTTCGATCCCAGTCGGGTGCACTGAGGTTTTTTTTCCTAAAAGATTTTCCACTCTTCCTACACGTAAATGCGGGTGGATTTCCTCTAAATTAAGCCTTCCTAATCCCTAACTAATAAGTGTAACTTATACATAAGCGTATAACCTGGACAGGTAGTAAGACGCGGTGCTAAAAAAAAACTTGCTAGCCAAAAATAATTCTAGTTCTGAAATATGAAATTCATCATTGCCATATTGTTTAACTACATAAAGAGAATCTTGCAATCATTAATGTAGGTCAGATGTGGTTTGCACTTTTCAAAGTTGTTTTCATTAGTGTAGTAATTGATACATCTACAAAAGGCTAAATTTACAAGATTATTTTAATTTAGGTTTGACATCATTGTGTTAATCACACAGTATTTTATTATTTTAATTAGTGCGATATTATACATATTTGTCGTACATAGCTAAATAATTATACAAACACAAACATGATAGTCAGTAATTGATTTATTATAAATTAGTATTAATTAAATAATTATAGTTACTTTTTTATTATTTAAAAAATTGGTGTACTATTTTTCCTATTTTATTGTAAATTATGATACACTAATTTTATAGTTGATAGTGTTATTTTAAGTATTTGTAACGAATAGAATAGAATTAAATTTCATCAACCATCACTAAATTTTGGGAAAGAAAGATTATGATCATAGACAAATATTTAAACTTAATTCTTTCTACAAATTTATTGATACAAAAATATTTCTAATCGGAACTTCAGATACTCGAGTTCACTAGTATCTTAGTTTTTGAAGTATATTATAAACTTGAGGCTTGTAATAAATATAAAACCTTTTTCTCAAATTTTTAACTAACATTTTTTAGAGCTACTATGCGGCATTGATGGCTTAGCTAAACATAATATAATTTTTTTTAAACAAATATTCTCTAGGAGGTCTTGGCAAATTATTTGGCCTTTTTAAGTGCTGCATTAATCATTTAAATATAAGAAAGGGTCACTAAATTATTATTTTTTAGCGCCACGTCTTACTACCCGTTCGGATTATGCACATGGTCACCAAATAATATACGAGTTTTTTCTGTAGATGCAATTTATTACAGGCCCTATGTATATAAAATTGTATAGATAACATTAAAATTTAAACAGCCAGCATAAAAAATAAGTAAACAACTATCCGATCAAATATAACTTAATAAAATAAAAGTCAACCTTTTTTTTATATCTTTCCTCATGTATTTAATGTTAGGCGTAAATTTATTAGTTGAGATTCTTAAAACTGGTGATAAATTTTAATTCCTTTTTCGAGTAGAAATGGTATATATTTCCATAAGAATAATTTTTAATACTAGAGATTTATCTCTAATTTTATTATATATATATTTTAGCTAAATAGTTATAGCTTGTGAGCTACAAAAACCATATGATGGACTGCATGTACCCCGTGGGCTGTAATTTTTGGCTGCATCGAGTGGTGTCCCAAGTCACGCCCCTTGACTGAGTTGCGTCCCGAGGGGACAGATAAAATGTTGGCCACCACCCGAGTTGCGTCCCGAGGGGACAGATAACATGTTGGCTACCACCCGAGTTGCGTCCTGAGGGGACAGATAACATGTTGGCCACCACCCGAGTTGCGTCCCGAGGGGACAGATAAAATGTTGGCCACCACTTGAGTTGCGTCCCGAGGGGACAGATAACATGTTGGCCACCACCCGAGTTGCGTCCCGAGGGGACAGATAAAATGTTGGCCACCACTTGAGTTGCGTCCCGAGGGAACAGATAAAATGTTGGCCATCTCTTGAGTTGCGTCCCGAGGGGACAGATAAAATGTTGGCCACCACTTGAGTTGCGTCCCGAGGGGACAGATAACATGTTGGCTACCACCCGAGTTGCGTCCTGAGGGGACAGATAACATGTTGGCCACCACCCGAGTTGCGTCCTGAGGGAACAGATAAAATGTTGGCCACCACCCGAGTTGCGTCCCAAGGGAACAGATAAAATGTTGGCCACCACCCGAGTTGCGTCCCGAGGGGACAGATAAAATGTTGGCCACCACTTGAGTTGCGTCCCGAGGGGACAGATAAAATGTTGGCCATCACTTGAGTTGCGTACGGAGTGAAGTCAAAGCAATAGAAATAGTACTGGGAGGATAGACAAAAGTATGTTCATAATGATACATACAAGTATTCATTAAGTCAAATATCATATACAACACTAAACAGTATTATTTAATATTTTATTTTTTAGGGGGTTTGTAAGTTTCAGCAATAATTAAGATGTATTGAAGTCTTGGGCTAGTTTTACTTCAGAGTCGTGTTCTAAGTTTTCTTAAATTTTTAAATTAGCACAGATTAAAAAAAGCCTTCGACATTGTCTTTGTGCATCTCTAACTTACAACTCCATTAGCTAAAATCTTATGTTCAGTAAATTTAAAACCATTCACTATTTTTCGTTACGTTGCCTTTCTCAACAAAACTGATATCCGTGCTAGTAGCGAGCAATGAATAACCTTGTTGTAGTAATAGGTGAGAGGGGGCAGGAGGCAGCTCGGTACCCTCACTAGGGTAGGTGTGGTGGTCGCAGGAGGCAACTCGGTACCCCTCACTAGGGTAGGTGTGGTGGTCGCAGGAGGCAGCTCGGTACCCCTCACTAGGGTAGGTGTGGTGGTCGCAGGAGGTAACTCGGTACCCCTCACTAGGGTAGGTGTGGTGGTCGCAGGAGGCAACTCGGTACCCCTCACTAGGGTAGGTGTGGTGGTCGCAGGAGGTAACTCGGTACCCCTCACTAGGGTAGGTGTGGTGGTCGCAGGAGGCAGCTCGGTACCCCTCACTAGGGTAGGTGTGGTGGTCGCAGGAGGCAACTCGGTACCCCTCACTAGGGTAGGTGTGGTGGTCGCAGGAGGTAACTCGGTACCCCTCACTAGGGTAGGTGTGGTGGTCGCAGGAGGCAGCTCGGTACCCCTCACTAGGTTAGGTGTGGTGGTCGCAGGAGGTAACTCGGTACCCCTCACTAGGGTAGGTGTGGTGGTCGCAGGAGGCAGCTCGGTACCCCTCACTAGGGTAGGTGTGGTGGTCGCAGGAGGCAACTCGGTACCCCTCACTAGGGTAGGTGTGGTGGTCGCAGGAGGTAACTCGGTACCCCTCACTAGGGTAGGTGTGGTGGTCGCAGGAGGCAACTCGGTACCCCTCACTAGGGTAGGTGTGGTGGTCGCAGGAGGTAACTCGGTACCCCTCACTAGGGTAGGTGTGGTGGTCGCAGGAGGCAGCTCGGTACCCCTCACTAGGGTAGGTGCGGTGGTCGCAGGAGGCAGCTCGGTACCCCTCACTAGGGTAGGTGTGGTCGACGCAGGAGGCAGCTCGGTACCCCTCACTAGGTTAGGTGTGGTGGTCGCAGGAGGCAACTTGGTACCCCTCACTAGGGTAGGTGTGGTGGTCGCAGGAGGCAGCTCGGTACCCCTCACTAGGGTAGGTGTGGTGGTCGCAGGAGGCAGCTCGGTACCCCTCACTAGGGTAGGTGTGGTCGACGCAGGAGGCAGCTCGGTACCCCTCACTAGGTTAGGTGTGGTGGTCGCAGGAGGCAACTTGGTACCCCTCACTAGGGTAGGTGTGGTGGTCGCAGGAGGCAGCTCGGTACCCCTCACTAGGGTAGGTGTGGTGGTCGCAGGAGGCAGCTCGGTACCCCTCACTAGGGTAGGTGTGGTGGTCGCAGGAGGCAACTCGGTACCCTCACTAGGGTAGGTGTGGTGGTCACAGGAGGCAGCTCGGTACCCCTCACTAGGGTAGGTGTGGTCGTCGCAGGAGGCAGCTCGGTACCCCTCACTAGGGTAGGTGTGGTGGTCGCAGGAGGTAACTCCTCACTCCTAATGATCCCAAAACAATTTTCTGGACGCAGTTAAATCCCCCTGGTAATTTTCTCAGGGATGACCTAGGGCCTAGACCATTAATTTACCATTTCACTAACTGCATGAATGGTTATAACAAATATATCAAAACAAAAATAAATACAATTGGTTTATTATTTTTATTTTACAATGCAACTTAAGAGTTAACGTGAACATAATCAGAATTGAAAATAAATAAATAATTTCAAGTTGGGAAAATTATCTTCTTATATTTACCATGATTTATAAGTTAAGAATTGAATGTTCGTGATTCGTAGGTAAGATTCAGGTTTGGATTTGATAAAAAAGAGATTTGACATATTTCTATTATGTGTATCTGGTATTTTTATACATGTAATATTATAAAAAAATCAATTTGAGAAAATATTGGACAGTTTGGAAACTTTTTAAATACTAGAAATTAAACTGTAACAATATAAATAATTTGTTCATTTTGAAATGAAAAATATTATGCCCTTCTGCCACTACTAGCTACCAACAACTTAAACTCAAACTAATAAACAGTATGGTAAAAATGAAATTGTAGAAGTTGGACCAATATTTTTCTGACCTGATGACATGGTTTATAACCAGCACCAAAGGGAATGCGGGTAGATATGTAAGTCTACACGCTAAGAGCGTGAATCACATGCCAATCAACTCTGTGATTCAGTCGGCTAGAAATCGTACATCTACACGAACACTGTTGCACGTGGATCATCTTTGATTAAACATTAATGGAGATAAAGAGTTAATAGAAGTTACTAACAGAGAGAGAGTGGAAAACAATTTTGGGAAAATCACCCTCAGTACACACAGCCGGGATTCAAACACCGATCTCCCTGTCATCGACAGTCGAGTCTATTGTGAGCGTGACACCTCAGACCATAACGTCACTGAGGCAGTCTATATTAATTTATTTGCTTGTCTAGCTATGTTATTAAAATGACATTATTTTAAATGCTTACTAGGCCAAACAAATAAAATAGGTATTTATTGGTGAAAAAAGGTATATTTTGTCACACGATGCGAATAAGTTGTATGAAGCATTATGGCGGTATCATTAAATCAACGATTGTTTTCTCCCACTAAGTTGAGTAAATGGGCATGGGCAAATACATTCATGGGAATAAGCACAACTGGTTGATGCTACAAAAGTTTTCCACACACAATTTCTGTAATGTAGATTCCCACCCCAAAAGATCCGTCGATATTTTAATCTACGTGCGTGGTACTAATTTTCACAAAATATGGCCTTTGACCTGTACTCTCACCATTCCCTAAAATTCTATTAAAGAAAAGTGCAATAAATCCAAGCTCTTTTGAGAAGTCACGAAGTCCCGATTTGGTTTGCCCCCCATTTTTCCTAATTTTTATACAAAATGGTGCAAGTATTAAGCTGTATCTTACGAAGATTTGAATGGTTGAGAATTTTAAAAATAAAAATTCATTAATTAAATTTATATAAGATAGGTACATTAACAAATAATATTTTAGAAATTTTGATAAATAAATAAATAAAAAATATTCGGCCATAATGAACCGATCCCGAAAATATAATTTTTCAAATTATTAAAATATAATATAATTAATAAACCTATCTTATTTGCACTTTGATGCTTTTTTCCTGAGAAAGCCTTAACAATTTAATTCCTCGTGTAACTCTTCTGCATGCATTATTTTGTAAGAAAATTGGGAAAATGTGAAAAACCCCGAACCGGTGATTTTCCCTGGATGATATGTTACGTCTACCTTAATATAAATAATCAGTTATTGGTTGCCCTTGAGGGAGCTAATTTGTCACAAATTTCCAGTACTATTTCATTTGTTTTCCGTCCGTAGTTTCAACCAATCAATTTATATTTAACAACTTGATATACAGAAAATTATCTTCATCAGTAAAACACCCATCTACATTTGAATCTAAACCTTAGCTTGTTGGGGTAGATTTGTTTCCTTCGAAATTTCGGACAGCCTTGAACAAGATAATATAGGTAGTGGAAAAAAGCATTTTGTCTATGTCCTGATTGACTATTTTATGGATTCTCATGCGTATAGGATTGAATAAACGGGAAATATAATTTTTATTATAAGTAAAACTTGGAGTCGTAGATGATGTGTCTATCATAAAATGGCTAAAAAGATGTTCAGTCCAAAATTCCCAAGTTAAAAAAATCCATGCTTATTTAAAAAAAAGTTTAATCTCGTATTATTACCTGTTCAGGCTGTACACATATATTATCATTAATTTAATAGGGTAGGGATGAAGAAGGAACCCTTTTAAGGGTAATATACCAGCATTTGCGTGAAAAGAGAGTAGAAAAGAATTCTAGGTAAACCACCCTCTGTAGACCCAACCGGTATTCGAACTCCAATCTTCCCGTCTGCAATAGGCGTCTAACGCGAGAATGACGACTTAGACACGGAATTGGGCTCAGGCTTATTAAATAATGGTTTGAAACCAAATACTTTATTTATTTGAAGTATTTAACATTCACTTTCTGAAACAACTGATTATATCAATAACCGAGAACTTCTACGAACGAAAACGGAATGTTTTACCAATTTTGCTGGAATGGTATTTTCACATGCCTTCCAGGGTTCTGTTACAAACCACAATCAACATGAGATCCACGGCTTTACTTCCCCTCCGAAGGAAGCTGTTCTACAGAGAAATATATCGACCCTGGCTAGGTTCGAAACCACGAACATCTTGTCCTGAGGCAAGCACTTTACCAGAAGACCACCAAGTTCAACGAAACCAAATAAAGTACAAAGAATGAGCAGTTTGAAAGTATACAGCACTTTAGCAATCCTAGCACTAAGATAATGCTAGCGCAATATGTAATCTTGTAAAAGAAGACACAAACAGATCAGCTACATTATAAACTCATTTTTATATAGGAAAACAGTGGGATTAACATTAATAGAGAATAAGAGAAGTTAAACAATAGTTCAGGTTAAACCAACTAAAAAATCACACTAAAGTTACAAAACCAACAAGAATGAACTACCAACATAAGGCCTATCCCTCCCCTCCCCCCACAGAAAAAAGTCTAAAACACCAACCTAGAGGAAAAAGGTTTAGCAGACCACTGAAACGACTTTAAAAACGGATTACTAAGTTCTACATTCATTAAGGATTATGATTAGGATGATGATGGTGGTAACACTTAGATACTTTTACTTATACTTCTAAATTCTTTATATGAGATTCTAACTATCATTTTAACAGTCTAGTAAGCTCAAATAAAGTATTTGGTAGAGTTTTAGCTATCCACTTTATTTTATGAATTCAAACATGATCAAAAAGTTTTTTTAAAACCATTACTCCAAAAACGGATAAAGAACATCAACAAACCAGCCCCGCGTGGTCTAACGCGCTACTCTCGCAGTAGGCAAGACTGCCGATGACGGCACGATGCTTTTAAGTCAAAAGAGAATTTTGAAAGTACTTACAGACTAAATCTGCCACAGATAGCACTGCTTACCTTTGCTGAAGCCGGTGGTATAATGAGTAACCGCACAGGCAAAATGTGCCAATATATAGTCCTAATAACCTGACCACGTGATACCTGAGACAGATTGAATGGAGTTAAAATGCAAGCGAAGAGGGGAAAGGGAGGGGGAACACGGCGCATGCGTTGGCCCAATGGAATATCTGGTGTTGATCCACAACCTCGTAAAACATGCCATGACCCCCCCACCCCCTTATTTAGAAATGATAGTCGAGGAGTCACAAGATAACAATAGTATATTTTAATTGAAAAACAAAGAATCAAACATTAACAGTAACAATTTATATATATATATATATTATATTATATATATATATATATATATATATACTAGAGATCCGCCATCTTACGGCTTCCAGAAGGGACAATCATAATTACCATCAAGGATAGAGAACAACAAGGTGTGACTCAAAAGTTGGAATTTGAATTAACCTCAATTTAAAAAATATTTAGTCACCTGGTGACAATTATTTGTACTATCATAATGTTTTAAAGAAACAGTAATAACTTTCAAAATATAAGAAATACGCCGTCTCGCAGCAACGATATTTGGACTGTACAGTAAGTAAAGTCCCCAAGGACGCAATGTCAAAATATTTTACTAAGCACAATTGCTCTAACAATACGTACTTTGACGTAATTGAAGTTAAAATACATAATTTATGATATATTAGAGATATATTACAATCACAAAAAAGTTCAAATGCATCAAAGGTGAATAGTACAGTACTAAATTTATAAGCGCTCAGCCTAAAAATGAATTTTAACGAAATTGAGTAATAAAACATAAATCTAAATAATTAAAGCGATCTGCTTTCTCATAGCAATTTAGAGAAATTCAAAGCTATTAATGTTACAAAGCGCTACGCTAATAGTTTAAGAGTTTCCTTCTCGTACTATAAAATAGTAATTTCAAAGAAATTAAGGTTATAATCATATTACTTAATATTAAAGTCATCGATCTTCACATAATAAAATATAGATTTAAACTATCAAGGTATTATTTACCCACACAATAACTATTTGGTTTATCACCACAATATAACGTAAGTTTTAAATAGTTAAAGTTACAAGATCATATATGAACGTTAAAGTTCTTGGTTCCCACACAACAATAAGTCAATTTAAGCTATCAAAGTTAAATATACTCAAAATATTCAGTAAATGACATCAACTGCTAATCAGACTTAGTCTTATCTTAAATTGCAGCTCTCACCTTGAGCTAATCTTATGATACAATGAGTGACGATAGCTACAAACCACCGCCATATATAGCGATCTCACAAGACCACATGACCGCAGAGAGTAGGGGTGACGAAGGGGTGGAGGGGAGTGGAAGGGATGAGACCTGGAATTGCGTAGAAGCTTCGTGAAAATCCTGACAACTTGATGACTGCGCTCAAACAGACCAGGTGGAGGAAGTAACAACTAGATGCGTGGGGCCATCTTCATTTGTTTTTCTTGGGCGCGGCCTCTTTCGCTTGCTTGAAGTTGGGTCACGCCTTCTTTCAGTCGGCGAGACGGAGTGTTAGAGGGAGTAGGTCATGGCCAGACGTGTTGAAGTTGAAGTTGAAGTCCAAACGGGTTGGAAGGTGAGTGTTATGCCATTTGATTGAACTGTTACAATCTAGCTTGTTACAGCCGAATAGCTATACTACCATCTCCGTTAGTCTCTGGGCGTGACGTCACTGGCACGATACGTAATCTTGAGCGTTACTACTTTCGCCAGTTTGATGGCGCATTGTAGACTGGCACCACGGGTGGGGTCGGACGTGCGAACGACTATATGGGCATTGTCTCTTCAGGGATGATGGGATGAGTTTTATGTTTAAATGTTATTTTATATACTTGGAACAAGCCATACATGTTACAAATCCTCCTAGCAGATTTGCAGATTTTCTGCTGTGTGTGTGCAGTGGCTCATCATTACTAATTTTTTTTTACATCACCTTAGAAACCGTTACTTGTGTATAGTTGTATATCTGTGAGTAAAATTATTTCTATTTGTGTTTATATAATTTTCTAAGATTATTGGTATATTGTCCCACCCCCACAAAGCTTTTTATCCCTTCCAGCCCAAATTAGCTAAGGTATATTTTATGAAATATTTTTTTTTAGAAATTTATTTTAAAATCTGTGTAGAGCTTAAAAAAATAAATAAAAACAATTTATTTGTTAGAATAATTTTTTTAATGCGTAACCATTTGGCTACATTGGTATTTTTTAAATATAAAATATATTATAAAAAATCGAATATAAAAAACCAACGTAGCCATATGTCTACACCGGGCTGCAAAGGGTTACGAGTTGATATATTTAATATACATCTAGGAGAGGGGTTATTTTACAGTTTTCGTTGTGGAATGAAAGAGAAAAATATACGTTTTGCTTAAAATTAAACACCAAAAGCTTAACATCTATGTAAATTTGATAGCCTGTGATGAAAGAACCGCTAACTAGAAAATCAAGTGAGACCTCTCGTATTATATAATCGCCGTGGGTGTGCAAAACTGTTTAAGTCGAAACGTACAAATATAATGAACAGCCATAAATATGCCAATAGAGTCCACGCTCTACTTCACAAACAATTTGGGACAAATACGCGGAATAACTCTATTATTAGAGGGTAATTCTCCTCGCCCCATCTCGTCAGTAACAAAATATCCTTTGCCGGATGTTTGTGATTGTGAGCCCGTGGAACTGGTTTTATGAGCCAGTAAAAAAAAATCCGATGACTGTTCCGAACAGATGTTTATCGGACTCAGCACAAACAGAGAGAGAAACTCAACCAATTTGTTTGTATCACAAAGAGAAACACTACGCTTTATTGAGGCATGAGCGTGATACATTAATATTGACTTGTTTATTGCAATACCCCCTTCATATAAAAATAAATACACAAAGAATAACAAATAAAAATGTTACAACAAGTATTAATTTAATTTTTATGTTATTCATGAAATAAAACATCAGATTAATCATTTAAAATATATATGTTTGAACATAAGATTATTTGCTCCGCGACAGCTAATTGAGTATCATGTTAGCTGTCACGAGGAGAAACAGGATAAGGAATGAAGTAATCCGTTAAAGACTGTGGGGTACAAGGAGTGAATGAGATGGTTCAGATGGTATGGTCATGTAATGAGGATAGAAACGAAGATAATACAGAAAATAATGATGGAGATAAAATAGATAGGAAAAGGGAGGCACAAGGGAGGCAAAAAAACAACAACATGGAAGGAGCAGATAACACTCACTATCCGTCTGAAATATCCGCATAGCGTCACTATTGGGGTAAGGGTGAGGAAGGTAGAATATAGAAGAAGTGTGCCCTCAATTGCTTGGAAGTAAAATGGCAAACCCTTTAGGAAAAAAGTACACCTCAATATACCCGGCCTGGATATGAGCCCTAGCCTCTCCGTCCCTGACAAATCAGACTAAACAAGAGGAGAGACTCACGCCCTTATCGGCATGCACACCAGTGTAGAAGAGTAAACAATGATTATTATTAGTCTCTTGTTGGGGAGGGATAGGATTGAGCAAGGTAAGTAAATGGATCTTCTCCAATATTCACCTGGGAGGGGAGGATGTAAAACCATGACAAACAAATCCGTGCCGATGATAGCTTGGTCTAAGGCGTCAGTCTCACAATATACTGGTTTTCCACAGACGGGGATGTCGTGGTTCAAATCTAGATTATGTTCACTGAGAGGGGTTTACGTAATATTTTATTTTTTAAAATATAGTTTCCCCATAATCTCTCCATGCTAATGATGGCTCATTTCTTATAAACAACCAATCTTACCCCTTAGAGGGGGCATGTCCTAACTTTCCCCAACTGAGGACCGCGTAAGCTCTTGTGAAATTGATCGGGGGTCATACATGAGATCTATAATACCTAATGCCCAAACATAGTTCACATACACACCCACATAACCTCACCCACATCCATCCAATCACTACACAAGTAACATTAACTTACGACTTTGGAAACTTCATGAAAATTAGCGAGACTTTACGTCAATTCCAAAACCATAGTTTTTTTGTTTATTTCATCAATTTAAACTATTTCAATTTAAGCTGGCTGGCCGCACAGAACGAACTATAGAGCCACAAGTGGTCCACGGGCCACCAGTTGTACATACCTCTTAATCACGGTGTTGAATGTATCAATTAAGACTATATACATTACAATATCGTTATCACATTGGTCCTGTTCGATAAGAACGGTACTTACATTGGTGCAATAAAGGTAAATGTACTTGAAATTCACAGAAAAGATATCCCGCCTCGTCTTACTGCCCATCCGGGTGACACCTATTTTAATCGCCAAACGAAAGTAGGGATGAAGTTTTATCTAGAAAAAATGGAAAAAATATTCAAAGAGAGAGAGAGAGTGATAAACAATTTAAGAAAAACACCCTCTATTATACTCGACTGGGATTAGTATCCAGATCTCCCAACTACCGGAAACGAGCCTGTTATTTAGCCCGCGTGCCCACCGATTCGGGAACAAAATTAAGTAGCTCAAATAAAATGACCAGTACTCACGTCTGGGGTTCAACTTGAAGCAAAATACCGTCATTTAATATGGTGTGAACCCGCTTAGGTGACCGCATGTCCCAAGGCGCTACTCTCACAGTAGACTAGACTGCCGATGACGGGGAGATTGTGGTTCGAATCTCAGTTGGATGTACTGGGTGACTTTTCCAAAATGGTTTTTCCAATATCTCTTCAAAGAAATTCCAGTACACCTTCCTAATCCCTAAAACCATTAGTGAAATTAGTACATAAGCGTACAACCCGAACGGGTTAGTAAGAAGCAGTGCTTAGACAAATAATAGTGTGAGCCACATCAGTGTGCACGCGGACTAATTGTCGGGCTCACCTAGTCTGAGTTACTGTTGGTAGGGAATCCTGGCCGGTGGCATGGTTGTGGTTTTCCCTAAATATTTCTCCACCATTCCTCCACGCAAATGCGAATACACTTTCTTTAAATTCTATTTTCCCCGTCCCTACCCTATTAGTGTTATTCTGATAAAGAACAGTCAGAGAATATTTTAAGGATAGACAAATGTGATTTAATATAGATTTAAAATGGTAAGTTAAAACATGTTTGAAAGACATTATTAATTAAAATATTAGATAGTTAAAATATCATAAAACACTTAAAAAATAAGCATACATACATGATTGGAGTGTTTAGATGTTAATTCAAGTTTAAAAAAAAATGCTTGGTAGAATTTAAATCATAAAATTATTTTTTTAATCATAAGAAAAATATATTAAGCAATTAAAAATAGACAAGAAGACATTTTATGTTAAAAACCATTGAAATATTTTTTTAATTAAACCAACTCTTGAATTATTATGAAAATATATATAAAAAACAAAATGTAAGTTTACAGAATGAATATTTAAAGATCACCTTTAAAATAAGCTATAATTGAATAAGCTAATGTTTTTGACAATAAAAAAAAGTTAAAATCGTAGTTGAATAGCGCGCAGGTATTGAAATTTAAAAAAATATGTTTAACATAAAGTATTTATAATTATAAAAGCTATATTAAGCTTAATATTAAGGATTTTAATTTAATTTCAACGTTATAATAAGTACAGCTTGGATGGCTAGTAAGACACTGAGGGAAAAATATAAACTTTACCTGAAAAAGTCAAGGTATACAAATAAAATCGATAGTAAGTTAATTATTTTAAGTATGGACTGGGAACGAACCAATTCTTCTTTAACCCACAGATAGATATAAATTTGTCAACGAAATGTATGTTAAATCGACTGTTCAGAATCCATCTCGAAGCTCACTGGAATAACCCTCTTCTCTCCGAAGCGAGATAACGTTTCGACAATCAATACCTTCTACAAACATTAGCTCCGACTCTGTTGGAAAATAAATGTCATTCTCTAGGGCCCGTTTCCATCTTGTACGACAAATGCTTGCGACACTCTCTAGTTCCTGCTTGACATGATTGCGTGTAACGGACCGTGAGATGTTGGGGTGTATTTATACACCCTCTTAATGTTTGTCTTACCTCTACGGAAAGTCAAGGACTGGCTTGTCTAAGTCCTTGTTAAAATCGGTTTGCTCTCTCTTTCTCTCAACTCACACACACACACACACACACACACACACCCCACACACACACACACACACACACACACACACACACACACACACACACACACACACACACACTCTCCTCACACACACACCACACACACACACACCACACCACACCCACACCCACACACACACACTCACACACACACACACTCACACACACACCACACACCCACACCCACACCCACACCCACACCACACACACACACTCACACTCACACACACACACTCACACACCCACACACACACTCACACACACACACCCACACCACACCCACACCCACACACACACACTCACACACACACACTCACACACACACCCACACACACACACTCACACACACACACCCACCCACCCACCCACACACACACACACACAAAATATCTATATTTATCTGTATATACATACATATAAGCATACATGAGCTGTCATTTCAGTGGCTTCATGCGTTTGTTTTTGGGTGCTTTTTTTTAAATTTCGACTCATTTGTTTTATACGATAATGGCGCTATACGACTCTCCCGATGCCATCGACATACCAACGCTCCATTTTAGTTTCATGATTTTTTGCCCCATGATTTCTAATTATTTTCCTCATTTGATTTTTTTAAAATTTGAATCCCTGAAAGGAAATTGATGTTGCGGTCTCGGTGAGTGAGAGGACTTTTTTTTTTTTATCATGTTAGGGGTACTCAGACTCTGGTATCATGACCACTGATAGCATACATACATAACATCATGACATAATACATACATACATACATACATACATACATACATACATACACTACATACATACATACATACATACATACACATCATACATACATACACATACTACATACATACATACATACACACATACATACATACACACAATACATACATACACATACATACATACATAACAATACATACATACATACTACATACATACATACATACATACAACATACATACATACATACACATCACACATACATACACACATACCATACATACACACATACATACATACACACATACATACATACACACATCTACATACACACTACATACAACACATACATACATACATACATACATACATACATACATACATACATACATACATACATACATACATACATACATACATACATACATACATACATACATACATACATACATACATACATCATACATACATACATACATACATAGCTACATACATACATCAACATACATACATACATACATACATACATACATACATACATACATACATACATACATACATACATACATACATACATACTACATACATACATACATACATACATACACATACATACATACATACATACATACATACACACATACATACACACATACATACATACATACATACATACATACATACATACATACATACATACATACATACATACATACACACATACATACATACAACACACATACATACATACATACATAAACACAATACATACATACATGCTTATGTATAGTACACAATAAATATGTATAAGCACCATGCATAGTGAATATGAATCACTTTATATATAAGTTATGTTTATAAAGATAGTTAAAAACAAACAAGAAAAAATGTGTTAAAATACACCTTAAAAACAATAGCGAGCATAAACATCCGGTTAGAGTTACTGAAACAAACTGAAGCTGATTTATAGAGGAGGAAGGCTACTTGTGGAAAGGATTGAGGAGTGTTGAGACAATACCACTCCCTGCTAGGCAACCCGTCGGCCTCGCAATTACCTCGATCAAACATTTCTTTCTTCCTCTTGAGACATCTCCTTTCGATTTTTTCTTTCTTGTTTTTCTTATACCAGCTTCATTATGGGGGAGGGGGAGGACGACGACCTGATTCGTCATGAAAAAAAATTCAATATATAGATTTTTTTAGTATATATAAACAGTTTTACTATCTAATGTCACGAGGATTTACCAAAACTTCAATATATAGATAATTTTAATATATGGAAGTTCGATATATGGAGGTTCCACTTTATTATTACCTTTGCTCAACATATCTTTAATATTAACTTATATCCCTCAAATTTAAGGGTACAATACTTTACCTAAGGCAACAAACATAAAACAATATTAACTTTAATTAATTATAAATGTATTCACATATATAAAGTTGAGGGAAATCCATTATTTTCTGTGGAAAAGTGTGTAGTTCTATTTCATAAACTGTTCGTACAGTTTTCTAAACAGTTGACATATAAATCTATTTAATTTATGAGTGAATAAAATTAAAAACTGAGGGCACTTAGCCTAAATCAGCAAAAATAACAATATTATAAATATGGGAACATTTTGTGAGAAATAATTTGCATTTATACATGTTGCTATGGCACATTCAACGTTTAGTTTTTTATTACAAATTCACTTATATAATATAAAAACACTCATGATTTGACTAAAGTTTTATCTAGCATGTCACGATACATGTTTTTTTTCAATTCCGATCCTCGATTACAATTATTAAATTCAACCTATATTTTTCAATTATTGATTTCGATTCTTATATAATTCCTATTCCATTATTTTGCCAAGCATCCATCCTTGTTATAAAAACATATTTACTCAATTTTAAGCATTGAGAAAAAACAAAAAAAATTAAATGTACCGTTCACCACCTCCAACTCTAACCGCTAGAGGTCGGGAAGAGGGTGGGCGGAATCTATAAGGAATTTAATGTAACAAAAAATAGGAACATTTGCAAGTTTAAGAAAACATTGAATTATTTATTAAAGAAAGACAACAGAAGTAAAAAAATATACATGGCCTCAAAAAGCAAACTGAGTAGTGTTGAAAAAAATATAAATATGGCAGAGACTGCGCTTGCGCAGTACATTTGAGGGTTTATTTCACAATTTCAAAGTAATAGTAGTCCTTGAAGAAGACTAAGTTTGAAACAAAAGGGTTATAACATAAATTATTTATTTATATGAATTAGTCTGGAAGAGACAAAAAAAACCGTTAATATAATAATAAAGAGCTTAAAGAGATCCTCTACTGGGTTAACAAAGCGGCTGAATCACCCTTGTGACTTCAGACTAAACAAACAGATTAAATCATTACACCTTTGAATCCTTATTAGGCTATATTAATAAAGAGCATAAAGAGCTTGAAATATAGAGGTATAGCGTATTTACATTATTGGAATATTAAAAAGCTTGAAGAGCTATTATATACGGTTAACAAAGCGCTTGAATCACCATTGTGGATTCCAACTAAATAAATAGGTTAAACCATTAAACCTTTGAGTCCTTATAGCAATAAAAAGCTTAAAGAGCTCCTCTACTTGGGTAACAAAGTGGCTGAATCACCATTGTGAATTCCGACTAAATAGTTAAATTTTAAGATTAAATTTATTTCCAAATATCAATTCTGATCAAAATAATTTAAACAAAGGTTTGACTTCCTGACATAACTCAAACTTCTGTGGGACTATTTATTACTTCAACCAACTTAGAAGTAATCGAGAAGATTTAGATTTGTTAATATTTAACATTCTAACAGAAAACAAAGCAACATTACATTAGAATACTGGTAATTTCTCATTAAACGAATTGGAATGGTTAAAGTTATAACTTATAAACCAACAAAAATAAATTACTCTTAAAATTTATTAAAAAAAACTACATCTACACAATTTTATCTATAAATTAAACACTATCAAATTTTTAAGTTAAAAAATTATTGGTAGCCACAAGTGCAATAAAATTTATATTCAAACTAAATATGCCAAGCAAGAAAAAGAATCTAAAAGTGGCTACCTACTAATAAGTCTAAACTTTACAAAGAGACTAGCGCCCAAGCGGCTAAAGGAAACATTGAGTGTTCCATAAAACAATTCTACTTTCCAAAATAAATCTTCTAGTGGGAAATTATTGACGCCTACACTGAACGATTTTAATCACATAATTAATTAAGTGTTCAAATACCCAAACCCATTATAGGTCGATTATAGTTAAATATTTAATAAAATATGAAAAGTTTATATTTTGTTATCTTGAAGCGGTTATGTCCAAGTCCAGACCAGGACCGATCGTGGTTGTGTCGGAATTAAAAGTCAACCATGTTAGCTGAGCACCAGCTTTATATAGGTCTAGTTGATGGATATAAGGGGGGTAGGGGGAAAATCTCCATATTGAAAGTATAATGCCACGTTGCGAACAAGTTCTAGCAGCCTGGTTCTATTGTTAACAACCGTCATCATGTAGACACGTCATCTAGACACGTAGACCGGACATCTGGTGAGTTGGTAGCTAAGATTGCGGAAGGTTCATTGGTTGGCTGGCTAGGCCAATCAGCATAGTCCTTGATCTCCTCATACCGATGACTCGTTGGCCCACTTTTACAAGGAACGTCAATCTTATTTTTGAATTATTTGATGTGCACCAGTCGTGTGATGGTTGTTGGCCGATACTATAGGGTGAGTAAAGCACATATTTTAGACATAGTAAGGTGTTGTAAATATTTGATATTGCAGGATGTCTATAGGTATTGCTTATTTGGGGCGGGTAGTATTGATGTAACATTAGCCAGCATTGCTAATGTTACATAAATAGTAATTAAAAACCATTCATTATTTGTTTAGAAAAAAAGAAAAAGATCCATTTAACCATGTATCAAAGCATATTATGTATAATTAATCTAATAATTAGGGATTGCTAGTACGCATGTATTTTTACCTACAACTAATGCCTCACCGAGTCAAATATTTATAAATAATTAAAACAACTTATAATAAATAATTGTCGAAAACACAAGTCTTATAAATTCACCATATCGGGCTGTTAACTTAACCAAAATACATTGTAAATAACGGAAAATAAACAAATATGAAAGATAATCGATTACAACTCATTCTGTATGTTGCCATTTTTGCTTTTGCCAGTACTTTCATTAAGAGGTAAGAGTTGAAATATCGATAATCGTAACATTAAGATCAATTCTCGATTCTTTCGATACCAGTAAGAATTGATGGTATCGAGGTATCGATGATTCGAATTTGACATCCCTATTTTTATCATATTCACATGGATTTTGGTTTTAGCCATGATTTGATTAAAATATTTTCAGATTCACCTGGATTTTGGTTTTAACCTGGATTTTATTTAAATTTTGCCTGATTCACCTGAAGCTTGGTTTTAACCGTCATTTGACTAAGGTTTTCCATTAGATTCGCTTGGATTTGGGCTTTAACCCTGATTTGATTCAAGTCATATCAGCTGTCCGAATTGTGTTGACCCCATATCAAAATTTATTTCTTAACAGTGCTAGTAAGACTATATTCATGCGGATTAAAACTTCACTAAAACTAGCGGTCGATCATTTAATGGCGAATTGATGTTGATCAAAATGAATGAATAAACTGATTAGGGCACTTGCTTTTTTTTACTGTTTTTAAAGAAGATTACTTTAGTTTATTTCTTATATTACGTTTAAAATTTTTACACACACTTTCAGTGGCTGCATGGTCTAAGCCGCTACTCTTGCAGTAGACTAGACTGCCGCTAACGGGGAGATCAAGGTTTGAATCTTGATCGGGTGTACTGAGGAGTGTTTTTTTTTCCAAAAAATGTTTTAAATTATCCCTCCATGCAAATGCGGGTACATTTCCTCCAAATATAACCTTCCGAATCCCTAAAACCATCAATGTAATTATTACACAAGAGTATAACTCGAAGGGTAGTAAGACACGATGCTATAAAGAACCACTATGACTAAATTTAGTTTTAAGTGGTAAGGATTAGGAGGTATTTAATATAAAATGATTCCAAATCAGAGTAGAGAAAAGGTGAGGAAACTAAAATGATATTAAAAAATTCACAATTTTATATAGTTTTTTAAACTGTTTTTGAGATTATTCAAAAAATCTTAAATTATTTTTTATTATTATTATTGCTTTTTTTGTTTAAATAAAAGGGAGATAAGGTTGGTTTGTTCAAGTAAACAATATCAATATAAATACAAAATAAGTTGTTAAGTGTAGGGCCTATTATTGACAAATGGTCTGATAAACTGAATACAGTTGATTGTGTAATACATCTTTAAATGGGTACACTTCCTCTAAATTTAACCTTACTCATCCTTAGCACTTTAGATTTAGTACATATGAATATATAGTCCGAATGGGTAGTAAACGGGGCGATAAACAAAAATAATATAAAAAGTCAAGAGCAGAAGTGTAAGGTTACACCTTTCAGAACACCCTATGTCCACCCCTTTGGCGCTCCCATTAGTAGTCCAACAGCCCCTCAGGAGGCTGTATAGCCCGTGAGTGTTCGAGTTCCTTCACGGAGACAAGTAGTTCGATAGGCATAGACTAGTTCTACCACTATTTTGGGGGGAGGGGTCTAGGATGAACCCCCCCCCTCCATTGGATCGAGTCTACGGGAACAGGAGGAACTTCGCCTAGGAAATTATAAAATTAAATAAGGACAACATTCATCAACGCATGAAATGTTAGGTTGTGTTAGGTTGGATGAAAACCATAATTATATACAGTAGGATTTGGCTAATTCGATATTGGTTAAATCGAAAAATTGGATGGTTCAAACTCAATACGATTCCCTATGAAATTTATATTTAAAGCGATGGAAAAAAAACAACAACATTTAATTCGAATTTTAGATGGAAATATTTGGATAGTTCGAAGCCTATAAATTGCTCATTTTTCAAGTTTGTACTCATTTCTTTATTAAACCACCCCATATGCCGAGAATGTCAAATAAAGTTGGAGTTTACCTGTTAATACAACGGTAAATTAAAGCGGGGAATTATACACCGCCGGCTAGAGGGTTTCCTAATATAAGGGATGTGTTGGCACGGCTTTAATCAATTTTTATTTAAGTCTGCAAATTTTCGGATGAATTTTTCAAGTTCATATTTTGTTTGGATTTTTCTGTTTTCATGTTATTGGAGTAGTTTTATATAGTCAATATTATTATTCACGGTCTTACTACCGTTGGGGTATACGCACTTACGTATTGCATGTAGATTTGATATGAGGGCTACATTTAGTGATCCACACGTAGAGGCCTGCATCTCATACAAGTGTGATTATCAACTTGCAAGTGAAGGAAGGTTGGTATCAGATAAATTGTGCGACGAGATGAACCCGGACCCTAGCACAGAAATCTGAACCTTACCTAACACAGTACCTATAGTACATAAATGTGTGTGATTATATGTAACATATTTCGAGGTTATTAATTTAATAGTGTGTACCAGCTGCCTAGATACTCATAGAAATGGTTATTTCAAATTTTGGATACTTCTAATTTTTTTTTTAGATATCCCTTAGACTTCGAATCGAAAAAAGTTCTACTGTATATAAATTATGGGAGGTGTGAAAATTATGTTTATACTCAGCTATTACACTTTGACTACTTATAATCCTTTCCTTTCGTTTTCGTGGAGGACCTTCTACCCCCCAGGGAAGGAATCCAGCTATCGAATTAAGAGGAATTTTTTTTTATAATAGGGGATCAAACCAGGTCTCGCGGAGGAACTCGACCGCGCCTTTGAGCCAACTTTGTGAATCACTGCTTCACACAGTAGTGTCATAACACTACACGTCACTGGTTCCGGTACGAGGCCTATTCAACGTAGTTTCAGGGGTAAACTCTTGATCAACGGTTTAATTACAAGTCCTGCCTTAATAAGAACGCTTGGTTGCACCCGTAATATTCCTCTGATGGGAAGGGAGGGGGGTGGAGGGGGGAAGAAGATGGTAGTCAACTGTAATGTACCATAGATGTTCACTAAACAACTTCTCTTTGAACAGTCGCCGTCCAGTTGGGAGTGGGTATACAGGAAAACAGGAGAGCAAGGTTGTCTTAACAACATCGATAGACACGCTGTCTCGGGATACACAGTTTTAGTTGTTTAGAGGCAACCTCATGGCAGCTACAAGAATAATTAGCAATAAAGTTGCAAAATATTCCGTTATCAGCATACGAAAAAAATTAAATTGAACCCTCTTTCTTTCAAAATGATCATTAGAAACAAGAAATTCTATTTTTTTAAATAATTTTTTCTAGTATTTCTTAGTATTGTTGATCGTTAAAAAAAAAAAAAAAAAAATTGTTCAAGATTTTGATGGAGGTCGACGACCTCCCGACGACGACCCGAACCTAAACCCGATTTTTTACTTTCTCACCTTCTTACAGATAGAAAAATTATTGTAATCGTTAAAAAAAAATCGAACTCAAGATTTTGATAAATGTTGGCATTTCATGCCCCCCCCCCTTCCCCTGAATCCGAAAAAGTGGTTTATGGATTGCCTTCTGTCTGTCTGTACCTGCCTCGGAGTTGAGCATAAACTGTTTTACCGATCGGGCCAAAACTTGGAATCTATTGTTTTTTCATAGGGTTGCCCCGAAGAGTTTTTGGAATTTCGGGTATCTGACCCTAAAATTAAGGGTAGTTTCCGGCGAAAAGATAAAAAATGGTTTTCTCAAAATTCGGCTCTAATAACTTTGATTACATTTCATTTCTAAGCATTGATCAATATTACAAATAAAATGGCTACTCTCAATTTTTCGTCAAAATGACTTTAAGGGTTTGTTCTTATGCGTAAATTCTAATTTAAAAAAAATCATATATCTGTAACTTTTTGAGATATGAAATCACTTTATCATTGCAAATATGTACCTAGGTCTATATATGGTAAAAATATTTTATTTGAAACATATTTTTATAAAACCAATAATTTTCAAGCTATACGCCAATATATCTATTTTTTTTTAACTTTTCGAACACGTTTAAAAAATAATAGTAGTTTAGTAAAGAAGCAAAAAGAAAAAAATCGATTTTATTTCAAAATCGGCTTGATTTTGATTAAAATTCTTATCTAGCGTGTTGATTAAGATTATAAATAAAATAGCTACTTTCATTTCCCCATGAAAATGACTTTCAGGGTACTTTAACAAGAAGGAGAAATTAATTTTCCGTATCTAACGCTACTATTTGAGGATCAACTTATAAATTCATTTAATTCAATTTGAAATATTGGGGTATAACTATATAAAAAATATTAATAAAAAATTATATCTTTATTAAACCAATATTTCTGAGATTTTGTCAAATATATATTAATACAATTTTGTGAAATTTAGTTTCACAGAGATACTACTTAAATTTCAACGTAATAATTCTATAATGCCATAGAGTAAATAAATAAGTCTCTAGAAAGTTGATGTTCCTTTTCCTTTAACCTCTTAGGGGGAATATTTGTACAGCTATCTAGCTCTATCATTTTAGACTCAATAGTCAATATTTACCTTTTTTTATTGGTCTAAATTTATAACTGAGGAATTTAATAGAATATGATATCCATAAGATGTGAAACCTCTAATAAAATGTAGAAATTTTTAATTGGAGGTCGAAATTTTATTACAAGTGTTGACCCTTGTGAATTCAATATCGATCTTTTTTATTTGTCCAAATATGCAAATGAGGACTTTAACTCACTAAACAAAATTACAAAATTTAAAAACGGGAGTAAAAAAATTTTTCCGTAGAACCTAAGTACAACGCAATTTTTGTTCGGGTTTACTAGTGTATATTATTTCGTTTCACACATATTACGAGTTTTGAGTAAATATATCAAATTTTAAACAATGGAGTGAGAAAGCCCGTGCGGAGTTCCGTATTTTTTTTTTTTGCAATGCCGTCTTTTGTCTGTTACTGGAACTAGAACCGATACCTTAAAACTTGGCATCAAGGGATTTTATAAGGTTACCTAAAGGCTTTTGGGAATTATTCATCCAACTATAAAATTAAGGGTATTTTCTTTTGGTTGAAAAGAGATAAAAACAAATGGAATTTATCAAAATTGCTCTAACGGTTTTGATTAAAATTTGTATCTAGGCATTGTTTAACACCACGGACAAAATGGCGCACCTCATTTTTCAGGCAAATGGAATTAAGGTACTTTACGTGAGAAGATTTTCCGATTTTGAACATATCTCGAGCTCTTTGAGATAGGAAATAACTTATCATTAAGGCTGAAGGATATTAAACGTAAACAATTTTCATTTGAAATAACATTTTATAGAATCAATAGTTCACGAACTATAGGCAAATATATGTTGATTTTTTTAAACTATATATATGCGCAATATATATAGGTACAATACATATATATTTGGGAAATGAGTAATTTAAATGCACAGAACCAATCATATGTTTATGTAACAGTGTATATTATTTCATGTAGGCCTATACTCTTTGGTGAAATTGAATTTATTTTTTTCTTCCTTCATTATATTTCTATAACAATGTATATTATTTGGTTTCACATATCTTAAGAGCTTAAATTATAATTTAATAAAGACGCGAGAAAGTGTGTGGGTACAGTTTTTTCGCACCCCATTTAACTCTAGTAGGATTTTGGTAACAAGTTACTAAATCTACTTTCTTATATTTATTTATACGTCTAGTCAACTGATGTACAGCTGTTTTTTGCCCCCTTAGCACTGCGTCTTACTAACTGTTAAGGTTAAACGCAAGCGTACTAATCCACGATAAGGAGCTAGGGATGAGGAGTAACGTTAAATTTAGAGGAAGTGTACCTGGATTTGCGCTGAGAGAGATTGGAAAACGATTTAGGTGGAAAAAAACCCTCCGTACACCCAAATGGAATTTGAGACCTTGATCTCCCTGTCATTGGCCGCGTTCCTATGCATTAACAGGGTTCAGCTGTTACTTTGATAGATATTATTAATAATTTTTTTAATAATATAGTAAAATGTAATCACTATTAACTGCAAAGAAAACACATTTATATTTCATAAAATATATTTCCTATCAGTCCGGTCCAACTGAATTTAACCACGTTAATGGGAGAACAAGGAGGGTAACATATAGAGTAAATGAAACCCACATTTGTGCGGAGAAAGAATTGGAACCCCCTTTAGGGAAAAAACATTCTCCGTACAGCCAGCCAAATTTGAACCTCAACAGACAGACCACACTAGATGAGCTTGATGTCCATACCACGTGCCTATTGAAGTGAATATACCTTTTATTTAAAAAAAATTACTATTAGTCGTGCGTAGATGTATCCACAGTTTTATCCACAATCCGCACATAAATCCAATTTTTAATTATCTCACTACCCCGCTTTCGTGGCCGCTTGGTCTAAGGCGCTACTCTCGCAATAGACTAGACTACATATTATGAGGAGGTTTTGGTTCGATCCCGGCCGGGTGCACTGGGGCTGGTTTTTCCTAAATGGGTTTTCACACTCTTTCCACGCAGATTCGTGTACACTTACTCTGAATTCAATCTTCCTCATACCTAATCCACTACTGCAATTAGTACATAAGCATATTACCCAAATGGGTATCAAGACCCGATGATGAAAACAATGTAAATAATCTCCTCACAAATATTATTACGGATATCTGTGTATCCACGCAGTGATCTACACATGAGCAAGTAACGAGTATTATCTTCCTGCTCTACAGTTACCAGATTTACTTTCAATTGTATCCATACGCCAAGCAATATGATCGGCAAGACGATGTGTTGAACTGCTGTCACATATGGGAGTCAAAACTTTCACACCAAAATATTTATATTATTTGTGCTGAATTTAAATTTATTAAATTTTGTTCATGGAAATAACAAACTGTGTGTTTCTTTTCTTCTAGATGCAACCTTTGTATTTCACTTTAAAACGATTTTAACACGAGAGCTTATCTTTACAAAGATGACGCACCGATGACACTAAAAGATTGTCAAACTAGTGCGGCGCGGTTAAATCTGCCTCAGGGTCACTTAGATTCATTCTCTCTCTCTGACGTGTTTCACAAAGGTTCACTTTAACTACTTTGTGTCGCTATTCACGAGCCAATTCCTCGTTTAAAATACTCTACTTCACACTAAGTAAGTGCTTTAGTCTCCTCCTTTGTTGGCTACGGAGCTTTTAAAAAGCTCATCCATGCCCAACAAGTGAGTGTGTCTGAGTTTATTTTACTATTTTAAAAATCGTAGTATTATTTTGTGAGTTAAATTTTTTTTAAAAATTTAAGATTGAATTAAAAAAAAACTATACTGATACACCCACATTTCCATGGAGGGAAATTGGGAAACCATTTAGTTAAAACAATTCTTAAAACACCCAACCGAGATTCGAACCTCGATCCCCTAGTCACCAATAAAGTCCAATGTGAAAGTGACCAATTACCGGTGATCCCTACATTTTTGCCCCCCTCCCCTCTCCCCCTACTCTCCCTAGGTTTCATAAATTCATATCCAGTGCCCTTTACACTAAATCTATATAAAACATTCAGAATATTGGTTTGCCCTACCCACTAAAAAGGGTTGTCTAAGCTCAACTCAATGCATAACGCATAAAAAGTTAAAGTTAAATCAACTTTATGCACTGTGTAATATTTTGCCTACTATTCACTATGCATAGATTAAGGACGCTCTCATTAAAAATAATGTGTTTCATCTTCTTGCGCACTATGTGATAAGCACTATTCACGATTAGCTATGCAATATCCATGAACATAAACCCACCCTTTCATAAAATAACAAGTAGTTATTAATCTTACCAAGTTTTTATTTAATTTTTCTATATTCATAGAAACAAGAGAGTTAAGCTTGCTAACTTTTTAAGTCAATATTGGTTTATAACTAAGAATATTTCAGAATTCAAGCAATACTTGTATTAATTTTCTATAAAGTATTGAGTTTCATGATTTAAAGTAATCGTCTCTTAGACGTAAATTTACACTAAAAAGTACAACTATTTTAATCAAATTTTAAATTAATTAAAGGTGAGCTGGAAAAGCTACAAAATGTTTATTTATGAGTTATGCCTACTACATAGAGGATTTGATTAATTCTTAGTAAGTCAGTATGTTTGTTAGGACTGGGGCTAGGATGTTGATGACATGTCATCTTTTTACTGAGCGGTCTGTTGCAATGATCCAATACCTATGTATCAACTCTGTTCAAGACATCCCGTTTAGAAATATATCCTTTTTATTCTGCAATTTTTTTTGCATCTTTTGTGTTTTTAATTTTAAGGGCATTTTCTTTGATTTTGGAGAATTATTCGGTCATTTTTTGAAGAATTTGTTCATTTTAGGTCATTTTGTCATGTTGCTATATTATTTTATGAAATTTTGTCTCCATGCCTTAAGTATTAGTTTATAAAAAAAAATTATTTCAAAATACTGAAATAAAGCATTTCAACATCATATTATTTTGCTAATAACTGGCTGAAGGTTAGTTGGCTATACAAAGACAGGTCTACACTCGCATTTGCTGGAAGCAAGTTATTTGCGGAATGGAATATTTGGAATGTTACCTTGAGTCACAAGCACTTCTCTGGCTCATACAGCTGTTAGGGTGGAAGGGGAAGGGAAAGGTGGTTTTTCCATGAACAGTTCACAGCGTGCAGTTGGTGTAGTTGTTCTGTGGCCTGCAATACACTGTAGCGTTTCAGCACCACTTTGAAAATGCCTAAAATTAAACCTCGTGTATAAGTTCATTTAAGACAAATAGTAGCAGAGTTTGATGATAGTATGTTTTCTACTGATGTAAGCATACTATATTGTAAGTTGTGCGACACCAAAGTATCGGCTGAAAGACGGTTTACTGTGACACAGCATATTGGTCGCGAGTAGCATGTGCGTGCATCAAAGAAAGCAGCGGTTCAACGCTTACTACCTTCAGTTGCTTCAACATCCACTAAGTCCTCACAGTTTGGTAAAGAATTGTGTGACGTGTTAGTGTCAGCAAACATTCCACTATATAAACTCTCTAATCCAATATTACGTGCAGTTTTGGAAAAATACACAAACGAAGAAATACCAGACGAGTCGACTTTACGTAAGAATTATTTACCACAGTGCTACAAGGAAACTTTAAATAAAATAAGGTGCGGTACTCGCGGTAAGAAGCTGTGGGTTTCTCTCGATGAGACCACTGATGCTGTTGGGCGCTATGTAGTCAACGTTGCGATTGGAACATTAGAATTGGATAGACCAGGTGAAATATTTTTACTGACCACCGAAGTATTAGAAAAGGCCAATTACTCGACAGTATCCAAAATGTTTGACAGTGCTATGTTTCTTCTGTGGCCTGAGGGCATAAAACATGACAATGTGCTTTTATTTCTAAGTGAAGCAGCAGCACCATATATGGTACGAGCAGCTGATTCATTGAAGGCACTTTACTCTAAAATGGTGCATGTCACGTGCCTATCACATGGTCTACATAGAATTTGTGAAGAAGTGCGAGCAAATTATCCCAAAGTAGACCGGTTTGTGGCGAACGTTAGAAAGGTTTTCATAAAAGCACCTTCACGAGTTGCACATTTCAAAGCAGAAGCACCGGACATCGCGTTACCAACACAACCAATCATCACACTCTGGAGCACGTGGTCAAATGCATGCTTGTATTATTGTGAACATTTCCAGGAAGTGAAACAAATAGTTCAGAGTTTTGACTGTTAAGAAGTTGTTTCAATACAAATTGCTCAAGATATGTTCTCTGAACCAAACATGAAGGGCAGTTTGACATTTATTAAGTTGAGCTTTGTATTATTGTCGACCACTATCACATCACTGGAAAAAAGGTGTGAGGCAATGGTAGATTCCATTTCACTAGTCAAACAGCTGGAGACTGGTGCTACCAACGCTCGTGGAAAAATTGCTACAGTTATTGCATGTAAACTGGAAAAAGTGCTGGACAAGAATACCGGGTATAAAACTTTGTGTCAAATCTCAGATATTATACTCTGTGGTAATAAATATTCTATGGATGGGATTGAGGAGGATTTAACAGCCAACGATCTTCCCCCCTTCAAGGACGCTCCGATCACAGCAGTTGATGTATAACGCAGCTTTTCGAGATATAAAAACTTGTTGGAAGATAACCGTAGATCCTTTACTTTCGACAACCTGAGAATTCCATTTGTAGTCCAGTGCAACTCAGACTAAGATGAATTAAAATAACACTCATATTAGTGTGTGCCTATTTTCTGAAGAATTTTTTTTTAAACATTCATTATAAGATAGTTTTTTTCATTTTATGATTCATTTTCTCAAGTTTTAGGTCATTTAATAAAGTCATTTCTTAGCATTTTAAAGTGCATATTGTAAATTTTTCACGTCATCAACATCCGGGCCCTCGTTAGGACTATTTAGTACATGTATTTATGTACATACAGTCTAATATACATTCATCACGATTGGGTGTAAAGGCTAACATATATTTACCATAACTTTATTCTAGGACGAATAAAATAATTTTAGACTCCAAGACTATAATTTAACTTTTATTTAATGGGATGAAATATAATTTGTAAATGATGAATTTTCGGTCTAGCTGGCAGTCAAACCTAATCCCTTTAATTCATTAGGCCGGTGTTCTACCTACAAATCAAATGTGTCAGAGGATATTTTTATTTCCACCTATAATTCTCCTTTTAAGATTCCGATACCGTCAGCAATGAGCATAAAAAAGGGTTTTTAGCTAAATCAGGCTTGGAAACAGGTTTATTTGTAATTGCAAAGTTGCTTCACTTACAATGTAAATATTGACCGTATTATGATCAAGTTCAATAGTAAATGCCTCATGGGGAAGTGATTATTATACTTGTCCCAAGGTAGCTTCTTTAACGCCGAAGTTGATCTCGATGGTCTTAAGATAAAGTACTCACCTTAAGATCCGATGTTCATGGGTTCAAGCCCAGCTGGGTTCGACGGATTTTTCTTGAGTGATAAAAATCCGTAGCACAACTTCCTTGGGAGGTAAAGTCTTTGGTCCCATGATGATTGTGGCATGTATAATAACTCTGAGAGGTATGTGAAAATACCTTTCCAGGTAAAATTGGTAAGCCCTTTTGCTATCACTCATAGACATTCTCGTGTACCGATATAATCAGTTGGTTCAGAAAGTGCACGTTAAATACCTCTAATAAATAAATAAATAAATAGTAAAAGAAATATAACGCAGAATTCAGATTCACAAATGCTTTGTTTTCCGAGTTGAGGTTCTGCCATTTTCACGACGTGGTATTTTTCTGCCTTTCCTATTTACACGTTTCGCTGAGCTTTGTAAGGAAAAACACAAATAAAGGACTTATTAAAATTATTTAAAATGCTTTAGAAAAAACCTCTAATAAATTATTATTTCATATCATACTTAAAACATTCATATAAAAGTATAAAAAGTAAAATATAATATTTTTCTTTATTTTATTTTGCATTTTACACATATTTTGACAAAGAGTCTTGACTGTGAAACTTTCAGTTTTGAAGGCTACGTAACCAAAATATGGGATCTTCCTCAATGGTAAAAGTTAAAATATATCTCCAGATAGACGTATGGATTCTACAACTTAGTTTTGTTGATACATGTAGAATTACAAAATAATTAACACATACTATTTTTTTAAGTAATTCTTTAAAATATATACATATATTTTTAGATGTGTACCATGTATAGTAATCAGTTCTTTAGGTAAAATAATAAAAATAGCATTTTTTGTGCCCCCTTATTCCGAATATTTGACGATCCCTATAAATGATTTTCTTAATTTTGTGATGAAATTGTTTCTGGGTAAGTGACGTAATACCAACTGAATGCTAGAATTGTATCGCAAAATGTGTGAATATTAATCTTAGAGTATGTGTATTTCTTTTAATAATGTGACTATTGATTTAATAACATAGTTTTTACAGTTTTAGATTTCTTGGAATGAAAAATTTTAGGTATAAAATGTTTCTAGAAGGAAAACAGACCACATAGAATAAAAATATACTGGCATTATTTTATAGAGGAAGACAAATTTGATCCTACAATTTTTCATTAAATTAATAAAGAAGTTTGAAATTTGATTACATACTAATGAACGCATGAAGAGTATGACACATTGAGCAATATTTTATATCTCACTTAGTTTCTTAACGCATAACGAACATAATACTCTAAGTCACAATTAAAAAACATCTAAAGTTCTTACCAGTCAGTTAAAATTAAGCCAATTGAGTTTATATTTGAGTTAAAAAAAATTTTTGCTGAGAAAATATATTAGTAACGAACTTGATTAGTACCTAAACAATTATTGTAATCGTGATCCTAAAAATATTAAATGATAATTTTTTAAGCATCATGAAAATTCATTGTGTGAAAAATATATTTTCATCAGTCAAAATACCAGCCCTGATATATACTGTTAAATAAACGGAAATGTTTGTTAAATTAATTTCTTCCCATATGTTGTGCGTTGGTTTCATGTTAAATTTGTTCTTGGGAGTTATATAATTTAACAAATTTGAAAAATCTTTCTCCATATATAAACAGTGAATAAAACATCAATTAATGTTTAAGCCCTTTAAAAAAATGAAGTAAAAACACACCTTACTTTGGTTTCACAAAAAAGATTGGTTGCACTTTTTTAGAGTATAGTGTGAATAGCCCTTATGACCTGCGAACAATAAAATAACCGCTGTTAGAACTTAGCTTTTCGTTTGATTCTTGAATAACTCGTGAAACACAATTTTGGTCAATGTTTAACGACGTTGGCTACTTTGTGATTCGAAGCTATTTTGCGTATCGAGCATCACCTTAACTTGACACACTTGAGCCCTCAAAGCACTATTGCACTTACACGCAATATGGACTTAGCGATGTGCAAGCCATGATCCATGTTCAAGCGTCGTCGTTTTGAGTGTAAAGATGGCCCGAGGGCATCTTACAGCGTTGAGGAGGAGTACGAAATAGAAAGAGAATTGAGTAGTAAACCCTGCGAGGCCCCTTATTTATCGGCTTAAACACTTCACTTACTCCGCTGACGAGTATAAACACCCACGCTTACTATTTTCGTCTGGGCAGCTTTGAATTGGGGAAAAAAACAAACTCCTTCTTGTCTCCTATTCTATGTAGAAATATTAGTTCATAAACGTTTTAAATCTAAATCCTGGGAAAAATATTCCCAATGACCATTTTCGTAGCTAAATTACCAACATTGTAGATGATTTAAATACTTTTTTTTTACATAAAACATACTTCAATATCAAAAAGTTTTTTTGTAAGTCTATTTTTATAATTATTTAAGGATTTATTGTCCTGGTTTCAATGTTATATCCTTAAAACTAGTTGAATTAGACGTAAATACATTAACATGGATATCAATCCGTAGCACAACCTTCTTCGGAGGAAGTTAAGCCATCTATCCCATGTAGATTATGGTATAAAAAAAACCTGAAATATATGTGAAATACCTTTCCAGGCAAAATTGGCAGGCCCTTTCGCTCACGTTCATAGAAATTACAGCGTGCTAATATTATTATGTCGGTTCAGAAAGTGCACGTTAAATTCATAAAATATTAATAATCCTAATAATAAAAATGGACATGAGGATTCCTGTTTAGACTGGGCGTCACGTATTAAGCGCCACTTGTAGGATTCTTCCTCTAGTATCACGTGACGTGACCTTGTTCATCAGCCCGGAACGTTACACTCTGGTGGTGGCGTAGCAGCAAGGACTGTCCCTTCGGCCCTAGAGAACCCTGGGGTTTCTCTTGGAGCGCCTCAACATGTCCAGACTCAACGACAGTCGCAGCTCTTGGTTCACGTCCCAGTGAGGGCGTGGGGATGGCTCACTGTGGAACACGGCGTGGCCGGAACCCTCTGACGCCGACAGCTCGCTGATTGAGATCTGCCTCGGCTTGCGGGCCGTGGTCTGAAAACAAAGGAAAACATTATCACTTGATACCCGTACCGTTGGGAGCGCGGACTAAGTTGTCAGGCTCATCTACACTGTCACCATCCTGAGACAACATGACGGACGTAAATTTTTATTAATCTATTATTATGTTAACCTGACGTCCGAGCTATGACCATGAAAAATTTGAGCACAATCAGTGTACGTATAGTATGATTTTGGTAGGAAGAACAATAGAAGTTAATTACCAAGGTTACTAAAACAATTTAAATATATCCATACATCAAGTCATATTATATGCAACTGTCACTTGTGATAGATATGATAAAACCTATAGAATAAAATAAATAATAAATTAAAATGTTATCATTATTGGCCGTAAAGAAATATGTTGAATTTTCTCAACTGCTCTTTCACCAAAATTAGGGTAGAGGTTTTTGTGTGAAAGAGTACAGCCGAATATCATCTCTGCAAGCTTACTGTTGGGAAATAACGCTGTCATTATCTTGTTTTCGGGTGATCAATATCTCCTTAAATATAAGGTAAATTTCGCAACACTGTCTACCGATGTTGCCAGTAGCTCCTCCTTACCCCAGAACAATCATAAAGTTAAAATGATTGATTCGTATGTTACTATTATAAAAATATAAATTAAATTAATTATTTTGTTTTATTTGAATATCGTTTGAATAATTTTTAACAGAAGATGGTTTATTAATGATTAAGTTAATTCTTAGTGTGAATATTTTGTTGTTTTTGCTGTGACTAGATGTGGAATTAAAATATTTTGTGCACTATTTTTTTTACAAGTGTCGTGTTGTTAACAACCCATATTTACTATTAGGTGTAAATGTATGTTATATTAAATTCCATAATGTTTATGTTATTTATAAGGTATATTTATGGATTCACAATTTTTACAATCTTTCGACCTCTTGGAGAGAGAAGTATTGTAATCGAAAAAAAATAATCAAATTCAACATTTTGAGGAATGTTGACGTTATATATATGATCTCCTGAAACAAAAAAAGTGTTTTTGTTTTTGCGATGCCGTCTGTCTATCTATGTGTCTGTCTGTGTGTCCGTATCTCGACCTAGGGCCGAAACATTTTTTTCAATCTGTCTAAGACTCGGTATCTGGCTAGGGTTTTCAAAAGGTTTTGGGTTTTGTAATTATATAACTAACCCTAAAAATAAGAGAAGGGGGGGGGGGGGGGCAGGAGATAAGTTTCTCGAAATAGGCTCTAAAGAATTTAAATAAAATTCATAACCAGGCACTGTTTAACTTTACAAACAAAATGGACATATCATTTCTCCTGGAAAATGACTGAAAAGGTACTTTACAAAATCGGATATCTCAAATTTTGATAATATCTCTGTAAGCCTTTAAGAAACGAATTTTGATACGTTATTCCTTGTCTTTGATATCAAAAAGAAAAGGATTACGTATCAAAATAAGACCTTGAAATTACACAGCATTTTACATCAATAAGAAAAATCTTAATTTAAAAAAACTTAATATTTCATGATTAGAAATTCTTTCTATTTTATATTTTTACTCTGAAAATTGAAAGATGACACCTGGACACGGGAATCGAACCCGGGACATTTGGCTTAGTACGCCAATGCTCTACCACTGAGCTATTCATGAATCGTCCCGTGCCCAGGGTCATTATTCACTCATATTTTAAGGCAGAGTCTATGATGGACGTGCTGAAATCGTCGGCTACAAATGTGTGATTTTTTATTAATATCACGAGCTATCAGATAACGCAGCCACCTTAGACTCGGTGGTTGGCTTAATTCTGCCACTTGAACAATTATTATAATTGTACCGGATTGCATATATAAATATGAATATAATTTGTAGCTGAAGATTTCCACACGTCCATCATAGACTCTGCCTTAAAATATGAGTGAAGATTATCATAAAATTGCCAATCTATTTTTCTGTTGCCTCAAGGTATGTAAATTCATAATCAGGCGAAATTTGCTTTTAACAAACAATCTGCACGAAAAAACATAGCATACCACACTAACAGTAATTTATGTCAATACTATTTATATATTTATTTGAGATCGGGCACAAAGCCTATTTATAGTTTATTCCACTTAAAACAATTTATTACTCACCTCACATATCACATAGCTTCAAAATGGCGACTGACGAATTTAAACCATGTGGTTGAACATGACGGAAACAAGTTCTTTATAATGATGCACCCACGCAGTAAATACAAATATTTTATTCAGTTAAATATTTCAAAATACGATAAAATAATCATAAAATAACTTATTAAATATATATAAATTGACATGCATTTTCTCTTTTTCAATTAAATACGATAACTGTATTAAAAGGTATTAATGTATGCACTATGGTTAACATTATAGATAACATTCCAAAACGAAGATTAAGTACTTTTAATTGTGTTTGAATATTGTTTCGGTTTGGGTGAAAAGAAATTATTAAAAGTAACGAAATAGTGTGATAAAACCGAAGTTTACGTTATTTTAAATGTAAAATATAGCATATAGTTAAAAAAAACTTATCATTTATAACAAAACAATGATCTTTTACAAGTGTTGGCAATCTAGAATCTAAACATATGACTTTTGAACTGTCATCCAGGTAAAAACCTATCATGAACAGACTCTAGCTTAAAATACAAATACATAGAAGGTGTATAAACATTTTATAGTATTGAACATTTCAAAAATATATTCCCAACTATTGTATTGTATTGTTTGAAGAATTATTTCCAGATATCAGTGGAAAAAAAAAGCTACTATTTTAAGTGGACTGAATAGGGACGAATCCATCGATAGTGTAGTTGAAAAGACCTCAATATTAAGTTTACTGATGATAAAATTATATACACGTTGACTCACCACTTCAGCTTACACTGAAACCTGGCTTCAGTGGTAATTAAAAGAGTATATTAAGTTGAGGATAGAAGGAACACGAGAAAAGGTCGAGTGTTTTTGCAGTTTTTATAGCAAAACTTTTTTTGGCCAAATTAAATAAATAATTTCTTTAGTATAAAACATAAGAGTTTAATTTTCTTCACATGGTGATATCAACAGTTGTTAATATCTGTCATGAGCTTTTGATAACAAACCTTTTCAAATGAAGAGAAAAATGTGTCATTAAATTTCAGGACATCCATGACAGATATCCAACAACTGTTGATATCACCAGGTGAAGACAAAATCCTTGTTTGTATTGGAGCAATATTTGATTTATTTTTACCAAAAAATAGTTTTAATATAAAAACTGCAAAAATAATTACCTTTCCTCGTGCCCCCTACATCCCCATCTTAATTTGTAGTCGCAGCCCACTTGGAACCCGCCAGCCATCCCTAAATTATGTGACATGGTGACTTTTATCTCAGGTTACTTTTAAGGGGAAGGGTGGTTACGATATGTATGGAGAGTTAAGCTTGATTCACACGTTCGCCGAATATTGTGAGCAGAATCCGCTCGAATGGTGTAGCTATTCACACGCTAGTAGAAAAATGTATTCAGACCCTGATTCTTTGCAAGACAAATTAAAACAGTTTATTACCGACATGTTTTATTTTATATTGGATAAATAGATTCATAAGAATAATATCACGATGGCTGTTTTCAAAACAGAACCGAATCTTCTCACTCCTGTAGATGTAGCTGTCTGCAGGATGTCTACAAGCGTGGTGTGAGGAGTCTTCTAGTATCTCGTTTTGTTGGCGCATGCGTACTGATTGTGACGGTTGGTTTTTGAGATTTGATTGGTTCCTCCAAATTGATGTCGCGCATAAAAAGGAAATCTGGAGATATTTCGACGAACGTGTGAAGTCACAGTTATGAAACCCCACAGGGATCGGCTTGGATAGAACCCTGGACTCTCAAGATAGAGTCAGGCACATTATCCGTGTATACAATGCAGTAATCTCACCTTATAGGTTGGACCACCTCTGTCGACGCCTAATCTTAGATGCAGGCCGCCCCCGACACCCCCGTTCCCAAATGTGGCGGTGCTTCGCGTCGCTGCGGACCCAACTGCACCACAAACACAGAACACACATACTACTAGGATTAGTACACTTGGCCATACACACTGATAGGATTATTACAATTAATGATACTTAGGCTAGGATTAGTACATTAATTTTTGTACATATACTGGCAGTATTTGTACATTCGAACACACACAAATTAGGATTATTTCATTTGAACTCAATGAAACATATTTCTAGAATTAGTTTTATGCAAGTCCAACACTTTAGTTTCAGTCGGTAGCATGTCTGTCTACTGAGCTAAGGCTCCCGGGATCGATTCCGAATAGCCGAAAAACGTATCATTGGTGAAATGTGGGTTTACCCTCTAACAGCGATAAATTAACGGTCGAGGACTGGATGTTGTGCCTGTCCTAGTCTTAAGCTATATTATAAGGCATATGAAGCTAAGACAGGCCTAGAAAACCGGCATTGGAAAATATATGCTCGAATATAAAAATGACCCAGGCTATAGGCTGAAAACAGTAATAGATGTAAGAAAAAGTGAACAGTTTTCTGCAAAAAAGGCAAATAATTTTTAGAATAATGATTACTTTCGAAAACAAACAAATAAAATCTTGGTTAAATATATCTTTTACTTCCTATCGATCTCTCGGAAAGGGGTTTCTGCGATGCCAATTGTTTGTCTGTCTGTCTGTATCTTGCTCTAGAGCCAAAACCACTTTACAGATTGGGCTAAAACTTGGTATATGGGGCTCTCGTAAGGCTCCCCTGAGGAATATTTGGAATTAGATATCTAAACCTAAATTTAATGATATTTTACTGAAGGGATAAAAGAGAGAAACAATTGATATTATCTAAATCCATTCTATTTTGATGACTTTTTTTTTTATCTAGGCACTGATTAACGTTGAAAATAAAAGTGAAATTATAATTTTTCCCATGTAAACTACTTTGAGGGTACTACCGTACTTCACATAAGTGGAAATTCCAGTATTGATAATATCTCCGCAACTATTTGAGATATGAAATAACTCCTAATTCTAAAGTTTTAGTAGGCTACTATTAAAAATATAAATCTTTTGTTTGAAATATATATATACTATACTTCTATAAATCCACATAGCTGACTCACTTACTCACACACTGACATTAATGTTTACCCACTTCCAGATGAGATAGAAACTTAAAATTTGGCAATCTTATAGCTTCTAGCCTGTAACCGACGAGGATCCCAAAAAGTTTAAAATTTAATTTTTAACCCTCTCAAAAAATTCAAAATGGCGGAGCAACTTTAAAGTCAGTGCGGACCTTTCTTTGGAGGTATCTTGTGGCTAAACGGTAAAACCTATCAAAAAACGGATTGCACCAGCAGTTATGGATTTGGTGAGATAGAGCTAGATTTATTTGATTTTAGGTAAATTTTGCCCAATTTTCCAATTATTTTTTAAATTTTCTGACACACTTATGGGACAGCTAGAATAATAAAATTTGGCAGGCATATTGGCACATCGTGCCAAATTGGATGACTGGGGGCTTGGAGGCGGAACCCCCAATGAGCAAAGCGATCATTTATATAAAATCAATAGTCTTTAAACCATAAGAAAATTGTACAACGAAATGGAAAAATCAACCCACGTTGCTTTTTGACGAAAATGTTTGCAGACACGCCTATACACGCAATTTTAATTTCTTGAAGCTTATATAATACGGATGAATAGAAACATTGGCTTCCTCTTTGGGAAATACGGAGGAAACATGGAAACCTGTTTGTAAACATCAAAACCTCTTGTCGAAAAACATTTAAAAAATAAGCCAGAAGCAAGAGCCACATCATTTGAGTATGTTTGCCAACAAAAGTTTGTGGCAAAATGTTCCAAGTGCGTACTAGACTTCTCGTTAATGTGATCCTCTTTGTTTTCCTGATAACGTGATGTACGTAACAAAGAGAGCGTTCAAGCTTACATTTTATTTAATCTATAATGTGAGCCAGTAACTAAGTACCGAAGTTTTGCTCTCCAAGGGGTCCGTCTACCATAGTGCTAAAGCGCGTTGATAACCTCTAGAAATGCCACGTTATTTAAGAAGTGGTTTGATGTTTTAAAATATGGTTCACGCATAAACTAAAGTGAAGGGTATCAACATGTACAAACAGTATTAAATACATTGTAATTTAAGTTTTATACCTAGTACAAAATCATGAAAAGGTGAGATTGGCTCATTTTCAATATAGTTTCGGGTGAAATTTCGCAGTTTGGAGATCAATTTAAGTGGTTAGAGACATAGATCTAGCCTTCGTCAAACAAATAGTCTACTTTTAAGGTGGGAAGGAAGGGGACGCAGGAAAAGTTGAGTGTTTTTGCAGAGTATTTTTTGGGCAAAACTTTTTTTTTGGCCAAAATAAATAACGTATTGCCCCAGTACAAACTAAAGTTTAATTTTATTCATATGGTGACTTCAAAATGTCTTGAATATCTGCCAAGGTTGTCTGGAATTTAATAGCAGCTTTTTCTCTTCGTTTAAAAAGTTTATTAGATAATGCCACTGTGTACATGGCAGATATTCAGGAACTGTTGATATTAACATGTGAAGAAAATTAAACTCTTGTTTCTACTGGAACCATGTTTTATTTATTTCAGCCAAAAAAGTTTTGCCATAAAAACTGCATAAACACCCTTTATCACGTCCCCTTCTATCCCACCTTAATGGTCTCACAAAAGAAAATGTCAAGATAGCCTGAAGATTGTTTAAGTTGTTTGGAAACTTTAGGTCTACCTTTCTTGTGAGAAGTACGGGAATATGAGGGAATTTCCCTTCAAGTAGATGGTGCCCTTTAGATATTCTTCCTCCTCACTCACTTCCTGGTTATTTGCCTTAATACCCGTCCCAGCTATCCGCATATTTACACTGATGGGGTGAGCATGAGAAAAGGTGGGGCCTATAGGAAATACATAAGAATTTGTGTGTGGGGAGATTGATAAAACTAGGGATACAGTTCTGTGCGCTAAAGGGTGCCCATGTGAGTTTTCCAAATGGAGGGTCTATTGCAGTCCCATGTACCGAGGGTGTGGCACCACTCCCTTCCTCGAAAGAAAATTTCAGGGATTTGACCTTGTGAAAGGGAATATTAGAACATCTTAGCATAACTCTGAGCTATGAGTTTCGAGAGTCAATTTTCACAATACAAAAAAAGTTTCTGAAAAATTAACAAAAAATAAAATATAACTGTCACCATTATTGGGTGCAAAACGGTGCAAAAAAGGACTTTTATTTTGATAATAAAAACCCCAATTAGTGTGTGGGGGGGCTCCACTTAACTCCCTCCCCACCTTTTTTTTTCAAATATTTTTCCTTGTAAAACTATTAAAGTGCAAAACGCCATATTTGGGTGCAAAAAGGTACAAACCAAAACTTTTAAGATGGAATAAAAAACACTATTTTGATAGTGGGGGGGGGGGTTACTCCTAACTTTCCCCCTTTCTCTGGGGTTAGGGTGCAAACCGCAATACTTGGGTGCAAAACGGTGCAAAATACGAGAAAACGGTGACGTATTTAAATTTTAATTTTGAAGGAGTAGGGAAGGGGGCAACGTGTGTGATATTGGTAGTGATATGTTCTACCTCCTAGAGACGTTGCCTATCTGTGACGTCACGGTAGGACAAGATAGTATTTCCCATGTCAATGAATTTACGTTTTACTCAGCGAGTTTTAAAGATATAATTTTGGAACAAAAACCACAAATTATTAAATAATTCTAAAAATAGTCCTTCAGTGTTATACAATTATTGCTTTTATCTTTAAGTTTTTTTGACGTGAATACGTCTTTAAATTTGCTACCATACGGGGGCAATGCAAAAAACCTAATGATAACAAAATCGGGGGATACAGTTTGGTGTTGTTTCGAATCTTTCCTCTACATCCAAAATTAAATTATACCACTAGATAGCTAAAGGATCAAGAATTCAATCAATCGATTGTGTATAAAACATTAGTTTAAATTAGTGACAGTGAATATAATAAGGTGTTAGAAAAAAAAATATTATCAAAAATACAGTTTGGCGCTGTAATTTCGAATCTAAGTTATATTGTAACACAATAATTATTTGTTTCCTTGCTTTTATCCTAAATACATAAATAAAAATATTTTATTTAAAAAGTATAACCCGTTACATAAACGTATTCACGTACAACACACGTCCGTGTCCATGACATTTTTTGTAATTTTTTTTTTATAAATCATCTACAACTCAGACTATTTGACTTAGTCACTAAAATGGCTTTGTAGGAAGGAGTCTTCCTGGCAGGATGTAGATTAAAAAGTCCGTGGTATCATACGTATATCTAGAATAGGAAACAAGAACAAATTAAAATTGTAAAGCAAGTTAATGTTTTCATGGTGCAAATATTAAAGTGACTGTGTAAGCTTGTCAGAGGAAGATGGAAAAGGTTATCAGCACATAGACAAGAGCCTTCTCAGGGTGAACTTTCATTTTCTTTCCTCTCTTTATATTTTGTAGATTGGTATCTAAGTGAGATAGTGCTTAGAGTGCTTAGGTGCGTCAAATTAAGATGCAACCCGCTACGCAAAATATCCAAGTAGGCAAAGTCGTTAAGTTTGATTGTAACGGAATTATTTGGAGGTGGGGCGAACAGGGGTAGAAGAAGCTAATATTTTAAAATAATTCTTTGACTTTGATCACCTTATGGACCTGCACTTATTTATAAGCACACTATACTTTATTTGTTCCATTTATTGCTACCCGTCCGGATTTAACTAAAGGGATAGGGACGAGTAATATAAAGTTTAGATGAAGTGCACCCGAATTTGCAAGGATGTAGAGCGGGAAAATGATTAAAAACTACCTCAGTACAACTGGCTAGGCCTCGATCCCACAACCTTCCCGTTACTTACAAATTAGACCATACGGGACTGACGCCTTTGTCCATGTGCTCATTGGTGCGGGTAGGTTACTATTTACAAGCCAGCCTGACCCAAGACATTCATATTTCATTCTCTCTGAACAATTGCGGTCTTACCTTGACTGATTACACTGGCCTATCTTATAACTGTAGAGCCGGATTTTTATTTAGTATTACCTACAAAATGTGTACATAAATATGTAGCAAAATCAATTAAAATATATAATAATGTGAAAATTTGTAACAGTGAATCACCCTTATTTACCCCAGTTAAAAATACACATATATTATTGAAACGAAATGTTATTTTATGGCTGCAAATTTCCGAAGAAAGTAATAAGAAAACACTTTTATACACATACACAGGTACAATTACTTTTTTAACGAGTTGTAGCACATTATTAGTATGTTTCACACATTTAAATTACCATTAATTAAAGACTTCGATGAACTGGTGGTCTAGGGGTAAGGTGTCAAGACTCCTGTGCTGGGGGTCCGGAGTTCAATCCTCAGTCCCGGCACAGATTTATCTGATTGCCAAACCCTTCCTTCACCTCTGACAAGACGTGTATTAATCACAACTTGTGAATGTGTGGAATGCCAGGCCTCCACCGTGGTTCGGATCCCACGTTAAACTGTAGGTCCTCCATTTCATCTCACAATCACCCTTCCATTACAAATTAGCGTAAGTGCGTATAACCCGAACGGGTAGTAAGACGAGGTGCTACTAATAATAATAATAATATAATAATAATAATAATAATAATAATAATAATAATAATAATAATATAATAATAATAATAATAATAATAATAATAATAATAATAATAATAATAATAATATATTATAATTTATATATTGTTATATATATATTATTATATAATAATATTATATTATATATTTTATTATATATTATTATATAATAATATTATATAATAATAATAATAGTAGTAATAAAAGACTTCAAATAAATGGCATTATTTAACAGATATTAGAAACCATGCAAACTTCCAATGAAACCTCCAATATTGCCGGATATTTGAAAACAGATTTTTTAAAGTCAGTTTCCTAGAATTAATTTTTTCGGTCCAAATGTTTGATATCGACATACTAGCAGGTATTAATATTTACACTTACATGTATAAACCATGGTTGGAGACCCACTTCGGTGGCCACATAGTCTAACGTGTTACTCTCGCAGTAGACTAGACCCCCGATGACAGGGAAGTTGAGGTTCGAATCTCTGTCGGGTGTACTGAGGGTGGTTTTTCCAAAACGGTTTTTCGTTCTTCCTCCATGCAAATTCGAGTACACTTCCTCAAAATATGGCCTTTCTAATCCCTAAAACCATTAGCGTAATTAGTTCATAAGCGTATATCTCAAACGGGTAGTAAGACGCAGTGCTAAAAAAACCCAGCTAAATATTACAATAGCTAAAAATCATCCACTAATAAGTAGGGGGAGGATTTTGATGACAGGTCATTTTTTTGGTACATCACAGACAATGATCATATTATGTTCATGATCCCCTTTTTGCGAAAATATTTTTTTAGATCTCATTTTTGGATAATTTGTTGTCATTTTGGATTTTAAGGTCATATTTTCTTGTTTTGTGTTCTAAATTAAGCATTTTAAGGCAATTTTTAATGGGTTTTGAACATTTATGTTGAATAGGTTGTCATTTATTTTTTAAATACAATTAGTATGCTATAAATGTATATATAATCTAACAAAATGTTTTTGATTACATAATTGTCGGAGTGAGAAGATAATGTTGGCCAAGAACAAAATCCTCTTTTCTCGTTTTGTTGTAAAATACAGAGAATCTAGGCGAGAGAGTGTTGCGTTGTAAGGGGGTAAATATTACTTCTGAAGCAGGTATTTGTAAATCAATGTAGTATTTAGCAGAATACAAGAGTTTAGTTGCTAAAGAATTTTCTTTGCATAAATGTTTTATTAGTTTCCATTTGTAAAGTGCGTGTTTGACTTTGGTGTGTGCAATCATCACAAGTTTTTGTTACACTATTCAGGTCATTTTTGTTGTAAATTTGAAGTAATTTAAAAAAAAATCAGTTCATTTTATAGTATCATTTTTTAAACATTTTTAGGTCATCAAAGTCTGGACTCTGCTAATAAAAGGATATTAGCTATATATATATTAGCTGAAGTTTGCCACCATAGCTACCGGTACTCACAACCGTGGTCACATGGTCTAAGGCAGGTGTTTCCAACTGGGGACCTGCGTGCCACATGCCCAGTGTAGACTACAATGTTTTTATTTGTTTTTTAAAATTTGGTACCGCATATTACTACCCGTTCGGATTATACGCAAATGAGAAAATTACGTAAATGTGTTAGCTGAGGAAGGTTTAATTGAGAGTAAAAAAGTACCATATTTATGTAGAGAGATAGAAAGAGACAGAGAGAGACAGAGAGAGAGAGAGCGTGTAAAACCATTTAGAAATCAAACACCCTCAGTAAACACAACAGAAACGTCACACCCTGCCCCAAATATTGCTGGGTCTGAGAACTACGCTCCATCTCCTATGTAGGTGGGTTCCTCTGAAATGCCAGCCGTCCGCGATATACAAACAACATAGGTCCACGTATTTGTCGACCTATGAAAGGTGGTTCATCCATCACAGCCACGATTTGTTTTCCGAGAACTCGCCCGAAACAAACAGCACGCGTGACCTATCTCGCCACACACCCATGATCTACATCCGTTTTATTCAATATCCACACGGAAGGAAAACCAAGCAAGGATGACCCAGCGCTTGTGGCATCAACTGGAGCTAGAGATGAGAATGTTTCGGAAAACTTTCTGCAGTGGCGGTTTGTGGTTAAATTGTAGAGGTGGTACCTAGAGCCTATTATACTTCAAAATATAGGGTGTTAAGAGACGAGTGGGTTATAAGAATGGGGTAGGGGGAACGAGGATGGGGGAGGGGTAGATAGGAAGCACGGAGGATAAGGGGGGGGGGGAGACAAATGTTGGGCCAACCTTAAAATTATTTTAATTAACCTATTGATGACAAAAAATTGAAGTATGATTTGTGAACATACAAAGGTTCACATTCATTTGTTTCTTTAATACTTTTTTTTAGCACCGCGTCTTACTACCCGTTCGGGCTATACGCTTATGTACTAACTAAGCCAATGTGTTAGGTATGAATGAGGCTGAATTTAGAGTAATTGCACCCATATTGGCTTGGAGTGAGAGTGGAAAAACATTTAGGAAAACCACCCTCAGTGCATTAGACCGGGATCAAACTCCGATCTACCTGTCATCCCTGTCTATTGCGAGAGTAGTGCGTTATACCGTGCGGCCACTGAAGCAGGTGTTTCTTTACTACTACTACTACTAACTACTACTACTACTACTCTACTACTACCTACTACTACTACTACTACTACTACTATCACTAATTACTATTACTGTTATTATTATTATCCATTTAATCAGTTGAAATTATTTTACAGAAATAATAATTGAAAATTTTCTGGAAAAAAAATAGGAACATTTTTCTAAAATGGAAAATTTTCCGTCTCACATTTCTAACTGGCGCGTTAATATTATACAACCAGAAGAACCCGGGGATCATTTTGAATATAATAAAATAATAAACTAGTTGAGAGATACATTTTTTTAAATTCTCTAAGTTAGTGGATAATTAGGTTAGCTCCAAGGCAGGGTACATTGTTCTCTTTTTGGGGGTCACAAAGCTGACGATGGGGATATAACATTTGGGCCACGTATTCCTGTTATTACCTACGGTTAAGGGAAATCGTGCATAGGATTCTTTTTGAGAATTTTTTTTTTCTCAGCAAGACTAATTCTAATTGTGTTTTGATTTTAAAAATGTAAATATATATATTTAATTTTCTTTAAAATTTGTTTAAAATTTGATTAATTTATTTTTCTAAAACCATAATATGTATTTGATTTTTTATTTGACTTTATAACTTACTTTAGGTTAAAGTGTAAATATCTTAATACAATCACCTAAATACTTTTTAAATAATTAAATATTACTTCCACATCTAAAAATTACATTTTTATAAAGCAGTTTGTAATTATTTATTTAATTTTTTATCTTACTGTGTTAAGCTTTCAAATTTATATCAATTTTCTGGTGGATTAGTTGTGAACTAGCAGATGTTTGATTATTGCCTTTAAGAGGTCGGCTTTTAAAACTTTTGATGAATCCATCTCGTGTTGTAAATCGCTTTAACACATCACTTCCCTTAATACATTTTTGCGTGGAGTTTCCATGTTTGACGGACTTGACAATACCTGAAACTAGCAGAGAATTTAATAACTCGGTTCTAACATTTAGAGTAGACAAATACCCCTCCCCTCTTCCCCCTTTTTATTATTTCTTTCACAGCTTGAACCTGTCATGATGGCTGATGACAGCACTCCCAGCTGTGGACACCGCCACTCAAACAATATTATCAGTTTATCCCATTTTGTGTTGCAGTTCTGAAGCTCGTCTGGTCATCTCATTCCACAATTTAGTGATTCTATATTTTAGCTTCAGAGCAGTAGGTTGGTCGTACACTTTCGAACCTTGCCAGAAATCCTTTACATATTTTTTTTTAATATGGCTAAAAAAAACCTTCCGCCGAGTCGTATTCGCAAGAGGAATAAATTTGCTGAATATGGTCGCTAGATGGAAAAAGAAGCTAACTGGAAAGTAACTATTTTTTTAGTAAATATATATCTATGTGGAATATCCTAAATTTTATAAACAATATCATTCTTGTTTTAAAGATAACATATTTTATTTATAAATATTTTTGTTTTTGAAAAGTCATTGAGGCAAATTAATAGCAACGTTATGACTGTGGAGTTTCATCCAGTCGTGCCACCACAGCTCGGTACATTTAGCCTTCATGAACCAGCATGACATGAATCAAGAGTTAATCATTTACCCCGCTTTTATTATTCAGTTCCTGACTAAACTTGACATTGCAAATATCAATAACAGATACTATTACAAGGTGTACATTAAACATAGTACGTCAACGGGGATGAAGAATTTAACTCTTTAAAGTATTAGGCTACTACATATCCTTCACTGCTCAGGCTCTTAGCTTTTTGCTAGTTTCTATAAAACTATCCTTTCCCTCCTCCTCCTAAATGGTCAAGCGACGGACGAAAAAAAATTAGAATTTAGAATTAAACACATCTGAGCGGATCCGGAGTCCAGGATGACCTTAAAAACGTCACTTCTTTTGAGTGTTAAATTTGAAAAAAAAATTGGTAGATATTTCGTACTCCCTCTTCAGGGTAAAAGTTCTTCCCCTTCCCTCCAAAAATTGCTTCCTGGATCCACCCCTTACCTTCCCTCCGACCAAAATAAACACCGTTAAAAATATAAATTGAATATCAGTTTCCCAACACCGGCAAGTTTGTTCCTCAACTATTAAAAATTCTTGTTTTTAAAATATGTTTGATGGTATAAAATTTGTTCCAGATTGTTCTAAAAAAATGTTTGTTCAAATTTGATTCATAAATGAAATATTTACATTTAATTTTATTTCAGAGTCTCCTTATGGCTCGTCTACAAACAACATACCCACTTCTCGGACTCGTAATTATACAATCGCAATCTTACTCGTAATTACGTTCGTCTTAAATTCAATATAGTCATTTTACAATGAAAAGTCGTAAGACGTAATTTTCACTAATAGGAATTAAGACGAGTTAACCATTGAATAAAATAATAAATATAACAGACTATGCAAATAAAATCATTGAAATAATGATCAATAGACCATTCAAATAAATAAACAGAGGGTAGTTATTAAAAATTGGTAGATCATGGTTTTGTTTTATTTATTATAACTATTATTATTATTAGTATTAGTAAAAAGTACGGAAAAAAGTGCTCTTATTTCATGGGTATTGAGTATTAAATGTAATGTGATCTCTCACAACTACATAAAAACATAAACAAACCACACGTTTTTTGAAAATAACTTTAATTTATGTTAAATTAAAATCAACATTTATTTGGGAAGCTCTTGTTTCTGATACATTTGGTGAGAATCATAACCAGCCTGTATTCACATTTTGAAAACAATATTAAATTATTATTGCGCCTAAATTTCACCTAGCACACATTCTTTGAAACTATCATTGAATTCAATTTTAAAAACTTAGGTGCCACACAAAAATAATATATAAAAGGCAAAGCGCAGACATACACAACCATTAACTATGACTACATAATTAAAGCCATATTAAAGTTTTCAAATATACATTACTTCAGATAAAAAACATTATAAGCTATTGTATTATTGTTTTTATTAGTTAATTTCAAAATGTAATATGCTCTACTATATATTATTGTCAAGAAAATAAAATGTCCAATTATTCCAATTATATTCAAATTTCCTGTGATTAAATGATCTAATATTTTTACTGTAAATATTTTATTTATAATTGTATTATTACTTCAAAGATTTACTACAAATTTCTAAACCCGATGTATCAATTAATAAATTTATAGCATTGTATTACAATTAGAACATATTTTTGTGTTTGTTTTGTATGTGTGCCTTCTGTGTGTTTAAGGATATGTGTGTAGGCGCCATACAGTATCTCCGAAACCAAGATACCTAGAAAGCTTAACTCCTACTAATACAATATACAAATTAAACATTGTCTGTCTGTGTGTTATTCAATCACGCCTAAATCACTGTACAGTTTTAGGAAACATGGACAACTAAAAATGCCAGGAATGTAGTGGGATTACTCCCAAACCCCCATTAATTCTTAAATATTTGAAATTTCTAATTGGAAGCTTCTTAGTATGTTTTCTATAAAAGTCCAAGAGACAAAAATTGAATATGGCGGATTCAAAATAGCCGATCCAATTAGGCCAGAAAAGTTGAAAATGAACTATTCCTTTTTCTAAACTGTAAACTGTTACAGTACTATGTAATTTTAATTTGTTTTAAATCTTTAACAACTAATTATTAATACTCTGTCACTCTTCTTTATTTTTTTACTACAATAGCCCCACGGCTTCTTTGATGCTGACTGACAGTTCACAGCTGACTTCTGACAGTCAACATTTAGGTATATACCTAAATTTTGACTGTCAGAAGTGACAGCTGCTAAACACATGTTTTTTTGCAGATCATATGGTTCAGCGTAGGGATACATAATTTGGTCTGGTAACTTTTCAAAGCAGTCAACTGTCAGCTGTGAGCTGTCAGTCAGCAACAAAGAAGCCATGGGGCTACTGTAGCTACAATAAACAAGAGTTCAAAATATTGTGTCTAGAGAAGTTAAACTTTAAAATAAATTTCAGCTTTTGACACATTTTTAGTTTCTATCTCTATTTTAACATTGTGTTTTTAGTCATCCTACTTTTAATGTTTTGTAACACAATTTAAAACAATAAATGATTAATACTCACACATAATTTAAGAATTGGTTGCGTTTCCTGTGGTTAATTTTATATAACACTAGCTGAAATGCCCATTCTTTGAACGGCTGGAGTTCTATTTTAACATTTCTTATATTTACAGCATAGTTAGTTGTATTGTGCCCTAGACCTGCTTGCCACATTTCTGTTTTCTACCACACATAGAGGTTGTTTATATTATATTTGAAATTTTTAACCCCATTCCCTCATTTAACCAACTCCTCCTTATATTTTAAAGAAGGGGTTTAGTTAGATTTTATAGATTTTACATTTTATAACGTGGTTTATTTATAAAATAATGGATTTAGTAATATTTGATTGAATTAGGTATAAGAATTGATTAATTAACACTCCGCGATAGAAAATGCGTTTGTTCCAAGTGTAACGTCCCGCTTCTAATCTTTTAGTTTGTGGCAATAGCACCGGGAGCGCTAGTGATGTGGTTCTACTTGCCAACGTTAGCGTGGCGTTTCTATACTTACCTCTTTTCTATGGGTTAACTAAGCTATGAACTTCTGGGACAAGGAATTTAGGAACGTTGGTCCAAAAATTAAGGGTACATGGGAAAAGGAGGAAAGTCACATTACAAACATTTTCCAAGACAACAATTTTATAATCTCAAACTCCAAAAGGACACCAGAAAATACTTTTTTAAAAACAATAATTCAAATATAGCAGATACCTCTTTTAACATAATCTAAATTACATTAGAAAGATCTCATGTTGTCTAACAGATTGCAAAACTAGCTCAATTTGAGTTAAGTTACTTTTTTCCCATATTTCCCCTGTACTCTTAAAATATAAATCAATTTGTTTTAAGTGTTAGTAAAACTTGGTTCAATTTATAATTTAATCTTGTGTGTAATCTGGTAAATATATAATTATTAATTTGTGAAATCAACAATGCAATATTTTATAATACATTCAATATCAATAAAAAAAACCAACGCAATAAAAAGTCAATTAATTAATATTCATTCAATACATCATTAGTTCAACGGTCAGTAAAGTATAAAAAAGTTAGCGTAACGTGAATTGGGGTAGGGGGTGAAGGATAACAGAATGAAAACTAATTTACTTTAACAATATATATAATTATTAGCAATTTACTAAAATATAATACTTTTTAACAATTAGAATGATATAATACGGAGGGGTTAACCAACCTTCGGAGTGCTTGCCTGTGTCAAACAGACGCTACACTACCGGCATTAGATTAATTCTTGCTATGCAAACGGGGAGATCAGAGGGTTTCCGAATCTCTAGGTGAGGGCTTTAAGGCCGGCGTTATTAAAGTACATTTAACGTTAGCAGTTTAAGGGGGAGAGAGGTGAATTCAGTTTAACAGGTGCTTACGTATTAAATAGAGAAGAAAGATTGGGCAAAAGTTGAGGGAGGACGCATCGCAAGCTGCTGTTAGACTTCAGGTCAGCGATGAAGATGCTGAGTGGCTAAACTAGGAAGATGTGGCGAAGCCTACAGAAGAAAGCCAAAGCTTGAGTGAACTAGCCACCCAAATAGAAGCATAATAATTGAAAGTGTTTGAGACGTGGATTCAAGGACCTTGGTCATCGGATTAAATGGAGATTAGGTGTTTCTTATAATAATATAATATTCATTTTTCACTAATAGTACTTTTTAATAACTTTAATCAAAATAAATAAATTAAACTTTTATTAATTTTATACTGTTTATACGATAAATTTAAATTCATTATATACCAGGTTAGTTGGCATTTATTTCGCAATATTAATGAACACCTCTATGTTAATAATTACCAGAAATTTATACATTGCATTAATATTTATTTTTTTACCATCGATTACTACCTGTTCAGGCTATAATAAAAATTGCATGAAACAAATAATGGTTATTCCTGTGAACAAATGAGAAAAAGTCACAAATCTTACGTAAGCAATGGGAAAAAGGGGGGGGTCATGCATTTGCTTATTTTTGATTACAAGGGGGGAAGGGTTTAAAAATGGCCAAAAATGTGCTTACGCAATGCTTGAACCACCCTTACGGAGAGGGGAGGGGTGTTCCAAATTGATTTTCCAATTTCCATCCACGCAAATATAGGTACACTTTCTCTTAATATAATCTTCCTAATCCATAAAAGCTTAAGCGTAATTAGTATATAAGCGTATAACCCGAACGGGTAGTAAGACGCGGTGATTTAAAAAACCCACACATTTTATGGTAACAGAACTAATCACAAAAGTGAAAAAGTTACTGTAAGGGAAAAATGACACTTGAACACGGGAATTGAATCCCAGGACATTTGGCTTAGTACGCCAATGCTCTAACCAGTGAGTTATAGTATGATTTTCGTAGGAAGGACAGTAGAAGTTAATTACTAAAGTTACTAAAACAATTTTAATATATTCATACATCAAGTAATGTTATCTGAAGTTTTCCACTTTTGATAGATATTATCAATACCTATAAAATAACACTAATAATAATATACTAAAATGTTATCAATGTTGGTCGCAAAGAAATATGTTTGTCTTTTCCTACTGTTCTTCCAACCAAAATCAGACTATATCTAGGAGTCATCCAGTTCTCAAGGTCATTGGGCATAATCATATGCGCATTCATATAGTCGTCATGTCCTAGATAGCTTAGTGGTTAAAATATTGGCATACAAAGCCAAAGACGCCGGGTTAGAGTCAAGTGTCCACATGCCATTTTTAAATTAGTAGAATATGATATTTAGATGTGGCTACAATTGTAACTAACAAATATAATGGCTTGGCTATTTAATCCATCATTAAATCATTTATGCAAAGCTGTCTGGTCCTGTTTTCAGGCGACGTCAAAGATTGAGTCTTGTATCACGGTGTCTGCATCGAGGGGGTACTTCCTGCCCTCCAAACGTATGCTGGTACACTTCTCTAGAACCCTGCCTTCTGCAGCCTTATCTCATTTATGTAGGTAAATGTGGATAGTACGAAAGGGTGGTAAGACGAGGTGCAACAAAAAGTAGTTCCCGACTCCTTAGCAACATTTATATGGATAATTAAGGAAAATATGATTTATGTGCTTTACCACGTTTGGTACAAAAATAATTCAACTGAAATTTATTGTATTATTCATAATTATTTGACATATGTCATACATACTTTCAAAACTTTGTTCAGAAGAGAGTCGATAATTTGGAATAATTGGGATCGACCCAGTCCGGATAATCGAATTGTCCAAATTTTCTAAAATACAGTACCTATATTAAAAAAAATGCATTGGATGGATACTTATGAAAACTCAGTGGGTAGAAACATTTTCACTTTTCTAAACAACGAACTTACACATTTTGTTGTTGTTGTTGTTGTTAAATATCACAAATTCTTAATTAATATAATAAGACAAAAATCTAACAACGAAAAGAGTTTTAAAGTGCTTTTTGGCGGCCATAAATCTGATATTGATACTACTGTAGTTATTTTTTATAAATACTATTTTTTCTTGGTGATCCGGTTTATCCACGATTCGGATTTTCGATGCCCGAATTATCGACGCTCTACTGTATTTAAATATAGTTTCTCCCTTTTTAAAAATCCGTTTTAAATATTATAAATCATAGGAAACCGTTTACTGGTGCAGTTCTGTCAATCCTCATCTCATCTGGTAACGTCCCACGACCCTCCTTTTAAGGATATAATTAAAATGAAGGATTAATTTAAATTAAGTTGAAAAATTGACACTTGAACATTGTAATTGAATCCGGGACCTTTGGCTTAGTTTGAAGTTTATCTACCATTTAGCTATTTAGGATTCTTCCCATGCATTTTCTTCACTCAAAGTTCTAAGGCACTATTCTGAAATAGGCGTGTGACATCATTAGCTCCTTGAGCTTAAGGGGGAACACCCAGATTTTTCTTGAAAAACTTGTAATAATAAAACTCTAAAATATAAAATAAATTACCATTTAATTGTTTCGAATGTTTTTTCACAATTAAATAACAAGTGGGTTTTTTTCAATAAAACAAACAGATTGTCTCAAATAAAACAGTTTAAAAGTTATTAATTTTTGAAATACAGGTTTTTCAAATATTTTTTACAATTCTACTCGTATATAGTGATTTGTTTAGTATGAATATATCTACTGAGCCAGCTGTGCTTTATTCTTCGTGTAGTCAATTATATTCACTAGCACTAGGTGTCAGCACCGCATTGATCCTTCCCCCTAATGGTTCTGGGCTCGCTAATCCCGCGCTTTTTCTTAGTATAACGGGGAAAACTGTTCAAGCTGTTTTTTAGCTCTCGAGGTGCACAGCTATGAAACTCTCGTGTAGCTATTATCTCATCACTCCAGGTACTTTGTCACCATTCGCAAAGGTAGGCTCATAATTAATTAATTGTGTTTCTCTGTGTTTGATAATTTAAAGCTTGTGTGAATAATCTCGCCTGTTAACACCGCACATATATTTTGTTTATCCGGGAAGGATCTATTTCTTCCAAATAAACGAACTCTCGCTGTGGTACAGTACAATCTATTAAGAGGACAAATAACTCTGCTCATAAAGTTATAAATAACTACAAAGTGTTTTTAATCGTGTTAAATTATCTTTATAAGCGCGAGCCTAACCACTTTAGTTTGTATTTAATTAGAAAACCATATGCGTAAATTCGCCCCTGCGTCCCCTGACTTTAGGTTCAGTTTCACTTGCCATGTTGATAACGCTCATATTCTCATAGTTTTTTGTTGTATTACTCTGTCACGAACCTGTTGTGTGGACTCTGATTTTGTTTGATTGTTTCTCATTTAATTAGTTCAAGTTTATTTTTGTTTATTTTTACTAATATTGGACAACATGAGGTTCATAGCTCTCACTCGGCAATGTGACCTAATAAAGAAACGCCTTGTTAAGATTAGGGAGTTTGTAACGCAAGTAGATTCCATTATGAACAAACGGGAATTATTGTCCGAGTATCACATTCGAAAACTATCTTTGTTCGAAAAGGAAGTTGAGTCTAAACGTAATGAGTTTGAAATGTTGTTATCTATGATTGTTTCCGAAGAAATTGAAGATTACAATGATGATATTGTAATTCAGAATCAAGACAAAATATTTGAATTACATACGTTTTTAAGTTGTAGTATAACAATGTGGCTTCCCATTCCTGAACCTCAACTGGACGATTCAAGTCACTCCGCGCCTCACGGGTCTTTGGTTCCAACTCCGTCTATACCCTTACCGAAAATTGAACTACCGACCTTCTCTGGTGATTCATCACAGTGGATGAGTTATCACAATTTGTTCAACCCAACTATTCACCAAAATTCAAGCTTAACACTTGTTGAAAAAATGTCATCTGATGACAACTCTAAGCTCAGAAGCGCGTATTTTAATTAAGAGTCTCCCCCTTTCCACGCCCAACTATAAGACAGCCTACGATTTATTGTGTGGTTGCTATCACAACATAGGAAAATTAACTTCTCTTCATATAAATACAATAATTGATTTGCCTCATGTCACTTGTGGCGTCACTCGAGAGTGAACGTAACATGCTCAGCAGCTACGATGAAAACAGTCAAGCTCTCTACGCTCTTGAACAAGGCGCAGCTCTCAAAGGTCCTCTATTTTCACTGTTGCGGAAACTCAACGGTGACACTCGACATAGGTTCGAGACCAGCCCCGGTACAAATGTAAGTTTACCAACGGTAGATGAACTAATTAAGTTTTTACATCTTGAAGCGTCACATCTTGAGCCAGCCAACAAAGTGAATACTACCCAGAAACACCCGCACACTTCTCATACACCACAAGTCACTTACTCATTGCCAAGGATGCCAGGTGGCATCAAACCCACGTCCTATCAAAATCACAAGGTCACGCTATTATCCACCTCTCACACTAATTGTGTATTTTTGTAAAGCTGACCCTCATTCAATTTATCGCTGTCCAGATTTCCAAGTCAAAACTCCTCAAGAAAGATTTAGTTTTGTAAAAGCTAATGGAATCTGCTATAATTGTCTTGGTCACTCTCACACACTGAACAATTGTGAATCATCATGTTAATATAACAAATGTAATAAAATACACTTCACTACATTTGGACTCAGACCCGTCTAAGATCACTCAATGTCACGCTACCGCACAACACCCAGAGTTCTGCACGTCATCAAACCTCAGCAAACGTATCAACTACAAATACTCCGTTTGTTGGTTTGTCACACGTACATAACACCGTGCTGTTAGCAACAACTCTTGTTAATATTTCAACAGCTGATGGTGTCTCCCGTGTTATTCGTGGAATATTGGATTCTGTTGCTCAAAGTACTTTCATCACGGAACAATGTGATTAATTGCTACAGGTCAAATGCACTCGCGCCTCAAGGTCAATCAATGGTATTTCACAAGCTCTGGTAAATACTTAGGGCCTAACTTATCGTAATATTTCGTCTCTGAATGGAAATATGATCTCCCAAGAACATCCCATATTAATATTAGATAACAAAACTTCAGGGCCTGGATTCACTAACGAGTGCAATTCTACTCCAGCGTAAGTCTAGAAATGGCGCAACTTTGCACCCAAGATACGCCCAAAGATGCGCCTTATCATTTGCTCCATTTCCGTATTCACTAAACAAGGCGCAAACTGGTGGCAAGATTATGGTGACATCACCATAAACGTCATCAATTTCTCTCTTTTCGACCAATCCTTGTTAAGAATTTACTTTCAAAGTCAAGGCTACTTTATTTTAAATATCTAATGAAAATGACAGTAAATACAAAGATTTCAAAATATTTTACTCGTAAACTAGCAATAAAATTAGAAGAGGCCTCTTTCTGGGTGCTTCACATAAATATTAGTTCATTATTTAGTATTTATTAATATTACTAGTTTAAAGCTTAAGTTCCATTAATAAAACATTTATAGAAACTTTAAAACTTATTTAAAGCAATACTAACAGCCATATTTAGTGACGAGATGTCTTTGGACTTTGAGGAATACAAACCTCTTTGGATCTAGACAAAGATTACACAGTTCGTGGTTTCGTTTGACGTTTTGTTTTGTAATAATGCAAGAAATGCCATTGCGTTGTTTGAAAGTAAAATTTCAACAATAAAGGTAAGTAATTGCTTTGTTACCACTATCTAAATTAAAACACATGTTGTGCTCAACAGACGTATGTCATTTTAATTTATTTATTATTAATTAGATTACAGTTAACTAATTATTGTATTTTAAGCCATAACGATAATATGCCGCCATTTAAATTTATTGAAGTGACAATCATGATTTAAATAGTTGCGCCTACTCTTGAGTGGTGGCAAATAAAAGGCGCAACTTTGCTCTTAAATTGCGCCTGCTTCTTTTAGTGAATAGGGATTTGGGCACATCTTTCAAACTTGCGCCGGCGCAACTATTTGCTCCCGTTAGTGAATCCAGGCCCAGGTCTTCCTCGTGTAGCCCTTTCACCTGACATAAAAATGAAGATGACCTCCTTTGTCCTAGTGGGACACTGGTGTTGTTGGGTTCCCTCCCACTCTCCGACTGATTCCTGTGGCGGAGGCCTCCCACGCTTATATACCTTCTGAGGCGATGGGACATAATTACGGAAGGTCCAAAAGGACTCATCGATGAGCGAGAGGGAGACCCGATCCTAAGCTCCTTTCTTTATTAAAAGGTTTACATACAATTACAAGACAGATATAACACATTTTTAAAATAACTCTAATATGTTGTCGATGGTGTCTGCTTCGGTGGTTGTTTGTTGTATGTAGGTTCGGATCTCTTGTCGTAACGTGATGTCAGCTGGGTTCATTTATGAAGGGATCGAGAAGATTGTCACGTCAGTTTTTCTCAGGGAGTGCATGATTTTGGCATGCAGTGCTGTCAGTTCTGGGTGAGTGAAACACCAACCCTTACCGGTAAGTGACGAATATAGTACTGTGGTGTTATCGGTGCCGAGCCTTATCTCGTGTTTCGGGTGTTTGATGTGGGTCCAAGCCAGTGTCAAGAGGGCTGCGGTGATCTCGGCTCTATTGATTTCCATTCGTTGTGTAATGTATCCAGACCAAGCCACTGGTGGTTTGACGGTGCAACCTGCTAGAGTGTGGAGCGTTGCGTCCGAGAAGGCTGTGATCTGTTGTTGCTGCCTTGGTCACCAGGTGCAGTAGGTCCATGGTTCGTTTTGCAGGAACAGAAGCGCCCATGCCCCGGAGCCCCTGAAGGTCTGTGCCGTTGCATATGCCGGCTAGCGTAGATTGAACGATAGCCAGGATATGAATCCTGCGACGCGTTCCCGATCCTTTGTGGAGATCTGTGGGACCTGGTGGCAGATCCTCTGTGCCTTGGCGGTGGCGGCAGTGGTGATCGTGAGGGTTTGGCTGGTAGTGTTGACCTGGAATCCTAGGTACTCTAGGTGTTGTGTCGGGATGAGTTTAGCGTGAGCCCCATTTTGGTCATCATCTCCGGAACTGCTGTCAAGATGTCGAGATTCTCCGCGTGGTACAGGAAGTCATCTAGATATATTATTCCTCGAACCCCTGGGAGTCAGTCTTGAATTACGTTGATGACTTCTTCCATGGTGGTTTGAAACTTGTACGGCACAAGGTGTGCCCCTTGGGGAGGCGTGTGAACACGTACTTCCTTCACAGGTAGTAGACGCCCGCAAACTTGAAGGTGTCAGGAGCGAGAGGCAGTTGGTAGAAACCGCTATGTAAGTCAATCTTGATCATCAAATGGTCCTTGGGGATGTCTTTCAGGGCTGCTCCAGCTGTTGTGAGGCTGAATTTTGGTGTCGTTATGCACTCTGTCCACGCGGAAAAGTCGTGTATGACTCTGATTCCCCTGTTCCTCTTGGGAATGAGGAACAGGGGGAAACAGTCCACGCAGTCCTCTTCATGGAGTAGGTAATTCTGGCACCAGTCCCTGATGATGGCCGTCATGGTGGGGCTCGATATGGTCTTCTGGAAGTGGTGGGGTGCATCCAACGATCTTGGTAGCACAATGTCTCCTTGTAGTCCTTTGAAGAGTGTTCTGTCTCTGACGTAGATGGGTGTTAGAGGTGGTACAGCGACTGATTGGTAGTGGCAGTCGTGGATGTTGGCGTGGGCTGGGCTGTTTGGGTCCCAAGTGAGAGGTACACCTTCTCGAATTATTGGGCAAGGTAATGCCAGTCCGTTGCCTTCCGGATCTTCTATGATGTCCCTAGGGTCCGCGGAGTCCCTAGTTTCCGTGAGCGGGGTTGTTTCGGCCGGGGGCGTTTCTTCTTCCTCATCTGTGATGACGTCAATGCCTAGTTCCCTCACTAGTGTAGCTTGTGAATCCGACTCGAGTGGTGGCGCTTATGGTGGTGTGCGTCTTGTTTCTTCTGTCCGCGTTGTAAGCTGTGTTATGGACGGTAGCAGGTCATCCCAGGTTTCCTCGATTACTGCGTCTAATGTGGGTTGTCGATCCTGAAATCAGGGGTCTTCGTCCAGGAGTGCCCAGATATCATTGACTAGCAGTGGAGGTGGCAGCCTCTTTGTAGACACGTCTAATGATGTTAGCTGATGGTAAGAGATTTCGCTATCTTGGTCATGGTTGGCGGTTTTGCAATTTTGTGTGAATAATCTCGCCTGTTAACACCGCACATATTAAAACCCACATTTTTTTTTTCACAGAATTGGATTTTATGTAATTTTATTAAGTGAAGCTTTGACTATTTCTGGAACAAAAACTTTTTTCTTTAAAAAAACCCCATTAAAATCCAACGATATGTGGTCAATGCATATATTTTTAAAATTTAACTAACTTACTAAAATAATACCATTGAAGATATATTATTATATTTACTTCATGCCCTTACCTGACACTAGATTAAAAACTTAACATTTTTTTTATTCTACACAATAAGTGTAGTGTTTTTAAAAACCTAAATTATTTGATTTTAAAGTTTGATTTTAAAGTAGAAGCTTTCATGAGGATTTGAGGTTTTTCTGCTGAAGCCATTTCCTCCACCGCTCATAGATTGATTGCTATCTTCGCGCTCAGTCTCACGAGGGTTTGTTGTGGCGCGAGTCCCAGACAGGTTTTACCATTGTTATTTACAATAGAGGAACTTTTACAAAGCAAGACAATAGTTAAGTTTTTGTAGTGACTTAACTAGGTACTTTGAAGAATAGCTCAAATTTGAACAACTATTTCGAGCAACAAACTTAATTTAATTTTTTTTCATAATCAGTAAATATTATAATATATATCAAACTAACATAATTGAGTGTTGTATATTGTAAATAAACATTCTCTTTGTTTCATTACCAAACACACGTTCTATTGTTCTGTGTTACCATAGTAACGCCATGATGTTTGTTATTTTTATGCAAGATACAAAAGTGTTGTTTTTCATAGTGTTGTTTTAGTAAATGAAACCTACAATGTTGTTTTAATAAATAAAACCAACAAGTGTTCTTATTTAGGACTCTATTAAAAAAACCAAGAGTCGGGTCGTTTTGACCCGTACCACACCAGTTATGTGACACAAATCCACTATACCAGCGAAGGGTTGAAATATATTTATCTTGTTATTAAGTTGTTTTAGTTAATTAATTTAGAACTGCGTCTTACTACCCGTTCGGGTTATACGCTTAAGTACTAATTATGCTAATGATTTAGGGCTTGGGAAGGTTGAATATAGAGGAAGTAAGCCCGCATTTGCGTGGGGAGGAGTGGAAAACCATTTAGGGAAAACCACCCCCAGTTCACCCGACCGAGATTATAACCTCGATCTCCCCGCCTTGGCAGTCTAGCTCAACACGAAACTAGCGCGTTGGCTAACTACGCCACCGAGGTGGTTTTAGTTAATACTATACATTAATGTGATAATTAAAAAAACTGTAGGTTTTCAAAACTACTTTAAGTAGCTTACTATAAATTAATGTTATTTTAAAACAATCGGTGACCATAAAAAAAAAGCCTCCTTTTTAAGCAAAAAAAAAAAAAAAAGAAGAAGTTTTGGGGTAGTAAATATACAAAAGGAATTCTCAAACCTAAGGAAGAATCTGTCCCAAAGTAAGTATTAAATTTTAATCTAAATTAAACTCTAAAAGGTCAAGAGTATATAAATTAATAGAACACACTTTCAGTTAAATTATTGTAAAATTATTCATACTACATTTTACCATCATATTTACATTAAAAACATTCTACAGATTATTTCGACATTTAATAAACTAATATATTAGCTGCAAATGTGCTCTTTAAAAATTATATATATATCATTGGTAGTTTTCCCACATAAACAAAACATATTAATCAATTAACCTTCTGTTAGCTAAGTCCACTACGTGTATGTCTGTAAAAACATGTTGCTGTTCGTGTGTTTATTAATAAATCATATTGTGCATAGCATTACCAAATATAAAAATACACCCCGACCCCCACCCTTTTTCATTTACACAGACACAAGCAAAAACCTTGTGTATTTAACCTAGTAATTACTGTAGATAAATACAACCAACTGTCTCTTGAATCAGTGAAGCAATATAACAATATAAACAAAACAAAGCTTTTATTCTATACAATACCACTTAGTATCATTAAATAAACTTGATTTGGTCCTATAAAAATGTCAAATGTCACCTATCTTTCAAAACGTTAGACCAGAATAAAATTAATGTTGTTTGAAAAGCGAAATGTACTTTATCAAATCTGATTTACACAGAAAACAATACTCTTACTAAACTCTTTATTATGTCAGAAAAAATTGGTGGCTGTAGACTATCATGATTTTTTATTATTAATTACTTTTATTTCATCACATAGCCATTGCACTAGTATGGTATTTTCCTAGTTTATATCGATGGTTTGTACACAGTTTTGTTAAAAATAAATAAAATACAGTCTTTAATTGGACTACATTGTATAACCTTGGTTCCGTTATTGATTGCAATAATGAAATAATCACTTATATTAGTTCTTGAACGTCCATCACTCCAAGACACGTGCTCTAGAGATCTGATTGGCTGGTACGTTGCCATGGAAACAATAAACGAAGACAACACAATAAACGGCCTATCTCACGTTGCTATAAAAACGATAAAACTAGACAACATAAAAATCACACGCTATTCTATATAAAAGCGAAAGTCCTCACTCACTCATCACTAACTCTCCCACTTCAAAATAGCTGGAAGGCTGAAATTTGGTAGAGTTGTACACCAGAGTGTACTTCGAAAAACTAAGTAAATTTAAAAATGAGTCTCCTGGGATTGGCGAGGTTTTGGAGGGTCTAAAATTAAAAAAAAAATCCATAAGGGAAGGTAGGAAACAGAAATTTGGCATGCAGGTAGAAATACCACTAAAGTCTTAAATTAAGAAATTTCAACCTCAGAGTTGGTGAAATAAGGACGGGAAGGGGGGTCAAAACTTTCAAAACTTACTCACTCATCACTAATTCTACCAGTTCCCAAATAGCTAAAATGCTCAAATTTGGTATAGTTTTTACACCAGAGGATACTTATAAAAAAACTACTCAAATTTAAAAATAGAGCTCCCAGAATTGGGGGATCTAAAATTAGAAAAAAAAAACTATTACGAAAGTTAGAAAATAGAAATTTGGCAAGAAGGGTGAGATAACAATACAAGTCTTAAAAATTGTGATTTTAAAGTTGGATTTTGTAAAATTTGGGAAAGGGACTACTAGACACAAAATATATGTCACAGGCTGAAATAAATATGGAATTAAAAATGCATTATTTTTATGTGTATTTAACATAATAATTCACAAACAATCCTATCACCGAAATGGTTCAGGTCAGGCTCTGTTTTTACAAAACCCAGAGAGAAAGGCTATTTTCAAATGACAGTCGATTTCTGAAATTTCGATTACCATCATTGTTGAGAGACTACTTCCATACAAATATGCAGATGAAAAGATATAAATAAATTCTATTGCTTTGTTGGTCCAACTGAATGTAGTTTTTTTACAGTTTACATAACTTTGTCAAGTCGGAGGAAGTGAACAATTGGTTCACAGATATAACAATGCTCTGCCTCACCTGAAATCCCCTCGCGCCCCACAATTTGAGAAACCCTGCACTAAAGCACAGAAAAACATTACTATACAGTATGTTAGATTAATTAATTTCAAAGAAGGAAAATGTGATAAATTAGCCTACTGGATTTATTGAACTAGTAAGAACAGTATACTATTATTACACTATATGACTTCAAACAGACAAAAAATATTCAACAGACATAACATTGCATGACGCATTATTTTATTTTATATTTTAAATTTACAAAAAGTCAGTTTACAAATATTTTTAAAATAATTAGCGAGTAGCTGTTGAGGTCCAAGTTTGTACGTCACTGAGACTAGGAAAACTATGTATCTGGACGTGGAATAGCTTGATACAGCTGATAACATGTCTATGGTAGCTAAATTCAGTTGTGGTAATGGTAAGCAACTGAATAGAGTGAAATGAGGGTCGTACTCTCACAAAAATTCTGGATCTGCCCTTGATTTTTAAAATGGGCCACATTGGTGCTACTTAGCGCGGAAGGAAGCAACTTTAAGAAGCCCACATCAGACATTAAAGCGTCTTGGTGATCGAAAGATTAAACAATATGCATCGAAGCGACGTTATTTGCTTTTTTTTTCCAGAATTGAAATTTTAAAGAGAAAAAAAAGTTATCAAAGATGCATATACACTTGCGAGGTAAAGCTGAATATGGTGACCTATACAAAAAAAAAAAAGACATAGATAATGATGTAATGAAAAGTGAAATGCCATTTTCCTCAATAATTTGAAGACATCAAACTCATTAATTATCAACGTTGACAATTGGGCAGTCAGAAAACGAACTTTGAAGGGAGGAAAGAAAGAACTGTTCGACAGCACCACACTTTGGGGTGGTGTGCAGAATGAAACCAACAACACCCTGTGCAAAAATATTCACATAACTTTTGTACTTCGAATCCCCACATACAGTGGCAACATACGATGGCAAGGCCAATGAGTCAATAGCTGTGGCTGAATATGAAGGAGATACAGGTGTCAAAGTAGAACCATGTAACTTGTTTATAGATTAAAATAAGGGCTAATTGGCAGCATCTCCTGATGGTTTTCTGGATGTAGATGGAATTTTAGGGGTAAAATGTCACAAAACAGTCGAATATATTATTTTATGTATAGATTATTCCCATAACAGTAAGGGGCTGAACTTTATAAATTCTATGAGATCCCACATGGAAATGTATTAATTTTTTTCCTCGTTATTTTGTAGGTTTTGTAAAATTTTTATTTAGTATAATTTATATTTTGAATATCATAAGGTTGTGTACCTGTTCAAGCTTATCCTCGCTAGGAGAATGTTGGTGAACTTCCTCTAAATAAGCCTTCTTAATCTTAAACAATTATAAGTATATTTTTAAAAATAATTTAATATAAAAATAACTTTATAAAAAAAGTTTTAATTTTGACAATCATAAATTATTACTAAAACGATTTTACAGATTTAAAAGTATTTTAATTTATTGAACCTTTTGTTTTAACTGTTTACTTTGAACTCTCAATTTTAATTCAGTATTGTATTAATTTGATGCAGAATGTTATGAATATACACTACAGCTACAAATACAAATGGCTATACTTTTATTGAAAATTAATAAATGTATTATACAAATATACAGTACGTAATGTAAGTGTTGAATGAGCACTACAGATCTACGTCTCTCCGTTTGAAATAGAACTAGGGCTTCCCAAACAATACCTGAGAAAGAAATTAAAAGTGAAACCTCTCAGCTATTCGGTATTTTATTGTTGCTAGCGAGCCGGTATTGAGGGAGGCTTATTGTTGGGAAATAATAGAAATACTCGCCAGTCATTCATCCAGGCGACGAAAGGTCTGGCACAGAACAGGGGAGAAAATGGATTTAACAATTACTACTGAGGCGACACGTAGCGGATGTGAAACAAAATATACAGCATGGGAGTTCATCCTTAACAATGAAACCACGGCCACCGGTGGCGTAACGTGGGGTTTTAGGTCTTACTTGAAACGATTGGTTTTTTTTTTGTTGACCTAACCTCTTTGTTATAATGTTATTATTGCCCTAGAATACTATGGTGTAAATACTTTTTAGTAAACAGAATAACCAAATTAATATTTCCCCTTTATTTAGTTATTGACTCTAAAACAATTACGGTTAGTTAATTAAAAACAAATATTGCTTCCATAAGGCATTTTAAACATAAACACAGGATCTAATTTCCTTCTGCTGTGTGAACTCGTTCAATTGGCTGGTACAAGGACTGCAACACTCAATCCCATGCATAATGCATAAAAAAGTTCAATCAAATTCAGGCGTTGTCCATATTCACTAGGTATATAATGAACTTCATAATTGAAAAATAATGTATTTTAACTTATGTGCTATACACTCACTATTCGTTATTTTTAACACCGAATCTTACTATAATTTCAGATTATACGCATATGTACAAATTACGCTAATGAGTTAGGGATGAGGAAGGTTGAATTTGTGTACCAGCATATGCGTAGAGGGAGAGTAGATAACCATTTAGGGGAGAAAAACCTCAGTACACCCAACCGGAATTTGAACCATGATCCCGCTGTCATCGAGTGTCTAGTCAACTGTGAGAGCCCTTAGACCAGGGATGGGGAGCTTGCACCCTTTAGGCCGCATGTGGCCTTTTGATGTGTTCGTTGGGGCCATTTCATATGTTCTGCCAATTATCATCATCAATTATCATAGTTTATAAATTACACAGTATCAAACTCAAATTATATTCCTAATATATAATATAATAAAATGAACTTATAAACTGTCCAGATATTTAGTTTTTATAACTCCATTCTTGGGTGATTTTAGAGTATTTATTACATACTATATGTAAATTTTTAAGCATGCTTGCACAAAACATATTTAGCTTGAATTTAAAAATTAACCAAGATCATGACGAGCAAACTCGGAAAAAAAGCGAAAAAATATTTGTCAAATATTTTATAGTGTATGTATGCTTTTTTTTTTAAGTGTTCCTCTATGAATATAACTTATAGTAAATATATTAAACTGCACATTGAAAGGAGGATATAAGGGCAAGGCCTACACACTTATCATAAAACTGTAGGCATCAAAAGTTCACAATTAAAACACACAAAAACACGTAATTATGTAATTTTCGGTGTACATCAGTCCTCTTCTTCAGTACTACAAACATTACGTAACTATTGTGTTTTGTTGTGTTTTAGTTGTGAACTTTGAGGCCTACAGTTTTTCCGTAAGTGTGTATGCCTTGATCTTCTATCCTCTTTTTCAATGTGCAATTTAATACAGCCGTTTGGAGACATTTTACCTTTGTTTACGTAATAAATTTATAATAAATTGAGATTTGTCCTCGTTAAATAAAAGGGATAAAAAAAAAAGTACACTAATAAAACCATTCGCTCCTTTATGGGCAACTTAAAAATCCATTAACTTATATTTATGTATTTATAATTTTTGGCACAATTTACTCTACATGAAATGTGTGGCCCTATGAGGAATCCGTGAAGTGACATGCGGCCTTGAAGTGCCAAAAGGTGTCCCACCCCTGCCTTAAACCATGGGGCCTCCGAAGCAGGTTTTTCACTATTAGTTATGCGTTATACATGAATATAAACCCAGCCTAAGTGAGCTATACTAGATTTCTATGATGGCATTATAATAAATCAATAATGTATAAAGCCTATAACCCCAACAGGTAAGACGCGTGCTAAAAAAGAAAGAAGCTAACTCTATTTCCACCGTGTGTGTGTAAGTATTCATTAAAATGGAGGAGTTTAGAACATTGACAACAATGTTTGGCTTGAAAGCTGCTTCTATCGTAAACCTATTTATTGTGCTCGAACCCTTACCTTTTACGAAAGCGAAGGCCATTTTTCGAACGCGAGTAATGAAGACCATCTTTGGATCTTGCCCCACCACCCCCACGACACCTGCAACCAGGGCGAGCCAAGTATTACAACCGAGTCACTCAACATGAAGAGAAGGGTGAATATTAAGGTACCTTCTACCGTAATTGGCGTGAAAAGAAAGTGTTAAAACAATTTAGGGAACACCAGTATCCTCAGTTAATTCAGCTGAGATTCGAGTCCTAGCCTCCGAGTTGTCGGTAACCAGAAAAAATGAGTTGTACATTTAGACCGCATGCGGCGTGCGAGTCCTATGAATTAAATTTAAAGTGGTTATCTATTATCTACACATATCTCCATGGTACTTATTATTTATTTAGTTTATATTCATAATATAACCATAGTTAATAGTAAATAGTACTTAGTGTACAGTGCACAACTCATAAGACAAATTCAGCAATTTATCATTTAAATGTAGTGATTAAAGATCTCCTCAAATAATTTGTTTTACTTGCTTCAATGGCCACATGTTTAAGGCGTCAATCTCGCAATAGACTAGACACAACTTGTGAATGTGAGGAATGCCAAGCCTCCACCGTGGTTCGGATTCCACGTTAAACTGTAAGTCCTCCATTTCATCTCACAATCACCATATCATTGCACATTAGCGTAAGTGCGTAAACCAGAACGGGTAGTAAGACGCGGTGTAATAATAATAATAATAAATAATAATAATAAATAATAATAATAATAATAATAATAATAATAACTAGACAGCCTACGAAAGAAAGATTGGGGCTCGAATCTCGGTTAGGTTTGCTAGGGTGTTGGTTTTCCACTCTAGCTCCACGCAAATGCAGGTGCACTTCCTCTAAATTCAACCTTACTCAGTGTCCTAACTTCAGTAGTCGTTTGTTGACCCAGCCTGGATGTTTACTCTATAATTAATAGCAATGCTTCACAACGCTCAGACTATAATGTGACTCAGGATCAATAGACTTTTGAAAAGTTATTATTCACGCCGTGTCTTTCTACCCGTTGGTGACCTGGTGGTCTAGGGTTAAGGTGTCAGACTTCTGTCCGGGGCTCAATCCTTGGTCCAGGCACAGATTATCAGATTGCCAAACCCTTCCTTCACCTCTGACAAGACGTGTATTAATCACAACTTGTGAATGTGAGGAATGCCAGGCCTCCACCATGGTTCGGATTCCACGTTAAACTGTAGGTCCTCCATTTGATCTCACAATCACCTTACCATTACACATTAGCGTAAGTCGTGTAAACCCGAACGGGTAGTAAGACGCGGTGCTAACAATAATAATACCCGTCCAGGCTGTACTCATGTAATCAATATAACTGGTTAAGGATAAGGATGAGGTTGAGGATGGTACAGACTAGAGGAAATGCACACAAGTTTGCGTAGAGGGAGAGTGGGGAGCCATTTAGAGTAAAGACAGCTATGCTCCCGGCTGGGTGTGGTAGAGTGTTAGAGTGGGGTTAAAGGGAACTTGAGAAAAGGAGTGTTTTTGCGGTTTTTATATCAAAACAATTTTTTTTTTTGCTAAAATAAATTAAACTATTTTCAAGTACAAACATAAGTTTAATTTTCTTCACACGGTGATATCAACAGTTCTTGAATATCTATCAAAAGTGTTCTGGAATTTAAAGACAACTTTTTCTCTTCATTTACAATGTTTCTCATCTAATACCGATATGATCATGATAGATATTCAACAAGTGTTGATATCACCTTGTGAAGAAAATTAAACTATAGTGTTTCTACTTGAACAATATTTTATTTATTTTGCCGAAAAACAACTGTTTGTTGATAAAACTGCAAAAACCTTGACCTTTTCTCGCGTCCCCTAACCTCTGACCTTAGGAAGGCCACCTATGAATATGTAGATTAAATTATACTGAACACTTTAAATGTATCAAAGAGAGTTTATATGTGATACATAAAGCAGACGAGCTTAATATTTGATTCTAATTTGATTGCAAATTAATTCTAAGTAGTTAAAAAAACTAGATTTTTTAAGTGAATGTATTACTTTGTTTATAACAACATTGAAAAATATAATTCACGTTTTTAGAATAACGAAATAAAACTAAGTCACTTGTCACTTTTTGAAATCTTAATTATTTGTTTTTAAATTTAATGAAACTGTTTTAATTAATGCTTATCGCCACCGAAACACACACGAGAAAATATTCCAAAAGTTTCTCCTTGGTTAGTTTTCTTTGATTTTTATTTCGAAAATAAAACAATACGTTTAAAGAAATATTGTAATATGTCAGAAACGATGGCATGAAAGCTCCTTTAAGCAGCCCAGAGGAAATAGTATTACAGACAAACAATTGTCTTTACAGATTAGAGCTTAGAGAGTATCTTGTTAATGGAACTGTAAGCATCTAACAGTCCTACTGTTGTTAGTAATTGCTTTGATGTGAATTTCGAAGACAAATACTGTTGCTCTGATGTGAATTACGAAGACAAATGCTGTTGCTCTTTACAAATGTGAACTCAAAGCAAATCTTGTGATGAATTAGTTTAGAGGAAGATTTATCGATGGTTTTACAACTCTGAATGGGTTGTTTCATTGACATTGCAGACACTATCTAATGAAGCTAAACAACGTCCAAGCCTGGGCTATGCATAACACATTACTAAAAATAACGAATAGTACATAGTACATAGTGTTCAAGAAGTTCAAGCAAATTGTTTTCAATGAGAGCGTTCATATCGCATACATAGTAAATGGTGCACAGTGCATAAAGTTGATTTAACTTTTAACATTTATCATGCGCTTATACATAGGAATGAGCGTAAGGTAGACAACCCTTCTATCAGCCAATAAGAATGCGAGGAGATGGTTTAGCCAATTAAAGGCCAGTATACACAGCAGACCGAAACTAACTTCTGTTCGTGTTTGAAATGCCTTGTGGTAACCATACTTGTTTGTTACTGACGAATTTCCTTTTTTAGCCTCGATTACTACGATTGTAAATATGATTGGAAATAAAGGGGAAACATTACATTTTTTATTTTATAATTGAGAATTAACTCAATCATAGTAGGCTATTCATGAGAAATAATAATATAATTTTACTTAATGGTACATACACCTCTTAGATCATGTTAATTTTATGTTTCAAAATATATATACCTTAGTTAACCTTCCTTTTTAAGAAACCCTAAAATAAAATATTTTAAAGACCTCATTTAGTAAAGAAAATGCGACACCTTAGTTCAGTCGGTAGCGTGTCTGTCAACTAAACTAAGGATCCCGGGATTCGATTCCCGGCATGGCCGAAAAATATATCATTGGTGAAATGTGGACTTACTCTTTAATAGTGATAAATTAACGGCCGGGGACTGGATGTTGTGCCTGTCTTAGTCTTAAGTTTGATTATAAGAAATATGAAGCTATGACAGGCCTAGCAAGCCGGTAGGGAAAAATCTATAGCTTGAATAAAGAACTGGCCCAGATCACAGGCTGGAAACAGTTATGGATGTAAAAAATCTAGTAAAGCAAAGTTTAGATCAATTTCTATAAATATATATATATATATATATTCTTACCACCACGTCTTAATACCTGCTCAGGGTCTACGTATATGTACTGTAATGAAAAAATTAAAAATTTATATATATTTTTATGATTTATACGAATGAATTTCATTTATATAATATATAATATACTATTGTATTGGGCGCCAACTACCAACCCCTCTTGTTTTGTGAAGTAGGTAGATTTTTATCACTAAACAAATTTATCCCCATAAACTGCTCAGCGGTAAGACGAAAACCCTTTCTCTCAAAGACCCCTGGACTTTACCTAAAGTTTTAACTTAAGTTGGACACTTACAACCAAAGACTTCCTGAAGCAGATTATTACTCTTTTCATCGGATCTACTGAGAATACTTATACATGGGATGCAATTCAAAAGAAAAATACAATGTACATTGATGTAAATAAAAAAATAATTTAAAGAGTGATTTTTAATTATTGTAGTGAATGATATCCTTAAATAAACACAACATATTAAGGCATGCCTCTTAAGTTATAAAATTAATATAAGTATTGTTAAGCAATACTTGAAATTGTTAAACTCTCACTTGAATTGTGAGGATAAAATAATACATATATATATAATTATTGACATAGGAATATTTCTTTAAGCAAATAACAGGATTTTAACAACGACAAAATTTACACCTTAAAACATGTAACAATAATGCTATGATTCTTTAATAAACAAAAATATTGTTCTGAGGTGGACAAACGGTAATAATTCTGGTTTGAAAACTGAAGTTATTTGTCCTTCTTTAATAATTTTAAGTATTATACTTAATTATTTAAATCCTTAACAGGATGATTACAGATGGATTTGATCTCACCCGAAAATGTCCTGGCTCTTGTAAATGCTGACCCAAAGCTCCGTCAACATTTAACCCCAAGGCCTTAAATTTCCACAAAAACATCCTTGAAAACTTTAACTAAACCTTCCTCACAAGTTAATACTTCCTTTTAGAGAAGTTTTGGACGATTAAAATTACCATGAACCTGGTAAAAAATATAATTGAAGGATCCCCAGATCGGGTCCTTCCTTCCACTTTCAAAGCCAATTTTAGAGTCACAACAAAAACATAGACAAAACACAGACACGTTCTTTTTGTTTTAAAAATAAACAATCTCCGGCCTAGGAGAAAATATTCACCGGATTTATAACAAAGAATAAAACAAACAATCTTAACTATTTAAATATTGGGAGTATTACTATAAAGATAATTATAATTTTGACATATGAACATAAGTCATCTTAAAAATTAATTTAAACTTGGCACAAAAAAAAAACACAAATAATAATATCTTCCGCTAGGGGCAATTATTTTTTCAAATGACACCAGATGTTATAACGTCCAAGAACATAAAAATAAATTAATATCATAATAGTTCCGAAATAAACCACTCTCTAGAGCAGATAGCGTTAAAATCACCTACCAACAAAATAATAAACATGGCGGGTTGGCAGTTTATGAATAAAATAAAGAAAGAGGATTTAATATAGTGAAATAAAGGTAAGTAGATTATATGTATAACATATATTTTAATTGTAAATGAATAAATAAGGAATATTAAAAACTTTAGGAGTTTTGAATGAAATTTAAAACAAATAAACAGTAAAATTGTCAACGATATTATATATTTGAAGAATTTAGTCAACTGATTATTAGATTTCTATTATAAGTAACTCTTTTAACCAAAAATAACATCACATTTCTAATTACGCTAATAAGATCGGAATGAGTAAGTTTGAATTTAGAATAAGTGTATCTGAGTTTGCGTGGAGGTAGATTGGAAAACCATTTAGAGAAAACCTACCCATACTACCGACCGAGATTCGAACCCCAATCTCCCTTTCATAAGCTGTTTAGTCTATTACGAGAATTACACTTTAGACCATGTGGCCACCAAAGCAGGCAAAAAAAAAAAAAAAGATGAAATCTTTAATCACTACATTTAATTATAAACTGCTGTAATATATGTAATGCACTGTACACTATTCACTATTAGCATGCGTTATGTATAGATATAAACCCGGCTAAGCCTGATTCACACGTTCACCAATAATATAAATCGGAACATGCTTGATTGGATGGCAAATCACACGCCAGCAGAAAACTGTGTCAGCCCTTGATGCTTTGCAACGCCAACTAAGAAACACCTGATTGCCATCACGTTTTGTTTTTTATGAGTGGATAAAATTATCTTTTAGCTTATTGTCTCTGTGGACATATTCAAATTATTGTGTTTTCTCGTGAAACAGCTCAACAGTATGTCGATACACACGTTCATCATTTAACGAGGTATCTCAAATCTCCTCCCAACCGTTGATGGAGGTATCTGCTTGTGCACATGCACATTGACTTAATTTATTGATTATTGGAATTTGCTTTGGTCGCCCAGACAACTGTTAAATAGCAGAGCCGATAAAGCGGAAACTATTTCAACTAATGACGAGAGAAACGCACTGAAATCTTGTGAATGGTTTATATTTATTCGCGTGACCACCTCTGCCTGTGTTTCATCGATCGTGGGAGGACACAGAAATTCAGCAACCTTAAGATTTGTGTCAAATGGAATTATAGCTCCGGGGAATGGAGATAACAGGAAACATATGAAAGAGCTTGTGACGTTTCTGAAGGAAGAGAGAAAAAAAAAACCTTAAGACGTTTGGAGGAAAAAAACAAACTTGACTTAAAATAAAATACGTCAACGTTAGTATTTTGAAGGCTGCTTCTCATATTAAAAATAAACATTTATGTGCTTGTGTGTTTGTGTGTACGGGTAGGTGGGTGGGAGCTATGCTTCCTTTCAGACTTATGAAAATAAAATAGATAGTTGACCTAAATGGGAATATAAATTTAGAAAAAGGCTAAAAAGAGTTTGGTTGAACATATTTTTAGAGAGAAACTCTAAAGGGGGATGGCGAAACATTTCCGACCAATGTGCCACCGACTAGTTGAATTTTGAACACTTATTTACGTTTTTATTGAGTATTTAAAAATCAAAACTTATTGAATACCATAAGATGTAATGAAAAACTTATATTAAGATGTAAATATTTTGATGGATTAAAAAATAGCAAAGCTATTATATTTGATAGTTACGGATTATATTCTTTAAATTGAAAAATGAAACCATTATACGGGAATCAAACCGGGTCCTTTGGCGTAGTATACCAATACTTTCACCACTGAGCTATCCAGGGTTCATCCCATGCCCAGGGCATTCTTCATTTAAATTTAAGGCAGAGTCTGTGATGGACTTATGGAAATCGTCAGCCACATCTGTGCGATCAAATAGGATCACTAGGTATCAGATAACGCAGCCATCTTCGACTCGAGAAAAAAAGAGGGAGAAAATTGTCTAAATGGTTAGAGTGTCTTAGAAAATATTAATTTCAAAAGATTAAAGTAAAAGGATCGCAAATAACATCGTCAATGATTAAAAGAAATATTACAGTATAACTTTTTTAATTCAAGTCCAAGGGATATCTAAAAAAAATCGGAATAGCCAAAATTCTAACTAACCATTTTTAATAATATCTAAGCTTCTGGTACACAATAAGTCAATAACCTCAAAATATGCTAAATATAAACACATACATTTTACATAATATTCTATATAGAACACATTATACATAATATAGACAATATATACCTACAAATGTGAAAAAAAGAAGAAAAATTTAAACACAAAAAATAAAGACTTAGAAAAACTAACATACGGAATTGTAGACTTAAATCAGTCCATGAGGCGTTACGAGTTTACATTGTCAAACAAAAGAGACGAAAGCCAACACGTCATCCCTTATTCTAGGAAAGTCACTCCCCGCTGACTCGTTAAGTTAGGTTTGAAATGAGCACAAACTCAATAAAATTAACAATGTACATGCTACGAAATTCAAATTATCAAAAAACTTTCTTTAAATATTGAATTAAATGTTATTTTATTGCCACTGATTTAAATAGAATCTCGTGGGGAATAATGGTGGGTTCGAACTATCCGATATTTCGAACTAACCAAATTCGAATGAGCTTTGCCTAGCTTTTATATATAATATACTCAATTTGCTCGGTTTTTTCTTTGCAAGTGGATGTAAACTAACGTAATGCGTTGTTTTGAACGTAAAAACTTAAATTTACCGGTATGTATTGTATTGTATTGTATTGTATTGTATATACCGCACTGACTTTAAAGTTGCTCCACCATTTTGCATTTTTTCGGAGTTAAAAATTAAAATTTTGAACTTTTTGGAATTTTCCAGGCAAGAAGCTATAAGTTTGCCAAATTTTAAGTTTTAGCTCATCTGGAAGTGGGTAAACATTAATAATAGTCGGTGAGTGAGTTAGCCATGTGGCTTTATAGTAGTATAATATAATTATATATATAAAACTAATATATATAACTAAGGTGAAACGATATATATATATAGTTAGTTTTATATATATAATTATATATCGATATATATATATATCGTTTCCACCTTAGTTATATATAGTTAGTTTTATATATATAATTAATATCGTATCGTTTATATATAATTTTATATCGTATCGTATATAATATATATATATATAAGGTGAAACGATATATATCGTTTCACCTTAGTTTGAAAATGTTATCGTTTTCTAGTCAAGCTATTAACTATGTTCAATTATTAAGTTGCAGTCTACAACAACAGATGTGATGCACTTAAGTCCGATCCAAGATGATTTCTAACCGTTAACTTCATAAAGTTAGTTGTAACAGGGCAATGAATGAAGGACATGACTTTCGAAATGGATTTCCAAAAAATATACCAAGCCGGGAAAAGTTGTACTTAAGGTTTATTTTTTTTCTATGTCAGCTTTCAACACAAACCGTGCTGGCGTGCCATAAATTTATCCACCCCTGTTCTAGATACATGCAAGAATAAAATCATTTATTTATAAAAAAATATTACTAGATACTTGGTGATTTGAAAATTAAAAAAGAGCGACTTTTTATATTCCGTCAGAGCAGTATGAATTTTAACTATAGGCAAATATATCTTAACAGCCAATGGAGGTGGTACCTCATTAGTGTAGAGGGAATCTTGAAGGGACTTGACTCATAAAAGCCGAAATAAGTTCCTACGACCTTCCCCTAGCAAATGTTTAAAAATTGGATACCACTATAAACTATTTGAAGTAGACCTTGTCTGGAAATATTTTGAAATATAGACTCCACTCAACATGTTATTTAGAGTGGTTTTAGCCCAGAAATAACCGGCCCCGTGGTGTAATGGTCAGTGCACCTGGCTATGAGCCTAGGAGTCCTGGATTTGATTCCCGGCTGGTACCTTTGGTATCTTTTCCAAAAGGGAAACCACCCCAAGGGTCACCAGGGTTTGGTTAATTAGGTTTAAGTTAGGTTTAAGTGTTTCCAATGGTTCCAAACCCTCATACTCACTATCACCATCATCTCATATCATCGGGAAATCGAAAGAGCCTCTAAGGAAGGGATGTACGATCAGTACATGAGGCGTCCCCTGGGCAACAGCACATTAGTAGATAGTACTGGCTAATCTTTCCACTATTGGGCTACTATTGATGTAGCCCAGACGCCCAATATTATTATAGCCCAAAACTATTTTGAAATTTGAATGTTACTAGAAATTATTTAGAGTGTTTTAAAATGTAATGACCCTATAAAACTATTTACTATGGTGTTTATATGAAACTTTTTCAATTTTGAAAATTAAATTCCTTTATAAACTATTTGGAGGGGTCTACCCTGCACAATAATATACATTTGTTGCTCCTAAAATGAGTTATTTGGAGTTTGATGCAAGACCCTCGTTCATCTTCGTGTCCTAGAATATCATAGGGGATTGTAATACATCTAAAGAGGGTTCCAGATGGGCAAGACCCTCCTTTCTATCCTCGATTTTCACACCACTTATACCAGCAAGACATTTAAAATTATTTTAATAGAAATAGTAGAATAAAGCTTCCGTTAAGTTTTCCCTCACAGGTAGTGTGGTTGACTCTTGGAAGTAGGGGTTTGGTTCCGAACCGGTACACCAAGGCAAGTTTTATTTCTCCTAATATTTACCTTTATACTCTTCTTTTAAAAAAAATTCTTATACTCTTTCTTCTACTTGATTGAATAGTACGATTAGCAAATCTTACAGGGGTCCAGTTATTTTGAAGAGCTCTACAGTTACCGAATGCATAGATGCACTTTAATAGGCATGATTATGCCGTACATTATTATTATTATTAATAGCACCGCGTCTTACTACCCGTTCGGGTTATACGCACTTACGCTAATGTGTAATGGTAGGGTGATTGTGAAATGAAATGGAGGACCTTCAGTTTAACGTGGGATCCGAACCACGATGGAGGCCTGGCATTCCTCACATTCACAAGTTGTGATTAATACACGTCTTGTCAGAGGTGAAGGAAGGGTTTGGCAATCAGATAAATCTGTGCCGAGACCGAGGATTGAGCCCCGGACCCCCAGCATAGAAGTGTGACACCTTACCCCAAGACCACCAGGTCACCATTATGTCATACAACCCTGACATTTAAACTCATGTGGATTTTATTTTTATCGCTGCGTCTTACTACCTCTTCAGGTTGTACGCATATAATGATAATTACTCTAATGAGGTATGGATGAGAATGAAAGCATTTTAGAGTTAATCTACCAGTACTTGAATGAAAGGAGGATGAGAAACCATTTGGGGTAAAAATCCCCCTCAGTAAAACCAACCGGGATTCGAACTTTGATCTCCCGTCATAAGTAGACCAGTCCAAGAAGAGAGCTACACGTTAGCCTATTCAGCCACTTAAGCGGATCTCAGGTGAATTAATCGTGCAACAAGTCCCGCGGCTTGTGACAGGGTTTGTGATTACCATGAACGAGCAAAGACTAAAGCAGGGGACACAACCTACAGCACGCGTGACAAGAATGGCACTCGGAACGATTTTCAACGGCGCACTGAGCGTTTTGAATAAAAATAATATAAAACCATATATTTAATTAAAAAAATTGGTGTGAGTAATAATTTTACCAACAACATGTTTTATGTTACAATTATTTAAATTGTTTCTTTCAAAATTTCAAAATAGTGTCTTCAGAACTTAAATGTTGCAAACCACATTGATAACTTTTGTATTATTCTGATTTATCTGATTTGTATTAAAATATAAAATATTCTAAAAACAGAAGTTATTTAATGTATTCGATTTATAAACAAGTAACTACATTTTAATTTTACAAGATCAACTTAAATTTGTTTTAATAGTTGTACGAAGTAATTAGTATAAAAATATAAATGTTAGGTTGGTTGGCACGCTAAGCGACATTGCTATATTACCTCGGCACAACACTACTAAATGTTTATTGACCCCTGGACTAAAGGTTACTTTCCTTTTGACATCCACACAGAAAAACACTCTTACCCGTGATATGACTAGGAAAGTTATGACTTATGACTTCTCATTTGTGTTAAATACATGAAACATCGACCTGTATTCACCTTTCACTGTACTATCTGGTCTGTTTTACTTTGATACGCGATCCTGTAGTCATAGTATCCCCGATGCCAGTGTGTAATTTCATCACGTGTTTGTATCACATGATTTAATTTAATTTGTAGAACATATGGCCATTACTACAAAACTTTGGTGCCACGTCTGAATACTCTTTAGAATTATACACATGTATTAATTATGCTAATGTGTTAGGGAGAAGTTAGGTTGAATTTAGAGAAAGTTTACCCAAATTTACGTGGCAAGAAAGTGGAAAAACAATTATGATAAAACACCCTCAGTACACCCGACCGGGATTTGAACGCCGATATCCACGTCATCAGCAGTTCAGCATATTGAGAGAGTGACTCCTTAAACCGTTTAATCTACAAAGCATTGTAAACTATTCCGCTAGAGAAATATATTTTAATTCGCGCATACACCATTTATAGTGCAATCGATGTGGGAATATGGCTATCCGTTTCAACGTGAGGACTAATGAAACTGTTTCTCGTTTGATAGCTCATCTCGAGTGATTTGAATTTACAATTTATAAACAATCGATCGAGCAAATAGGGTCTATTTTATAGAATGTGGTCACACATTGCGAAAATGGCGTTTCAAACCACGAGGGTAGTGGTTATTCTTTAGGAATTTAATGCACCATTGAACAATTTGTTTCTGTCTCACGTCTTGATCTCATCAATTTAAATCCAAGGAGAAATTATAAAAAATACTTCAAATTGAAATTCAAAGAGAAATTTTAAGAATGTAGTAACGATTAAAAAATAGAGGGAGCGAGGTCTATTGATCACAGAACTACTAGTAAGACTGTATTAACGATAAGAACATGGAGGGAGCGAGGTCTACTGATCACAGAACTATTGGTAAGACTGTATTAACGATAATAACATGGAGGGAGCGAGGTCTACTGATCACAGAACTACTAGTAAGACTGTATTAACGATAATAACATGGAGGGAGCGAGGTCTACTGTTCACAGAACTACTAGTAAGACTGTAGCAACGATAAGAACATGGAGGGAGCGAGGTCTACTGATCACAGAACTACTAGTAAGACTGTAGCAACGATAAGAACATGGAGGGAGCGAGGTCTACTGATCACAGAACTATTGGTAAGACTGTATTAACGATAATAACATGGAGGGAGCGAGGTCTACTGTTCACAGAACTACTAGTAAGACTGTAGCAACGATAAGAACATGGAGGGAGCGAGGTCTACTGATCACAGAACTACTAGTAAGACTAGTAACGATAATAACATGGAGGTAGAAAAGTCTACTGATCATACATAGAACTAATAGTATAATAATTTATAAAAACATATGTACACTCATACAAACATTATATTGTGATTAAGCAATTTGCACAACTACTTCTACCTAGAACATTTATTGGTGCTCTGTCCGTCAAATTGTCCGTCTGTCCGATTGCTATTAAAGTTCATTTTGTGGATCTCATTCTAGTTATAGAATGTTTTTGTTTTTGTCTACGTATATTTCTTTTAGTTTTCAGTATTCTATAATTATAGGCCTATGTAGGTCTTCTAACTTTTCTATACCCCCTTCGGTGGCCGTATGGTCTAACGCACGACTATCGTAGTAGACTAGACTGCCGATGACGGGGAGATCAAGGTTCGAATCTTGGTCAGGTGTAATAATAATAATAATAATAATAATAATAATAATAATAATACGCATCTGGGCTACCCGCTACATCACTCGTAGCCCAATAGTGGAAATATTAGCCAGTACTAATCTACCATTTCCCAGGGGATGACCGACCGAATATACTAATCGTAAACTTTTTCTGTGGAGGTTTTTTCCTTGTCCCGAAGAGAGGATATGAGGATGATAGTGAATATGAGGGTGTGGAACTAGTTGAAACACTAAATTCTACTGGTAAAACAACCCGAAACAGACAGAGGTAATATTGCTCGAAATTTGTTGCCGTCATATTACCCGGGCCTGACAATAACCGACGGTGAAAAGTTACCCTGGGTGATGGCTGTTGCAAATACAGACGAAACGTTGGAAGCGATTTATTCAACACGGCTCAACATCCAAGCCCGAAAATATTAGTTATTATTTATATCATTATCTCTTATTGATCATGTAGGCATTCATGTGTCTTCTTGGCATCTCACAATAAAATAAAATTCTACCAGTAACTTTTACAAGGTTGATCTTTTTGGCCGTTGCGCTGTGTATGCTGTGCTAGCTTTGGATTTAGTTAGTTTCATTTTTATCATAGAATTATAATGATACCGATTTTTTATATGATGATGCGGATGATGATGATGATGATGACGACCCGTTCATCCCTTACTACGCACTTGTTATCATACGGCTATGACGATCTGATTATATGTATTTCTTACTGTGAGATTACTTATTGGTTATTTGTTGAATAATAATTAATAATAATAATAATAATAATAATAATAATAATAATAATAATAATAATGATAATGATAATAATAATAATAATAATAATAATAATATTTAGCACCACGTCTTACTATCCGATCGGGTTATACGTTTAAGTACTAATTACACTAATGGATTAGAAATTGGGAGGGTTGAATTTAGAGGAAGTGAACCCGCATTTGCGTGGAGGGAGAGTGGAAAACCATTTAGGAAAAACCTCCCCAGTTCACCCGACCGAGATTCGAACCTCGATCTCTCCGTCCTCGGCGGTTTAGCTCAACACGACTAGAGCGTTAGCCAACTACGCTACCGAGGCGGGTATTTGTTGAAATTAGTAGAAAATTAATGTTGTACACGGTTTACTTTGTTAACTGCACTGTCAGTATTTAAATTTAATATTAAAATGATACAGATTTTTTTGTTCCTTTACGAACTGACGCGGAGAGTCAGAGCTAGTGCTGTTATAGACTGAGATTTTCTCTGGAGATTACTATTTTTCTGTGATATTACTATGTTTTGTGTAGATTTATACGCACAAGCGGCTTATATATGACCTACCCCTTGCTTCTCGGACCCCTTGTCACCAATGTTAAAACTAACTAATAGGAGAACTCCTGGCAACCTGATGTTGTGAAGGCTAGCTTCCCATTGGGTAAAGGCAGCCAGCTCATCCATCACCTGATTTTAAAATAAAACGATGGGGTTTTTTTAAAACAAAGAAAGTTTTGAAACGTATTATATTGAAATTACTTCTAAAAACGCCTGATAATCCATGGATGAAGTATTAAAAGGAAAATTTACATAAAGTTATTTAAAGAAAAATACATTTCATCCATGATTTTTTGAATATATGAAAAAGGGTCCAAAACAGTACCATTACAAAAGAGTAGAGAGTCATTAAATTAACAACCTTATAAATTTAATGTTGTCAGGTTCATTTTACCACAAATAGCTCACAAAAAAGTTGTTTTTTTGGTAAATGTAATCTTATTAATGTAATTATTTGTAATAATTTGTATTTAATATTTTAAAAAATATTCCATTTATATCTATAGTCTTATGGATATATAAGTACTGGCCTGTTATTCATTCTTAGAGTTCTGGTCAGAAATTTAGTAAATGGAAATAAACTAATAATATATTATTATTGTATGTAACTTCGTTTACCTGAAAGGTAGCAGGCTTACCTTGCATGGTTCACTATGGAGTAGCTTGTAAATAGTGTCATAGTGTAATCAGTCAAGGTATGAAGACTACCTTCGAGCGTTAAAGAAGTGTAAATTTGTACTATCTGTAAACTAAGAACACTGTTACAGATAAAATGAGAAAAGAGAAACATCTTTGTCCACCAAAGAGCATAAGAATCAAATTCATTTTCAAAGACCTGAATTAAAAAGTACATATATATTTGTTTAGCTAGAAATTATTAATTTTATAAAAATATATTTCAAATAAAAGATTTATATCTTTAATAACACTACAACTTAACAACGAAAGTTATTTCGTATCTCAAATAGTTGCGGAGAAAATTATGAAAATGGGAAAATTTCTCCGTGTAAAGAACCCTCATCATTTTCATGATAAAATAAGAATCGCCATATTGTTTATAGTGATAAACAGTGTCAATATATATAATTTAATCAAAATCGTTAGAGGGAATGTCAAGAAAATAGATTTTTTTTCTCTTTTTTGACCTTCAGTAAATTACCCTTAACTTTAGGGTTAGATCTAATTCCAAAAATCCTTCGGGAGGACCTTATGAAAACACCAGATATAAAGTTTTAGCACAATCGGTAAAATTGTTTCAGCTCTAGCCCGAGATACAGACGGGCGGCATTGCGAAACTCCTTTATTTTTGTTTCAAGGGTCATAAAACATCGACATTTATCAAAATCTTAAGTTTGATTTTTTTAACGATCACAATACTTTCTCTCCGAGGTGTCGATAGAAAGTAAAAAATGACACCTGCAGTTAATATGACCTGGCGTATGAATAAATGAATATGTATTGTAACATGACCAGGGGTAAAGGGTCGAGGTAAGTTTACACTTCACCGTGTGAGTTATTTTAAGGATATTGGGGAGTTCTGTGTTACCAAATTGAAGCTTTTAAAGCTCTACCTCTGATACACTTTTTATCTTACGTTTTGCTGTGTTTTATTACCACGTCCTACTACCTGTTCAGGTTGTACGCATTATGATAATTACTCTAATGGGGTAGGAGTGAGGAAGGAAGCATTTAAGAGGTAGTCTACCTTCATTTGCGTGGAAGAAGAGTGGGAAACCATAAAAAAAACCCTCAGTAGAACCGACTGGGATTCAATCCTCGATCTCCCTGTCTTCAGCAGGCCATTCTAACACGAGAGTGACGCCTTATGCCATGTGTCCACTGAAGCGGGTCATTATGTAAAGCTGCATGGAATCATTTTTCTAAAATACTAATTTTAATAAAGATAAAAGTAAACATTAGTTCTAGACATTTTCAGTAACCTTGAACTCAAACCATAAATCAATCATATTTCCGGGGAAATTCATCTAAACAAATCAATCTACTCTGTCACCATGGCAATGCCTCTCCAACCCAAGCCAACAAACAAACTTGCCAAGGAGGTTGCATGCCCATCTTATTCCTCCATCTCTGTACAGATTGTTTACAACGCACTATATCTTCTGGTATTGTACCGGTTGAAGCCAACATTTAAATTAATTTTATTTATTTATTATAAGCACAGCGTAACGTAGAATTAAAGAAAATATTTGTTATATTAAAGTAAAATTAAAGTTATCATTACTATAATCAAAATTATCACAAAGTAATGTAAAACTAAAATAACATATTTAAGTTCTGTTTCGACCTTATGCCATAAGAGCGAAGGCCAAAGAGAACAGCGACACCTATGTTGGAGGTCAGTTGTATGTTGGAGGTCATTTGTACGTTGGAGGTCAGTTGTATGTTGGAGGTCAGTTGTATGTTGGAGGTCAGTTGTATGTTGGAGGTCATTTGTATATTGTAGGTCATTTGTATGTTGGAGGTCAGTTGTACGTTGGAGGTCAGTTGTATGTTGGAGGTCATTTGTATATTGTAGGTCATTTGTATATTGGAGGTCAGTTGTACGTTGGAGGTCAGTTGAATGTTGGAGGTCAGTTGTATGTTGGAGGTCATTTGTATGTTGGAGGTCAGTTGTACGTTGGAGGTCAGTTGTATGTTGGAGGTCATTTGTATATTGTAGGTCATTTGTATGTTGGAGGTCAGTTGTACGTTGGAGGCCAGTTGTACGTTGGAGGTCAGTTGTATGTTGGAGGTCATTTGTATGTTGGAGGTCAGTTTATGTTGGAGGTCAGTTGTACGTTGGAGGTCAGTTGTATGATGGAGGCCAGTTGTATGATGGAGGCCAGTTGTATGTTGGAGGTCAGTTGTATGTTGGAGGTCAGTTGTACGTTGGAGGTCAGTTGTATGTTGGAGGTCAGTTGTACGTTGGAGGTCATTTGTATATTGTAGGTCATTTGTATGTTGGAGGTCAGTTGTACGTTGCAGGTCAGTTGTATGTTGGAGGTCATTTGTATATTGTAGGTCATTTGTATGTTGGAGGTCAGTTGTACGTTGCAGGTCAGTTGTATGTTGGAGGTCATTTGTAATTGTAGGTCATTTGTATGTTGGAGGTCAGTTGTACGTTGGAGGTCAGTTGTATGTTGGAGGTCAGTTGTACGTTGGAGGCCAGTTGTACGTTGGAGGTCAGTTGTATGTTGGAGGTCAGTTGTACGTTGGAGGTCAGTTGTATGTTGGAGGTCATTTGTATATTGTAGGTCATTTGTATGTTGGAGGTCAGTTGTATGTTGGAGGTCATTTGTATATTGTAGGTCATTTGTACGTTGGAGGTCAGTTGTATGTTGGAGGTAATTTGTATATTGTAGGTCATTTGTAAGTTGGAGGTCAGTTGTATGTTGGAGGTCAGTTGTACGTTGGTGGTCAGTTGAATGTTGGAGGTCAGTTGAATGTTGGAGGTCAGTTGTATGTTGGAGGTCAGTTGTATGTTGGAGGTCAGTTGTATGTTGGAGGTCAGTTGTACGTTGGAGGTCAGTTGTATGTTGGAGGTCAGTTGTACGTTGGAGGTCAGTTGTATGTTGGAGGTCAGTTGAATGTTGGAGGTCAGTTGAATGTTGGAGGTCAGTTGTACGTTGGAGGTCAGTTGTATGTTGGAGGTCAGTTGAATGTTGGAGGTCAGTTGTATGTTGGAGGTCAGTTGTACGTTGGAGGTCAGTTGAATGTTGGAGGTCAGTTGAATGTTGGAAGTCAGTTGTATGTTGGAGGTCAGTTGTATGTTGGAGGTCATTTGTACGTTGGAGGTCAGTTGTACGTTGGAGGTCAGTTGTACGTTGGAGGTCAGTTGTACGTTGGAGGTCAGTTGTATGTTGGAGGTCAGTTGAATGTTGGAGGTCAGTTGAATGTTGGAGGTCAGTTGTACGTTGGAGGCCAGTTGTATGTTGGAGGTCAGTTGTATGTTGGAGGCCAGTTGAATGTTGGAGGCCAGTTGAATGTTGGAGGTCAGTTGTACGTTGGAGGCCAGTTGTATGTTGGAGGCCAGTTGTATGTTAGAGGCCAGTTGTATGTTGGAGGTCGGTTGTATGTTGGAGGCCAGTTGTATGTTATAGCTCAGTGGTATCATGGAGCTTTCAAGCTACAGCCGTTTTGGCTAAGAGCTGTATTGTAAAGCAATCAACATTGGAAAGGTGTGTCGGCCTAGTTTGGAGACACTATATAGTGTTGTAAAGAGGGATTTGAATTAAATAGTTAAGATTGTGGTTGTGAAACTTTTGTTCTTTAATCAATGGCCAGTAAAGTATTATTGTATCAAAAGGTTGGTGACAGTGGCATGAGGTGAGATACAGTATGGGCTAGATTAGGGGTATTCAACTTGAGGTACGCGTACCCGCTGGGGTTAGGGAAAGACATCTTAGGGTGTACATGATAGTTATAACATTCAATATACAGCCAATCCCTGTGATGATTGGAGTGAAGGTGTTGCTAGTAGGGTCGGTTGGTGGGCTTGGCAGACTGATGTGCAATAGTTCCTTCTAGCTCAGAGAGGAAAGCAACGGTAAACTACCTCACTCCATATTTCCACAAGTACTCCTCTTCAGTGCTGTATAGGTTTTACAACTGACGGTGAAACGAATACCCAACTTCCTAAAGCGTTATTTATAAATGCAGCTTAAAGATGATCATTGCCGTGGTTTCATGTCCAATATTATTGATGCAAATTGCTTCCAGTCAACAAATTTCTCCGTTAAGACCGTGAAACTAAAAGCACACATTCTTAAATAATTAACGCTGTTGCTTCAGGGATTTTCTTCGTTAGGGCCTTGAAACCGAAATTAATAATTAACGCTTTTGTTTAAAGTTCACGAAACGGCAAGCGGTTCTCCCATGCTAAAATAGTCCTCTCTATACTTAGCGAGATTTCCAGCAAGACACACCCTGAATATTTAAACAATTTATGGTGTGAAGACCCAGAAAATAATTATTGGTATTTTGTTGGAGACTCTCTCTGACCAAAAATATCTCCTTTAATCACAAGACTGGCTTGTAGACATAAATTTTCCTTGGAAGTGGGTAGCGTACATTATTAAATACTCGGAACAATATCATCATCTAAAATAGTAAACATGATATAGAAAGTTTTCGTCAGAACTGGCTAAAACTGGGGCTTAGTTATACGAGAGCGTAAACATTGTGCCTATGTATACGGAAGCAAAGGAGGGAAATTATCGGAAGACACGTAACCTATCAGAGTGAGCTATTACTTGATCGAGGATCCGTAAGGAGGGGAGGGAGACCTCAGATTCCAAAAGTTTGAGGAAGGAATTACAAAATTGGTCTGGTAGAGTGAACTAAGCGTCACAGAGCCATAGTGAGGGGCAGGGAGCGCTCAGGTCAGAAGACCAAATGACTTACGATACCGCTCGAACAGCACGCCAACTCTAAACTAACCCATTGAGCAAAGATTTTAATCAGGAGGGTTAAAGGCACTTTTGGTAGATCAAGTTTTTAAATATTAATGAGACTAGGACTTTGTTTTAAATAGATGCATTATTTAAAGGGACCAATAAATTAAATCTAAGCTATGTTTATTAATTTGTCCACATATTTTTTTTAGCACCGCGTCTTACTACCCGTTCGGGTTTTGTACGCTTATGTGCTAATTACTCTAATGGTTTTAAGGATTAGGAAGGTTATATTTAAAGGAAGTGTACCCGCATTTTCGTGGAGGGAGAGTGGAAAACAATTATGGAAAAACCACCTTCAGTAAACCCGACCGAGATTCAAACCTCAATCTCCCGGTCATTGGCATTCTAGTCTACTGCGAGAATAGCGCGTTAGACCACGCGGCCACCAAAGCGTGTTTTATCAATGTTAAGATGTTTCAGGGTTTTAAGTTGACATCTTATTATGTACCAATATTTTATTTTTAATTGAGAATGTCTTCAAATTAGAAGCTCTTCCGAGGGATGATTTAAAATCCAAGTGTCCTTAACCCATAGGACTTACTGTACTCGACGTAGTTCAAGGACACTTAATGATTGGTGTTATTGATTAAAAAAATGCATGTTGTATTCCATTATATTTGTTAGTACTTAACATTCCCGAAGTCTTGTGACTATATTTCAATTGTAAGAATTTAACTACTGTATAAATATCCGCGTGATATTCATGATTGAGATTCGAGTCGAAAATCCTAAGTCCTAATATATCGTTAGAGAGAGGTACGATACTAAACCAATGTTTAGGAGTGGCCCTCCCAGCCACAGCAAGGTCAATATCACGTTTCAGAAGAAAGTATTATCTTGGTAAATGGTCTAATGATCTAGCAGTGCAAGGTTTGTCAAAAGGGCTGAAGTGACACCCTATGGTGTTACTATGGTCCCCTATGGGTGCGGTGAAAATATGGGGAAACCTGCACTCGTCTGTTTGCCTGTCCATCTATCTATCATAGTTATATTTATAATCTACATATCATCTATAATTAATTATTATTTCATATATCATCTATATATTAATCATCTATCTATCCATTTATATACTTACTATCTATTTAGCATCTACCTATCTATCCATATATATGTAGTCTTATATATCTGTCTATCATTTCTATGCTTATCCATCCATCTATTTATTTATCTATCTATCTGCATCTATATCTACCTTTTTGTCACCTTATCTGTATCTCTCTCTATCTCATATACATTAGCTATTTAGCATGTATCTAACTATACATCCACATATATATCTATCTATTATCATTATACCTATCTATCTTTTTATATATATTTATCTATTTCTCTGTATCTATATCTCTTTATTAGTCACCTTATCTGTATCTCTCTATTATATATATATACCTATTTATCTCTGCCTCACTCTCTAACCATCAACTTAACTGTCTGTTCATTTATATATTTATTTATTTATTTTTATATGCCACTCTTTAATTACCCATTCATTCAGGCTATCTATAAAATCCGTAATTAATTTCACAATTATTGTACCACCAAATATTATTAGTTTAGTTTGATTTAGTCATCATTATTTTAATGTTTCTAACGTAAATATTTGATCACAAAAAAAAAAAAAGAAAAGAGTATTTTTAATTTGATTACTTTCTCTACGAAGGATTTCCTTAGGATAATTCATAGAGGCACGAATTGAAAAATTCTCACGATTAAGGTGAGCAACATTGTTTGTTATAATGGGATGACTAAAATAAACACTTTGTCCGTACAAAAAATATTATTTTATAACCTATATAGGTCTATATATATGTATAAAATGCATCAGTATATTTTAAAGTATCTGGAAATAAAATAAAAATTAAAAACAATATTGTGGTAAACAAGAGTGAAAACAAAAATATTCAGTTTAACAGGAATCCAACTCACCAATATTTTTGTGGCTCGTCCCCAACACACAACTAAAACACTTCCCACACTCTCGTCTGCAGTTGATGGCGTATGAACCATAAACGAGAGGGTTCATGCAAGAGTTGGACACTGCCATGATAAACAGTGCGTCCTGTAGTCTAGTGTCTACTTGTTGAGCACTCTCCCTGTCAAACATGTACCTGAAACACGTATCAACATGTCAAGTTGGGTTCATGCAAGAGTTGGACACTGCCATGATAAACAGTGCGTCCTGTAGTCTCGTGTCTACTTGTTGAGCACTCTCCCTGTCAAACATGTACCTGAAACACGTATCAACATGTCAAGGTGGGTTCATGCAAGAGTTGGACACTGCCATGATAAACAGTGCGTCCTGTAGTCTCGTGTCTACTTGTTGAGCACTCTCCCTGTCAAACATGTACCTGAAACACGTATCAACATGTCAAGTTGGGTTCATGCAAGAGTTGGACACTGCCATGATAAACAGTGCGTCCTGTAGTCTAGTGTCTACTTGTTGAGCACTCTCCCTGTCAAACATGTACCTGAAACACGTATCAACATGTCAAGGTGGGTTCATGCAAGAGTTGGACACTGCCATGATAAACAGTGCGTCCTGTAGTCTCGTGTCTACTTGTTGAGCACTCTCCCTGTCAAACATGTACCTGAAACACGTATCAACATGTCAAGTTGGGTTCATGCAAGAGTTGGACACTGCCATGATAAACAGTGCGTCCTGTAGTTTAGTGTCTACTTGTTGAGCACTCTCCCTGTCAAACATGTACCTGAAACACGTATCAACATGTCAAGTTGGGTTCATGCAAGAGTTGGACACTGCCATGATAAACAGTGCGTCCTGTAGTCTAGTGTCTACTTGTTGAGCACTCTCCCTGTCAAACATGTACCTGAAACACGTATCAACATGTCAAGTTGGGTTCATGCAAGAGTTGGACACTGCCATGATAAACAGTGCGTCCTGTAGTTCTGTGTCTACTTGTTGAGCACTCTCCCTGTCAAACATGTACCTGAAACACGTATCAACATGTCAAGTTGGGTTCATGCAAGAGTTGGACACTGCCATGATAAACAGTGCGTCCTGTAGTCTAGTGTCTACTTGTTGAGCACTCTCCCTGTCAAACATGTACCTGAAACACGTATCAACATGTCAAGTTGGGTTCATGCAAGAGTTGGACACTGCCATGATAAACAGTGCGTCCTGTAGTCTAGTGTCTACTTGTTGAGCACTCTCCCTGTCAAACATGTACCTGAAACACGTATCAACATGTCAAGTTGGGTTCATGCAAGAGTTGGACACTGCCATGATAAACAGTGCGTCCTGTAGTCTAGTGTCTACTTGTTGAGACATCTCCCTGTCAAACATGTACCTGAAACACGTATCAACATGTCAAGGTGGGTTCATGCAAGAGTTGGACACTGCCATGATAAACAGTGCGTCCTGTAGTCTCGTGTCTACTTGTTGAGCACTCTCCCTGTCAAACATGTACCTGAAACACGTATCAACATGTCAAGTTGGGTTCATGCAAGAGTTGGACACTGCCATGATAAACAGTGCGTCCTGTAGTTTGTGTCTACTTGTTGAGCACTCTCCTGTCAAACATGTACCTGAAACACGTATCAACATGTCAAGGTGGGTTCATGCAAGAGTTGGACACTGCCATGATAAACAGTCGTCCTGTAGTCTAGTGTCTACTTGTTGAGCACTCTCCCTGTCAAACATGTACCTGAAACACGTATCAACATGTCAAGTTGGGTTCATGCAAGAGTTGGACACTGCCATGATAAACAGTGCTTTTTTTTTTTTTTTTTTTTTTAAAAAAAAAAAAAAAAAAAAGAGTTGGACACTGCCATGATAAACAGTGCGTCCTGTAGTCTCGTGTCTACTTGTTGAGCACTCTCCCTGTCAAACATGTACCTGAAACACGTATCAACATGTAAAGTTGGGTTCATGCAGAGTGGACACTGCCATGATAAACAGTGCGTCCTGTAGTTAGTGTCTACTGTTGAGCACTTCCCTGTCAAACATGTACCTGAAACACGTATCATGTCAAGTTGGGTTCATGCAGAGTTGGACACTGCCATGATAAACGTGCGTCTGTAGTCTGTGTCTACTTGTTGAGCACTCTCCCTGTCAAACATGTACCTGAAACACGTATCAACATGTCAAGTTGGGTTCATGCAAGAGTTGGACACTGCCATGATAAACAGTGCGTCCTGTAGTCTAGTGTCTACTTGTTGAGCACTCTCCCTGTCAAACATGTACCTGAAACACGTATCAACATGTCAAGTGGGTTCATGAAGAGTTGGACACTGCCATGATAAACAGTGCGTCCTGTAGTCTCGTGTCTACTTGTTGAGCACTCTCCCTGTCAAACATGTACCTGAAACACGTATCAACATGTCAAGTTGGGTTCATGCAAGAGTTGGACACTGCCATGATAAACAGTGCGTCCTGTAGTTTAGTGTCTACTTGTTGAGCACTCTCCCTGTCAAACATGTACCTGAAACACGTATCAACATGTCAAGTTGGGTTCATGCAAGAGTTGGACACTGCCATGATAAACAGTGCGTCCTGTAGTCTAGTGTCTACTTGTTGAGCACTCTCCCTGTCAAACATGTACCTGAAACACGTATCAACATGTCAAGTTGGGTTCATGCAAGAGTTGGACACTGCCATGATAAACAGTGCGTCCTGTAGTCTAGTGTCTACTTGTTGAGCACTCTCCCTGTCAAACATGTACCTGAAACACGTATCAACATGTCAAGGTGGGTTCATGCAAGAGTTGGACACTGCCATGATAAACAGTGCGTCCTGTAGTCTCGTGTCTACTTGTTGAGCACTCACCCTGTCAAACATGTACCTGAAACACGTATCAACATGTCAAGTTGGGTTCATGCAAGAGTTGGACACTGCCATGATAAACAGTGCGTCCTGTAGTTTAGTGTCTACTTGTTGAGCACTTTCTCTGTCAAACATGTACCTGAAACACGTATCAACATGTCAAGGTGGGTTCATGCAAGAGTTGGACACTGCCATGATGAACAGTACGTCCTATAGTCTAGTGTCTACTTGTTGAGCACTCTCCCTGTCAAACATGTACCTGAAACACGTATCAACATGTCAAGTTGGGTTCATGCAAGAGTTGGACACTGCCATGATAAACAGTGCGTCCTGTAGTCTAGTGTCTACTTGTTGAGCACTCTCCCTGTCAAACATGTACCTGAAACACGTATCAACATGTCAAGTTGGGTTCATGCAAGAGTTGGACACTGCCATGATAAACAGTGCGTCCTGTAGTCTCGTGTCTACTTGTTGAGCACTCTCCCTGTCAAACATGTACCTGAAACACGTATCAACATGTCAAGTTGGGTTCATGCAAGAGTTGGACACTGCCATGATAAACAGTGCGTCCTGTAGTCTCGTGTCTACTTGTTGAGCACTCTCCCTGTCAAACATGTACCTGAAACACGTATCAACATGTCAAGGTGGGTTCATGCAAGAGTTGGACACTGCCATGATAAACAGTGCGTCCTGTAGTCTCGTGTCTACTTGTTGAGCACTCTCCCTGTCAAACATGTACCTGAAACACGTATCAACATGTCAAGGTGGGTTCATGCAAGAGTTGGAGGACACTGCCATGATGAACAGTACGTCCTATAGTCTAGTGTCTACTTGTTGAGCACTCTCCCTGTCAAACATGTACCTGAAACACGTATCAACATGTCAAGGTGAATGCCAGCTCAAATAATTTCATTTAATAAACAAGCTTCGCGATTCCTTCTACAAATTGATGGCGTACAACCCAAACGGGTGGTAATACGTGGTGTTAAAAAAACAGAAATACAAATGTATCCGTTAGTAACGTAAATATACCCGCTTCGTTGGTCGAATGACTCAAGGCAGGGATGAGAAACCTGTGGCCTTTCAAGGTGTTTGGCGTGGCCTTTTCACATATTCTGCAAATTATGTCTCTTCATAGTTTATAAATTATACAATATCAAACTCAAAATGTATTCCTACAATATAATACTTTATTGTAATATAATATAGTACAGTAACATAAATTTATAAGTTGTCAAGATATTTGGTTTGTAGAACTTATAATCTTAATTACATGCTGATATATATTTTTAAGCATGCTTGCACAGTACATATTTACGGTTTATCTTAAAAATGAATCAAGATACATGGTAAGCAATCTCGAGAAAAAGAGAAATACTGGTTTTCGTCAAAATAATATTTTTTGATTTACGTATTCGTTTTAAAAAAAAGTGTTTTTCTATGACTATATAGAAATATATAAAAATTTGAAATTGGTCCTAGGTAAAGTGAGAGTATTTTTTCCTAAATAGTTTTCCACTATTCCTCCACGCAAAAGTGGGTACCTTTCCTCTAAACTCAACCTTTCTCACCCCTAACTCGTTAGCGTAATTAGTACATTTACGTACAAACATAAATCCATAAAACCAGTACTAGTATATATAAGAGATAAGTTTGTTAAAACTAATCATGCAATTGAAACTGGTATCTATTAATTCATGCTCGGGAGAGAATTAGATTATTCTGCGACCTATCACAGTGTACTCCAAATCTCGTTAGTTGGACACCCCTTTCGGGGATTTGGCCTAAACAACGTACATTCTGTTTACCCTTAAAGGGCTTACCTTGACGTATTACACTATGACCCTATATTATAGGCTGAGGCATAGTAGAACTATGTAAGTTATGTTGGGAGCGTAAATAACGCGAGAAAAGGTGAATTTTTTGCAGTTTGTATATCAAAACTTTTTTGGTCAAAATAAATAAAATATTGCTTCAGCAGGAACATAAAGAGTCTAATTTTCTTCACATGGTGATATAAACAGTTGTTGAATATCTATCAAGGGTATCCTGGAATTTTATGACAAAAATTCTCTTCATTTAAAAAGTTTCTCATCAAAATATTACTGTTAATATCACGCTGTGAAAAAAAATTAGACTATGTTTCTACTAGAAACATTTTTTGTTTGTTTTGGCCAAAAAAAATGTTTTGTTATAAAAACTGCAAAAAACACTGACCATTTCCCGCGTCCCCTACACCCCCACGTTAGGCTTGCTACTTTTCAGGGTAGACCAAGAAAACATCTTTCCGCTGTTAGTAAACAAATTGATACCAAAGCTTCACTGGTAAGATTTACAAATATATGACAGAGGGAAATAAATATAAGTAAAAGTCTATGACATCACATCAAAGTTTGCGCTAATTTATTTACTATGATATGAAAACAAAATTTTAGTGATTAAAAATTAGTGTCACGACATGTATCCCTTGAAAAACTTTCTGTACCCCTGTGGCTACGTGCCACAATCTAGGAAACACTGCCCTATCTCACTGAACGCATTTAATGTCGTAGCCTTACCTAACACAGAGTGTAACGTTTGTTTTAAAAAATAGAACTTTATTTTTTCATTTTTTATGTGACTTATTTATGTCATAGAGAAGAATTTGTTAATTTATAATAACTCTAATTATATTAAATGTAGCACTGATTACCACTTTTGTGTATTTCTTTATGTATGTCCATTACTCAACACAGAGGTTTGTTGGCTCCTCAGCAGTTTCACCTAAAGCTGTTAAGCCTAGGCAGCACTGAGTACTAGGGAAATAAGGAGTGAGGTATTTTCCCGTTGCTTTCCTCACTGATCCAGATAATATTATTGCACATCAATCTGCCAAGTCCACCGAAATGTATCAATCAACTGACCCTACAGGCGACACCTTCACTCCATTCATCACAGAGACTGGCTGTATATTGAATGTTATTACTAGTATTAACTGACCCTACAAGTGACACCTTCCCTCCATTTTCACAGAGACTGACTGTATATTAAATGTTATTACTAGTATTAACTGACCCTACAAGTGACACCTTCCCTCCATTTTCACAGAGACTGGCTGTATATTGAATGTTATTACTAGTATTAACTGACCCTACAAGTGACACCTTCCCTCCATTTTCACAGAGACTGGCTGTATTTTGAATGTTATTACTAGTATTAACTGACCCTACAAGTGACACCTTCCCTCCATTTTCACAGAGACTGGCTGTATATTGAATGTTATTACTAGTATTAACTGACCCTACAAGTGACACCTTCCCTCCATTTTCACAGAGACTGGCTGTATTTTGAATGTTATTACTAGTATTAACTGACCCTACAAGTGACACCTTCCCTCCATTTTCACAGAGACTGGCTGTATTTTGAATGTTATTACTAGTATTAACTGACCCTACAAGTGACACCTTCCCTCCATTTTCACAGAGACTGGCTGTATATTGAATGTTATTACTAGTATCGTTCATAGCTCTGCCACTTTCATATTTGTCAGAGCCATAAGTGGTACTGAGACAGATCAATGAAAGTAACAACTTGCTCTAGCTCACACCAAGAGATTTAGTGTACATTATAAACAGTAGATCCGACCAGAGATGGATCTAGGCTATTTGTACTTTTAGATGTTTATTTAGCACCGAGTATTACTAACGGTTCAGGTTATATGCATATGTACTAATACGCTTGTGGGTTATGGATGAGAAAGGTTGAATTTTGAATAGGTGTACCCGCATCTGCATGGAGGTAGAGTGAAAAACTATTTTGGAATAAACCTTCAGTACACTAGACCGGTATTCGAACACCGATCTCCCTGTCATCGGTAGTCTAGTATAACATGAGAGTGATGCCTTAGACCATGAGGCCACCGAAGCAGGTTACTTCTCGTTAATATATCTATTAGGTTATTTATGGGAACTAACAAGTAACCAATCTAAAATTTATATTTATTACATCTTGTTTAATAATTATAATTATATATAATGCTTATCTATACCTTAACCTTACACCCATAGTAATATCAGGTCAGATTAATTTACTTATAATATAAAAAAAATGACACGTTTATAGCAAAAGAAACTTCTTACTGTTCAATTAAGCTATAAGTTTTAATTAAACATAACCCGCCTCGGTGGCGTAGTTGGCTAACGCGCGAGTCGTGTTGAGTCAGACCACCGAGGACGGGGAGATCGAGGTTCGAATCTCGGTCGGGTGAACTGGGGGTGGTTTTTCCTAAATGGTTTTCCACTCTCCCTCCACGCAAATGCGGGTTCACTTCCTCTAAATTCAACCATCCCAATTCCTAATCCATTAGTGTAATTAGTACTTAAGCGTATAACCCGAATGGGTAGTAAGACGCGGTGCTAAAAAAAAAAAAATTAAACATAGCTTATTAATTCAAGGGGTTCCATTTTGTTTTATCTTAGTAATTCATTGGAAATAGTTCTCTAAATGAAACAGAGTTAAAACCTTACAAAGCTGGAATTGTTTCTCGTATTCTCTTTGAGACAAAGCAGTTGCTAAAGTTATTACGAAACGTTCTGTATAGCCTATTGTCTCAAGATTTAGAACTTCTTGTGTATTTAATAAAACAGTGTGTGTGTGTGTGTGTGTGTGTGTGTGTGCGCGCGCTTGTGTTCGGCGTATAGATCCACATCGGTGGGCATGAAAAATACACGTTAATCTTGTCTAGTTTGTTTTGCCGATGACAAGGAGATAGGAGTTCTAATCCTGGTCGGGTCTACTGATGGTGGGTTTTCCTAAATGTTTTCCTACTCTCCTTCCACCCAAATGCGGGTAGATTACCTTTAAAATACTTCCTTCCTCCTCCCTTCCCCATTAGAGTACCTTTAATATATGCGTATAGCCTGAAAGGGTAGTAAGACGTGGTGATTAAAAAAAAAGAAGAAAATATAATATAATTTCTTTTAGTACCGTGTCTTATTACCCGTTGGATTATACGCCTATGTACTAGTTACACTAATGAGTTAGGGATCAGGCTTAATTGAGAGGACATGCACCCGCATTAGGGTTCGGCCAAACTGACAAGCGTGCCAGCGAGCGCGCAAGCGACTGGGTGGCCAGACTGGCGAGCGAGCGAGCGCGTGATTAGCAGATTGCTTTCGATAGTTGTTGACGAGGCTCCGAATCTTGGATCAGTGAACTGAGGGTGGTTTTTGACAAGTGATTTATTGTTGTGGTTTTCTCATCCTCACTCCACGCTAATAGTGATTCTTATTTGTAAAGGCCTACTTTGATAATATTAAAGTATTTTAACATATCATTTTTATACATATATATATACATATAGGTATGGTTTATGATCTTACCAATTAAATTAGGCCGTTAGTAGCAAGTGTGATAAAACTATCGATAGTAATAAAAATGTCAAAATGAGAAGTTTTCCTAGCCCTCAATGAAGAATACAATACAATAATATTGCCTAGCGCCTGTAAGCTATACTGTGCCGGGTCGAGCGCGCGCTTGAAAAAATAGAACCAGTTTTATCTTTCAAGCGCGCACGCTCAGTCGCTCGCTCCAGTCTGGCCACCTCTCATTACAATGTGTTCTATTTTATATTTTAGTCGCTCGCTCACTCGCTCGTACAGTCTGGCCATCCCCTTAGCGTGGAGGGAGAGTGGAAAATCATTAATAAAACACATTTCTAGAGGTTATAATTCCCAACACGCTCCAGGTTTGTGAATCTGGCCATTAGACTAAATTTAATTTGGTACCACTGATCTAATAATTCGCTCTTGCAATAGACTGAGCCACCGAAAGTAGGGGTTCTAATTCAGGTTGGGTCTCTGGGGGTGGATTTTACTAGATGGTTTCCAACTCTACCTTGCAAATGTTGGTACGTTTCCTCTAAATTCTAACTTCCTTATCCTTAGATAAATAGTGTAACTATACGGTTAACCCTAGCGGGTAGTAAGACACTATCCAGCCCCGTGGTTTAGTGGTCCGTGCCCCTGGCTAATAGCTTAGGGCTCCTGGGTTTGATTCAAGGCTGGTAGCTTGGGTCTTTTTCTCAAAAGGGGAATTTCCCCGACGGTCACAAGGGTTTGTTTAGCTAGGGTTAAGTTAGGTTAAGTTGTTTCCACTGTTTTCACACCCTCATACTCATTATCACCATCACCTCATCTCATCGAGACATGAAAAGAGCCTCAACGGAAAGGATGTACGATTAGTTCACCCGGGTGTCCCCTGGTCAACGGAACATTATCACTGGCTGATCTTTCCACTACTGGGCTACGGATGATGTAGCCCAGACGCGCAATTATACTACTATAAAGCCACATGGCTGACTCACTCACTCACTCACTGACATTAATGTTTACCCACTTACAGATGAGATAGAAACTTGAAACTTGGCAAACTTATAGCTCCTAGCTTATAACCGATGGTAAAATTCTAAAAAGTTAAAAAATGTAATTTTTAACTAAAAAAAAAAATCCAAATGGCGGAGCAACTTAAAAGTCGGTGTGGACCTTTATTTGGAGGTCTCTTGTGTCTAAACGGTAAGACCTATCAAAAAACGGATTGAACCAGCAGTACGGATTTGGTGAGATCCACAAGTTTGACCCTATTACTTTTTGTCTTATTTTCATCGGTTATACCTTAAATGGAGCTAAATATTTTGATTTTAGGTAAATTTTGCACATTTTCCACACAATTTTTAATATTATGGCACAATTATGAGACAGCTAGAATCATAAAATTTTGCAAACATATTGGCACATACAATCACCATAAGCGCGCCAAATTTTATGATTATAGCTGCCCTAAAAGTATGGATAAACTAAAATAATGTGTGAAAAATACAATACAATACCGGTAACGTTTAGTTGTTACGTTAAAACAACGCTGGAATTACATTAGTTTACATCCACTTGCAAAGAAAACCCATTAGAGGTTTGGGGGCGAAGCCCCCAACGAGCAAAGCGAGTATATATAGGCCTACATAGTACTATGCTGTGCAAACAAAAAGTATTTCAATTAAACTTAAAAAACCTTGTTTCAAAATAACACCTCTGTTAAAACTAGTATTTTTCTATGTTTTAATACTTCATAAAGAAATTTGATCAGACAGTATTCCCACTTAGGCAACTTTCCATTAGCCTAGCTGTTAGTATAGGCCCTACTGTTGACATTCCACTAAAAGCTTTTAGAGTCTTAGAGTAAATTAAAAAAAAATAGACATACAATTTTTTATATTAAAAAAAAGAAAGCAGTAGATTATTTACAGATTCCAAAATGAATTTTTTCTGATTTTCTTCGCATACACTCAGGAAATGCTAAGCCTAGACTAGGGTGGGATTCTGGTAGGAAAGAAATTTTCTGAAAGCTACAAAATTTACTAAAATTACTTTCATATACGCCAAGCCATGTGATACTCAGCTGTTACATCTTATAGGTAGTATACAGGGTTATTCAAAAGTTTAGGTCAAAACTTAAGAAGCGTATAGAGAGACTCAGGTAGAACAATTTCCGAATAGGCTTCCATGTCCTCTGAATTCATCCTGAGATAGGTGAGGCCATTGAAGGTGGGGAAGTCTTATGCCATTCCGCAGAAATAAGCATTATTTATATTCCCACACTAGTTTAATCTTGAATCACACTACGGGGGTCTCTATCCGCAAAAGCCATCAGTAGATTTTGCAGATTTGTCTAAACGAGCCTCATTTTTTAAACAGAGTAGTCTTCACTGATGAGGAGGCATCATTCACCAGAGATAACGTGATCGGACCTTATCTCCCGCCACCACGTTTGACTGGACATATTCACAGGATATTTCTGGAAGAAATTGCGCCGGAGGTGTTACAAGATGTGCCACTTATCAAGTGTAAGCAAATGTGGGTGCAACAAGAAGGACCACCAGCACACTTTTCCTTCAATGTGCGGGAATTTCTAAATGTATGCTTATTTCAGCGGAATGGTATCAGTCCTTCCCACCGTCAATGACCTCATCTGACTCAGGATTACTTATACCTTAGTTCCTTTATATGCTCCTTAAGTTTTGACCTAACTTTTCGAATCACCATGTATATACATACAGGATGGGCACAAAGTCCCGTTACCCCTATAACAATCAAACACACCAACTATTTCTATCAGTATTTACAACTTACAATGAAAGTTAATAATCCACTTCTGCAGTACAAACCATTCACTATCCAAAGGATCAGTATGTGCACCGTCATTCTTATTACAAAGAATAATATGCCACAAAATTATGTGGGACATTTTTCGTAGCATCGCTGGAGTAGCACAATTGGGCATCTTTTAGTTCATCAGGTGCATTCGTCAGAAAATATAACTTTACCACGCTTTGGAATTGTGTTAAACGTCTGAAGCAGTTTGGAACATGGTCATGATCGGATGGTTCTTGAAAGAACATAGGGGGAAATGAGTGCATCTATAAAACTTTTTTTAATATGCTTTCACACTGTCGACCAGGGTACCCAGTACCGCAGATAGTTTACGCGTCGACTTGCATGTAGGGATGTGAAAAAAAGTATCGATAATTTACTAATATTGATAGTTTCCTTTAGATACTAGTGTTTCTTTATTCGCTACTTCTTTCCGATACTTTTACTGATACTAGTACTCACACTCCGTTATCGGATCGATATCGAAAGAAACAATTTTTTTGTATCTTCATTCATGTTTGGACTACATGTTTACTAAGGTGGACTGTGGAGAAAGAACAAATGATACTATTTCTCAATTCTACTCATTTTCTGCATGACAAGCGAGAAGAAACTCTAGCATCAATCTCTTTTAGCTTATCACCATTCATAGCTGTTCTTTCATCTTTATCAAATTTTAGCCTGAACCTGAAGGTTGAGTAGCGACCAGTCTACTTCACCTTCCTTTATCAATGAGCGTGGTCATCACAAAATAAACAAAAGAGCTTCTGTAGAGCTCAATGAACTCAGCCAACTCAAGGGTGCCCCAAACAGACGAAGAAAAAGAGTTTATGTGCGTTGTTTAAGCGGATAAAGCATGGGAGGGCATATATTATTCTATTCTTTGTCAAAAGTTAATAATCTATATTGATAGATAATATAAACGACGAATTTAGTTAAAAAGTGGCACCTCACAGAAGTGAATTATGGAAGTTTTTTAAAAGTTGGATAGCGAAAAATATCTTGTAAAATTTGTTTTAGATTATTAAAAACCATGCTAACTTTCTGTGTTTAAATAAATATGAAAATATAATTATGATGCAAAAGTTGAAATCATTATTATTACTAGAGAAGAAACATATTTTTCCAGATTAAAATTTCGATACCGATACTTACTGCTATCGATACTTTTTTCATACTAGTACGGTATCGATATTTTTCTTCGATACTTTTAATGAGTACAGTATCGATACTTTTCTTTCGATACCATATCCCTACTTGCGTTGCGATCTCTCCACTGACTCCTCGACTGGTGTCCACTGTTCTCTTCTGGTTGAAGGTCTACCACTTCTTTTTATAACATCTACACTACCTACGGTAAAGAGTTCATGCACCCATCTCAAAAGTGTTTGTTTTGAAGGATCCCGTTGAAATCGCCGCAGAAAGTCAGTACGTACCTCTTTAATCTTCTTTACTCTTTGTTGCCAATAATGAACCCAACAACTACCAAAAAACACATTGGTCAATGGTGTAATTAAAAGTATCAACCATCATGTAGCTTATATGATATGAAACAAATATATATACATATATTTCATACATTAATTATTTGCATAGAAGTAGCGGGACTTTGTCCCCACTCTGTTTATATATTTACATGTGAAATACTTAACGTGCGCTTTTTAAACAGAATGAAAATATCATCACACAGCTTATAAACTCTGCAACTTAAATATAGAACAAAAACAACACCCAGCCTCCAGCCCGTTAATTCATCACCGCGAAAGTAACTCACACATTTCACCAATAATACATTTTTCGGCTTCGCCAGGAACTTATCCCGGCACACTTAACTCAATAGGCAGACAGGCTACCAACTAATCTAAGGTGTTTGACTTCTAGATAATATCAATACCTATAAAACAACACTAATAAAAATAGTAATAGTAATATCAATGTTGACCGCAAAAAGTAGCCTATTTGTACTTTCTAAAAGGAGATTCCTACGAGGCTCCTACTATACATATATCTAAACACGTTGAAGGAATTTGTTCAATATTTTACCCCTAGTTCGTGAATTAATTCCCTGTTTATGGCCCAGGCCAAGGTGCACCAGCGTTGGGTAAAGGTGTAAAGCGTCGGAAACCTAAGGGTAACAACGCCAGCCGTGCCTCATCCCAGCCTGGTACTAGCGGTTCTGGGCCGGCTCACAAAGCCAAGGGGAAGAACCCTCCCATCATCTTGTGTGATGTGGAGGACTACTCCAAGTTGGCGAGGGCTGCGATCCGATCCAAGGTTCGAGAGCCTGTAAACTTTTCCCGTTAGGTTACTAATCCCCTCTTACTTTACTTTTATTTGTACTCAAAGCGAGAAGTTAAGTGAGAGTGAGAGGTAATGAATGATACTATCTCCCTCTTTCACCGGACCGTCGCGAACACGACAAACCGATAGTACTACGCTTTATCGGAATATGTCTGTCCCTAGCAGCCTGTGCACACCGTTAATTACTCCACCACACAAAGCGAGGGTAGAGAGCCAACCAGCTTAGTGTTTCCGTCAAATGACACAATTACGTTTGACATCTGCGTCAGTGGTAAAGAGTAATTTATGGAAATCACGAATAAATATCTCTCAGTAGTATTTCACATTTACCCGCCGCTTCGGTGGCCGCATTATCTAAGGCGTCGCTCTCGCATTGGACTGAACTGCCGATAACGGGGAGATTTGGGTTCGGATCTCAATCGGGTTTACTGAGTGTTGTTTATCTTAAATGGTTCTCCACTCAAATGCGGGTAGATTACCTATAAAATTCTTCCTTCCGCATCCCTACTCCATTCTAGTAATTATCGAAATTATCATATGATGAAGAAGTCGGGGTTTGAGTTCCGGTCAGTTATTATATTGTGGTTATATTTATTCCCATTTAAATCTCTCTCATTCCCACCCTATTATTGTAAATATGTGGATATCCGGGAGGATAGTAAAATGCTGTGTAACAACAACAAAACATGGTAGAAAGGGAGTCTTAGAAAATACAAACTTATTGCAGTCAAAGTTAACACAAAATATACTTTATTTGTATAACCGGCCCCGTGGTGTAGTGGGCAGTGAGCATGGCTACAAGCCTTGGGGTTCCGGGTTCGATTCCCGGCTGGTACCATGGTTATCTATCCAGAAAGGGGAATCACCTCAAAGGTCACCAGGGTTTGGTTAATTAGGTTTAAGTAAGGTTTAAGTGTTTCCACTGGTTCCACACCCTCATACTCACTATCACCCTCATCTCATCTCATTGGGACATAGAAAGAGCCTCTAAGGAAGGGATGTACGATTAGTACATTCGGGCGTCCCCTGGCAACGGTACATTAGTACTGGCTAATCTATCCACAAACTGGGCTACAAATGGTGTAGCCCAAACGTGCAATATTTATATATTTATTTTTTATTATTTAATCAGTACTAGTATTAGCTTTCAAAAGTGACCCCAGATTTGACGTATGGATAAATTTAAGTAGTTTTAGTAATTTGTGTAGCTTTATTCTTACCGTATCCTCACTATATACTGTATATTTTATAAACTGCTTATCATGTGTTTAAACAATTTTTTTTTTCCCTTCTTTGTGTGAATGTATTTCACTCGCGAATTTCACCGTCGTACTTGCGTCCTAATTCCTGAGATCCATTGTTCTGTGTTTCAGCGCAGTCTAGCAGGTTAATTGTAATTTATAGTTTCACTGTTTCTTACCAGCACGGTTGTTTATTTTCGGACAGGGCGTTTGTATTAAAATTCCGCGCCCGGACGACCTCATGGAAAATTATTTATCTCCATATGTTCTGTGTAGTTTAAAAACAAACAAACAAAGCCCGACTTGTTGAAACAGCGTGCCTATGTCCACAAGACAGTTAAGGGATATATACCTACTGTACTCGGGTTGATTAAATGAAACCTACCGCCCTCTATATGACACGAGCAGAGTGTCTGACTAGAATGGTGAGTGGATGGAGGGAGGAAAGTGGCAGCATGGGAGGGGGTTTCAGCATGATTTTTTTCAGGGATGTATTATTATTATTATTAAATGGAATTTCTTAGCTATACTCCATTTTAAATTCTTTGACTATAAAGTTGCTATCCATATAACAAGGAAAGAAAGGAATTTAAGTTTAAAATACCTTGTCACAATTATTTTTATACATAAAGCAGAATATGTTAATAATTATTTCATAAAACTTAAATAATTAATATTTACTTCTCTAGTAATGTAAAAAAATTTATCTCACCTTTCTACAGTTAAATCGTTTTGCTACCACGTCTTACTACCTATTCGAGTAGTACGCAGATGAATTAATTACGCTAGTGTGCTAGGAAGTAGGGAATATTGAATTTAGAGGTAGTGTACCCGCATTTTCGTAGATGATAAGGGGAAAATGATTTAGGAAAAACTATCCTCAGTACACATGACCAGTAATCAAACCCTAATCTTCCCGTCATCAACAGTCTTGTCAACTGCGAGAGTAGCGCGTTAGACCACGCAACCACCGACGTGGGTTGTAGCTTCTTATTGTTGATAAATTGTGCAATATAATATTATTTATGAATTTAAAAACAGAACTTTTCTAGCATTTGACTTAGAGGGGATTTGTAAATCCCAAAGTTGAACATTTCCATTTCTTTCAAGCGCATCCTATAAGAATATGAACCCTGCCCCCCCCCCCCCCCCCCCCAAATAGGAACCATTTGTATAAACCACTACCTCAACCCTGTCAGTGTTACGTTACTTTGTGAATTAGTGTATGAATACAAGATTACAGACATGATCCAGCCTAAATATTAGTTAATTATTCCATATTTAACCCCTGTTAGACCTCTAATATCGCTTAACTATCCACTTAGAATAATAGCAGAATATATAGAGAACTTTCAATCTATCAGCCCAGTTAAGTTTTCTTCCTTTAAAACTAAGTTGGTGAAACTGAAGCCAAATCCCTGTTTAGTGTATGTTAATTCCTGAAGAATATGCCATGTGACATAGAAATTATTTAAGTGTTTGAGAGTAGGTGTTGGTGCTCCTTTACTTTTATCTGTACTTTATTTTCTACAATTCTATCATATTTATTTAGTGACATATGTTAAGACACAAGTTTTATTGTATCCTTTAAATATTGTAAACTACCGCCTGGATCTAAAACCCTCCTCAAAACTAGTAATACCTTCATTTAATAACTTTGGAGCATCTTAAAGAAAATACAATTTTTTTTTTTTTTACAATTGACACTAATAACATGCTACCATATTATAAATGTTATTTGATAGGAATTGATATTTATCAAAATTGACAGTGGCAGATAACACGACTTGACGTATGAATACGTGAAAGTAGATCTATTAACTTTCTCTAGCTCTCAAACTATCTCGAGTTGTAGGAAAATTGGGTTGTACAATCCAAGTACAAACAAGCTTAGCTTGCTTCAATATTAACAATTAACACCAATATATCAAATATGAAATTAATATCCGATTTGAAAATCACAAACCTGGTAAAAGCATACAAGTTTATGAAAAGAATTTACTGATATTGCCATTCCAATGCGCCGGAGCTAGGACAACCGCAATATGAATCAAGTAGAGCTAATTTTTCTCTTTGTAGCCACCCGAAATGAAACAACGTGTTTCAATTATTACATTTAACAAAAGGTTGATTTATTTTCTTACGTATTCCACGTCTGACTACCCACTCGGACTATCCGAATAGTCATACCAATGGAGTAGGGATGAGGAAGGTAATCTTATAAGGAAATGTAGCCACATCTTCTTGGATGATAAGAGGGAATTTTTCCAGGTAAAAAAAACCCCTAGCCGTGTTTCAATCCCCATAACCACAGTCACAGACAAGTCAAGGCCAGACGAGAGACTGAAGCCCTAGTTCATGCGTCCACCGATGCAGGCCACACGCGTTAACGTGGTAAGAGTTTTGAATGAACTAACTGAAAATCACACGTGAGGATCCGATTCTTCTGTACCCGGAGGGAACTTGAGACCCGACCAACCCTGTCAAAGTCGATCAAGTCCAATACGGGTCTAACCATTTTTAAAATACCTCTTGGCTACAGGAACTGGTATGGAGTAATATAAGGCTATTATTCGTTTTTGGAAAGATCCCAGTACTTTTTAGACTAGAGGGTGTTTCGCTTGCTCTCGTTCTCTGAGTGCTTCTCATACACCAATTACGTCCATTAGTTTAAAAGTTATAAGAGAAACTCAGGGGCCAAGAACGACTGAAACACCGTCTAGATTAACACAACCATTAGGGGTAGATTAAAACATACAAAAACCCACTCACAGAGACGGGATACGAAACAGTAGCCACATATACTGCAGAGTATATGTCTACTAGCTCTGGATTAAAACGAAATACAGACCGTGGAGAAAGTGAAAGTACATGGTATAAAATATCACAAATTCAGACTTTGAAATGTGTGTTTATTTTTTACTTCTAGTATAAATACAAGGTACTCTTATTTAATTTCACTCGTATGGTACATTAAATGGTATAAAAGGGGTCGTATTTATTTTTACATATGAATACACGCGTAGAAAGAATACCTACAAGTGTAAACAAAATACATATTAAATCAAATATAAACACAAAAAGTAGAATAAATGGTTGACTTAGTTATATTTTATAGCGCAGTATTATATCTATATTAATAAAATGAAGAGTTTGTTTGTCTGTCATGACTGAGTAAGCGCAATATTTTGTAACTATGAACATTTTGAAACCATTTACAAAATTTGAACAGCACCGCGTTACTAGTTAGTACAGTGGAGTGTATTGCAAGGTTGTGTGTTGTGTCGGTATGTGGTTTTGGATAAAGGATTCAGTATTATAATACTAGTGGCTTATTGGTTGTTGCTAATGTAATAAATATTAGTGTTAGTTAATTATATAAAAATGTCAAGGCTTAAAAAACGTAAATATACGCTTGACACCTGGCTTGTAATTTCACTACCAGTTCGGGTATCCTTACTTGTACTAATTACGCTATTGTTGTATGAGTGTGATGGTTTTACCTGTGAGGGATCGTGAATCGTGACAGGGATGGCAAATCTATGGCATGCGTGCCACCCAGTGCCACGCGAACACGCTTTGGGTGGTACGCCGACATGAAAAAAAAAAATAATCAGCATTATATAAAACTTTTCCCAAAGTGGGGTAATTTTTTGAAGTCAATAAAATTTCGAGAGTCATGTCATGTCACACAGTACTTTTTGAAGTCAACGGTTATAAATCGTCTTGGCTCGTACTTAGTTGCATATTTTGTGCTATTGAAGAATACACGGTTTGAACCGAAAATATAATATATGACTATCAAAATGTAATATGTCAAACTAATATTGGGTCTATTGAGGGTGGTTTTTCCTAAAGGGCTTTCCCACTCTCCTTCCAAGCAAATGCATGTATATTATCTCTAAAATGCTTCCTTCCTCATCCCTACCCAATTAGAGCAATTATCAAAAATACGTATATCCTGAACAATGTAAGATGTGGAGATTAAAAAAGTTTGGTGTTAATGACTCATTAAAAACATAAATAATAGGTGACACAATATACTAGTTCAAAATTCAGCAAGTCCCCTGAGTGGTATTTTCGGAAAGAGGGGTGAATTAACCCCCAAAAAAGCACCCACCAAATTGATAATGAACATTTCATTTGGAAATATGTATTTTGGAAGGTAGGTTCTTTTTATGTAAAGGGCAAGAGTTATATATTTTTTAAATTTAATACTTAAGGGGGGAAGCAGGGAGGGGGTGGTTTATCTGTATCTTCCAAATTTCTTGAGCTGGAAAGATGAAACTTATTATAAAATAATCATATCTGAAGAACGGATTATTTACCTAGTATTTAATAAAGCCATGCTTAACAAGAAAACTAAGTCTATAGTTATTATAGACTATAATTCTAAGTTTACCAAATGCACTATGGAAAAAATTACATTAAATGGTAAAACGGAATTGAATATGTGTGTGCGTGTTTATATATCACGTTTGTGATTATGTATATTATGTAAAAATACAATATACATAAATCATAATATATAATCACAATCACACTCATATAGTATATAGCATATCAATATTTATATACACATTAATTCCACTTCAACAGGTAATGTTATTTTTCTCTCCATAATGAATATATATAATTTTCCCCCGTAACAACTAATTAATAATTAAATTACATATTCTAAGTAAAATTATATATCTAAAAAGTTTTAAACAGAGTTCTAAGATAATTTATGTATTTATGTTGAACTGGTAATTTGTTATAAGGGTGGTATTTCCTAAATGTTTATCCAGTCTCCCTCCACGCACATGCTGGACACTTTTACGTTAACTTTCAAGTGGACCCCCCCACCCCCAGAAAAATTTCCTTTCTACGCCCTTGGTTATCACTTCCTGAGGCAATCTGGGAATTTCCACAAATTGTCATTAAAGTACATCTCAGAATCAAAATATTAGTGAAGTCGTAAATAATATGCAGCCATAAACCCATCGAAAGGCAACAAATTCACAATAGTTAAGTAGGATAACAATTCCTGAAACACTTTAACTGCGCAAGGACTAATCGCAGGTGAATTTTAAAATATCTACTTCTGACCTTTCTAATTATCTAAGATATTTATATCTTATACAAGGCAGTATAGGAACTAGAATTTACTTAATACTGTCCTTTCGACTGGTAAATTTCAACTCTTAAATGGTTTATGTTTGGGTACTATTTCAGGGGGCTCTACAGACACACCAACCTGTCGGCCCGACCGTCAGGACAACAAATAGGAAGCGAGATAGAAGCTAGAAGCTAGAGATGGGCGATATTTCACTGACGGTGATTTTTTCCACCGTTACTCCTTGATCACCGTCACTCCCAGTGACTGGATCTCAAAAGTATCAGTGATTGAGATATCGGTGATTGGCGTTTAGCGATATTCTCACCAGACGGTGACAGTTGAGCATTCCAGTACGAAGCTACGACCGTGACTGACAAAATATCGTTTGGCGTCTGGCGATACGGTGAACCACAGGTGCGTGCAGTAGCGGTCTATGTCCTTAATTCTCGTGTTTCAATAAATATTCTTTGAAAAAGAGCCTCCTTTTAATTACTTTGTGGCGGCGGCCTCTATCTCCTTAAACTTTTCAATACAATAACATGTTCGATGTTTCTAAAATTTACTTTTCTAGCCCAAATATAATAATTATATACTATACATTAGGTATAGTTGAGATTAATAAACATAATAATTTACATTTTATAAAGCAATATTGTATAGTAAGATTCCTCAAAGTTTATCTTTGTTTTTAGTCCGTTGATTCCCAACGTGAATGTTTTTTCCGTTTAACAAAAATACATCTGTTATTTATTAATCTATAGAGACTGGGCAGTTGGCAACTCTGGGTTTCTATCTACTAATAGTAAAGAGCAGTGACTGGGGCAAAATATCGATACAGCAACAAACTGCCTCCAGTCACCGTGAATAATCACTGGTATAAATCACCGATATTTTACAATCACGGTCAAATTGGAATCGCGTTAATATCATTATCAATTCATAAAAATATTGCAATAAAAAAAGAAAAATGTGGGCAAAAAATTGTTTGTTATAAAGAAAAAAAAATCACATATGCAATTTTATTAAAAGAGTTGGATTCAAATGATTATCATAATTTTTAAGAATGAATCATGAACGTTTCTCTGAATAACTCAGTAAAGCGACATAATTTCAAATAGAACAAAAGAACGAACTGTGACTCGACCCACCTAAACGCTTGCAAAGCGGTGAATGACTGGCGCCAGGTCGGTCGGTTGGTCCAACAACGTTACAGACACGACAACTTGTCGGGCGATGAGGTGGGGAAGTTGGCGATCGGGTGGTTTGTATCGACCAACCAATCAACCTGGATTTTTTTAATTTTTATTCGGACAACAAGCCTACACACTATACAATTTATTGGCTTGTTGTCCGGTTGTTCCGACAAGTTATGTGTGTGTGTGTGTGTGTGTATGTGTGTGTGTGTGTGTGTAGGGCCCTTTACGTTTGGGTAAAAGCCAGAATAATTGGAGATGTTAAGAGGATTACCATGGTTTGAGTGGTCCTGTTGCATTATTGGGAAAACCTGTAGTTTAACACTCCATCTTCATCAGTTGTCAACTAGTTCCAATAGTATTAACAGCTTCAGGATGCCGAAAGAAAAAAAGTGTTTAAGTACCATTTTAAATAATTTTGTGAGTAACTACGATGATTTCCCAACAGATGGGTGTCTGTTATTGTTACTGTCACGTCAACCAAAAAAGTTCCAAGTCACACAGCAGCTCCAAGCCGGAAAACGTGCAAGTAATAAAAATCGAAGAGGGGAGGATAAACAACGCCATTTGTTAGTTTCTGATTTCACTAATTTACTCGGGCCTGGACCTAAACGTTCAGAATTCATTGAACAACTTTGTAAGGCTTTTATTTGCACTGACATTTCATTGGATAAATTAAAGAATGAAGTTTTCTGCAATTTTTTTTTTGAAAAAGTACACGGAACAAAATATTCCAGATGAATCCAGATGAATTAAGGAAAAATATGTTTCCAAATTGTACAGAGCAACATTAAAGGAATTAAGATAAAAAGTAAGGGATCACAGTATTTGGGTATCATTGGATGAAACAGTGAAGATCAAAGATGCGTGGCAAATTTTGAGTTTTATATATTAGTGGTTAACGAAGAAAACAAAATCATATCTTCTGAATGAATTTAAAAGTGTTGGACAAGTGAATAATTCAACAATTGCTGCTTTTTTTCAACGACTCTCTAAACTTATTCGGGCCGTCTGAGATTTTATAAATGAAAAAGTGTTAGTGGTTGGTAGTGATGCTGCACCAAATATGTGCAAAGCGATGTGGTGACTGCAGATTTTGTACACAAGCATGAGACATGTGACCAGTTTAGCACATTGTCTACCTTAGTAGCTGACTTAGTTTGCAATCTTTACTCAGACTTTAGAGTTGCGGGGGACGTTCCATTTCCACCCTCGCCAAACATTACCATATGGGGAACTTAGATCAACGCTGTTGTGTATTACGCTGAAAATTTTGAAATTGTGAATAAAATTGTTAATGCATTAGACTCTAAAGAAGCTCAGAGCGTTGAAGAAGCACAGGATATTCTGAGAAAAAAAAGGTATTCGAGAATACTTTATTTTTATTCAAGCTAAATTAGCTTAAATTTCAACAGCACTCTATAAACTAGAAGCGAAGGGATTATCTTTACAATACATCATTGAAATAGTATAAGATATAGTTAAGGGCTTAATTAAACTAAAAAACGAATTTCATTAAAAAAATAACTAAACGAAATGTTGTCAAAAAATACAGGCTGTCAACAACTGAAGAATATAAACGAGGTATTGCAAAATGAAACAACCCTTGACGCGAGAAATGAACATTTAAATGTCATTGACATTGTAGTATTATTATTATTATTATTATTATTATTATTATTATTATTAGCACCGCGTCTTACTACCCATTCGGGTTATACGCACTTACGCTAATGTGTAATGATAGGGTGATTGTGAGATGAAATGGAGGACCTACAGTTTAACGTGGAATCCGAACCACGGTGGAGGCCTGGCATTCCTCACATTCACAAGTTGTGATTAATACACATCTTGTCAGAGGTGAAGGAAGGGTTTGGCAATCAGATAAATCTATGCCGGGACCGAGGATTGAACCCCGGACCCTCAGCACAGAAGTCTGACACCTTACCCCTAGACCACCAGGTCACCCTCATTGACATTGTAAACTTCGAATTTGGGCCAATAGTGTCGTGTGTTGATGTTGAGAGAGTCTTTTCACAGTACAAAAATATTCTCGCTGACAACAAGCCCAAATTTACATCCGAAAATGTATTACCTCTTGTTGCTGTTAAGTGCAATTATTGTGATTTGTTTTTATAACTTATTTAATTTTAATCTAGTAAGTATGTGTGTTTTGATTAGTTTCCATAAAATAATTTTGGATTAAAAAATATTGTATGCATTTTAATAGAATGTATTTAAACAAACTGTTTATTTTTTCTAGTTAGTTGACGCTTAATGTATATTTAAGTACATATTTTTTATGTTTTGGATGTATATTTGCATGCATACTTTGGAGTTTTTAATGCATGACTATCCAAAGGCTATTCATGAGAATTGCGTGATAACTATGGCATGCAAAGGTCCAGCATTTTAAAATTAGTAGCTCCTGTGTCCAAACATGTGCACCTTGAAGACAGAATTCTAAATTTTTTAAACAGATTAAAAAAATAATTAAATCTGAGTCGGAAAAAATAAAATGACGAGATTTTTTTTTTCTGTATCTTTGAAGCAAACAAAAGAGCTGCCCGGGGTAGCCATACAAACTCGGACAATGCCAGGTACTTGTGCTATTTCACAATAAAATAAGATTTGAATTTTAGATTTAGCTTAGTATTCAAATAATTACATTAATGCCCTTTTGGTACTTACTTCTTTTTTTCCAACGAGCTATTTTGTATACAACGTCTGACTACCTGTTCGTGCTGACTGCATTAATAGATTAGGATTTCGAAAGGATTTTAACACGGTAGAATGCCAAAGGGTATGTGTGTGTGTGTACCAAGTCTTACTACGCGTCTGGGTTATTCAAATAGCTACGCTGATGGATTAGAGATAAGGTAGGCCGCATTCATTAGAGGGGAGAGTAGAAAGCCATTTAAGGAAAACAACAACTCAGTACACCCGATCGGGATTTGAGCTCAGATCTTCTAGTCAACAGCAAATGAAGAAGGCAATGTTGGCACAATATTTTCATCGTAATCATCCTCATTAGGTCCAATAAATATGGTATAAGCGCTTGACTTTGATCCCGGAAACCATTTTACAACCATGGCCAAGGCACCATCCGGAAGTTTTTTCATCTCTTCTTGGTTTTCCACCCTCTCCCAAGACTGTTTGTCCTTATGTCTGTCTTCATGTGTGTGTATGCCCCCCATATTTTTCTGAATATCCTTACCTGAATATTTCATTAAAACTTGGTTTTTAGTTGTTATATGGTCATACATCGAGGCCATATCGTGGTTTTAATTCACGCTTCACAATTAAGGATAGTTTATCAATGACAGATTTTCATGAATACCTCTAACTATTTGGTTCAAATGTGATTTTTAGTGGAGTGTGTTACATAATAAGTAGCACTGAATACTTGTGTTTTTTAAGGAAAATTAATCTAAGTGTAGTTGACTGAGTTTTGTAAAATACAAGTTTTTGCGAAAATCTCTCTTTTTTTTGTTCAAGATGGTCTACCAAGAGAGAGAGAGAGAGAGTTTTTACATAGTAAATAATTATATATATACATACTTTTTTTATAAACCAAATATCCACATAACGGTAGTTGTAACATTTATTTTACTACTGACAGGAATATTCCTTTAAGTTTTATATTACGTCTAGTTCTTGCCTAAAAAAAGGGGGGAAGAGATAGTTCCGTATTATTTTAAATCCCTTCTTATTCTTACTAAACTAAGCCAAACTAAAGCCCCATCTACATATTCCGTATTCGTAAGTTGCGTATTACTCCGTAAGAGATCGACTCCACACTAACAGATTGCACTGTTTACAAAGTCCTTATCCTTAATTCCTTAGTCCTTACCACTCCATGGAAGTTGACTCAACTTTAACTTTCTAAGGACTAGTCAAAACTGACTGCTAAGGATTACCAGTCACAGCAAAGTAAGCGTGCGCGCGCATAGAAATGAAACCACCAATGGCATTAGCATAGCAATTGCACTAACTAGCTCATGTTTTAAATACATTATTTGTGATTGCACTTAACTTACCATTCATATGTAGCTTATCCTGGACGTTCTATCAAAATATGTTGTGTAGCTACTTTTGTTAATAATTGTTCAGCTGGGATATTGTCTGCTTGCGCCTATATTGCCATTTAAACTGCTTCAGTACTCGCGTGGTGGGTAGGTCGGGGAGCACAGTTGCCATATAGCGGGAGTTCGCGCGTTACTCAGTGACTGCCAAGAAATCTGGCAACGTGCATCGGTTGCTATGACAACTAACCTTCACGGATTGGTCGAGCATGTGACGAGCCTCCAATCACCACTCCAGTTGCACTGACCTCAATCCTAAAGGAGTTTAAAACGCAATATAGCTATATAAAAATTTCCTTTCGGAGAGTTTAATTGTACGTTGTTAATAATTTTCTCATAGGTCGGCACGGTCACGTGATTACGGATACGGAATATGGGCTGTGTAGACGTGATTTCCATTTCCAAGTACTAAAGGACTGTAAGGATGCAGAGCTTACTGACTCTGTAGATAGGACTTAACGAGCTAGTTTTGTTCTCCTTACCAGAGCGTCATGACGACGTAAGGCGTCCAGCACCAGATGAACGCCGCCACAATGGTTATGGTCATGCGCAGTGTTCGTGACCTTGCACGCTCAATGTTGGTCATATCGCTTCTGCGAAGGCGCATCCTTCCCCCGCTCTGTCTCTCTTCTTGGACGGTTGTGTCTGCAACAAGCATATCGAAATCCGGTTCCTAACAATTATTATAGTAGAACTGACATAGAAAATAAAATTCCCTTAGCAAGACAGTAAACTTATAGTTATAACCCTTTTCAAATTAAGTGCTTGTAAATGTCAATCAGCCTATATAATATTACTAAAGTTTAGTACGGTTTTACAAGTATATTTTCCTTTATAACCCATATCACCCCTCGGATAGCACCTAGTTTAGGTAGATAACATAGATCGAACCAGACATCACATCATGGTGTGGTTTTATGCACTCTACTTTAAAAAAGAGTGAAATCATTACAAATAAAACCATTTATCGTATCATATCCTTACTAACCGGCCCCGTAGTGAAGTGGTCAGAGAACCTGGCTACGAGTTGGTACCTTGGGGTTTTTTTTCCCCCTCAAAAGGGGAACTATTCCGATGGTCATCCCATCAGTGCTTAGCTAGCTAGGTATGAGTTAGGTTTAAGTGTTTCCACTGGTTCCACACCCTCATAATCACTATCAGCCTCGGGGTACGGCCAGACTGGGCGAGCGAGCGACTAAAATATAAAATAGAACACATTGGTTGTAATGAGAGGTGGCCAGACTGGAGCGAGCGAGCGAGCGACCCGGTACAGTCTAGCTTACAGGTGTTAGGCAATATTATTGTATGTTGGTTCCTTGAGTGCTAGGAAAACTTCTCATTTTGACATTTTTATTATTATCGATAGGTTTAGCACACTTGCTACTAACGGCCTAATTTAATTGGTTAGATCATAAACCATAAATATATAGATATATGTGTAAACCTATATGTTAAAATACTTCCAATATTATAAGCAGAGTAAGCCTTTACAAATCAGAATCACCATTAGCGTGGAGAGAGGATGGGAAAACCACAACAATAAATCACTTGTCAAAAACCACCCTCAGTTCACTGAGCCAAGAGTATAATCTTTACCTCCTCGTCAACAACTATCGAGAGATATCTGCTAATCACGCAATCGCTCGCTCGCCAGTTTGGCCACGCAGTCGCTCAGTCGCTCGCTCGCACGCTCGCACGCTTGTCATCTGTCCGAACCCTCATACTCACTATAACCATCATCTCATATCATCGGGACATGGAAAGAGCCTCCACGGAAAGGATGTACGATTAGTACATTCGGGCGTCCCTGGGCAATGATACACTAGTATTGGCTAATATTTCCACAAAATGTGCTACCAGTAATGTAGCTCAGAAGCGCAATATTATTATATGTTACTATTAAATTGACAAATTACACCTAGACACGGGAATCGAACTTAGAACCTTTGACTTGTACGTCAATACTCTCACCCCTGAGCTATCTAGGGGTCGTACCATGCTCAAGGTCATTCTTCATTCATATTTTAAGACAGAGTCTGTGATGGACATGTGGAAAATTGTCAGCTACAATAGAGTGAGGAATCACCTTAAGAATGGGATGACTCCTGGATAGCTCAGTGGTAAGAACGTTGACGTATTAGGCCGAAGGTCCTAGGTTCAATTCCCGTTTCAACCTTCAAGTCACTTATTTAGTTTAAATAATATAGTACTTAGAGGCAGAAATAAACATAATTAACAACTATAATAACTTGGCTATTTAATTAATTTATCTCATGTTCTATAAATATAACAAATTAAAAAAATTAAGATTAAAACTTTATTTGATTAATCCCAATTTTGCTGTTGTCAATTGAAGAATGTATAAAGTTGCACTCACTTACGCTTTCATTGACTCGTACGTAATCGTGTGTCTAATCTCCCGTTCAATTGACCGTTACCCGCTTTAGTGGTCACGTGGTCTAAGGCACTACTCTCGCACTGACTAGACTGCCGAGGACGGGGAGATCTAGTTCGAATCTTGCTGGGTTCACTGAGGTAGCTTTTCCAAAACGGTTTTCCACTCTCCCTCCACGAAAATTCGGGTAAAATTCCTCTAAATATAGCCTTCCTAAACACTAATAAAACTAGCGTAAGTAGTACATAAGCGTATAACCCGAACGGTTAGAAAGACGCGGTGCTAAAAACATAAATAAAAAATTCTACGGTTAGATGGGCTCATAAAACAATACTTGACATATTAGTTAGTTTGACACTCAGGCCGCGACCCCACACCTTGGAAATAAATTGAATGCACTATTTGCCTATATTGACGTCATTGCCAGAAATAGTTGTCCCGTCTATTGCAGGGGCAATGGCTAGTAATGCGCAGTAAAAATAATTATAAAATATACATACTACTATATAATAAAAATAATAATAATAATAATAATAATAATAAATAATAATAAATTATTATGAGCATTTTGTATTAATATAGTTTGTTTCATTCTACCCGTATCCCTGATATATTTCTTTGGATCTTTTATTATTTTACTATTATTCTCTTTCAAATTCAAATCTCCCTACATTGACGAAATGTTGATCAAAATTAGTTTCATTGAACTCAATTATATTGGAATGGAAATACAATTGTTTAGAACTATACTTTTGCAAAATAACTCTATTAAAATATATCATAAAATGATTTAAAGCTTGAAAGTGGTTTAGCCCAATCGAATAGTTACGAGGCAAGCATATTTGGCCTACTTCTATTTATCGTGTATCTATATTTATTTTAATCCCTATTTTGGCTATTCGTAGCCGTTATCTAAATAAACAGTATTTTAGGTTGGATTTTAAGTAAATTCATTACACTATCCTGGAGAGAGGGTACTAAATTACTAATCATTATAAATAACTTAAGTTATCGATACAATAACAGCCTTTAATAATATTTTAATTAATAAGTACAAAATACAAGGGCCTGCAATAAAGCATTCATATTATTATACAAAGGTTTATAGGCTAGTATTTATACCTAAGTATGTATCGCTTGATTTATTCACCTCCCATCTATATTAATTAGAGCCAGTAATTTTTTCATAATTAAAACTTCATTCACTTTAAAAGTCTTGTATCTCACACTGACTGAGATAGCTACAAAAAATACACAACATTAGAATTCTAAACACGCACTCGCAATAAAGTTTTTTTTTATTAAACGTGACATACATAAATCATACGTGTGTTCAGAATCGTGTGAGTTCATAGTAGTCTAAGTAAAATTATATTAAAACTCTAAAATATAAAAAAGGGCAAAATATCATCTCTCATAATCTATATTAAATAAACTAGAAGAAAGGAAAATATTACGGTAAACGTAAGCGAGGAAAAAAAAAATTCTCGAACAGGAAATTAGGAGGGATTCTACAAATAAAAACACAAAGCCAGATATCTACTGAGGTTTAGTAATTCTACACCAGGGACTCTCTTATGAACCAGCAATTAGGAACGATCCCATAGGATCACTTTAAAAAAAAGCATCATGTTTTACTACCCATTCGAGTTATACAAATGTGTACTTATTACGATAATATGTTAGAGATGAGGAGGGTTAAATTTAGAGGAAGTAAACCCACACTATCATGGAGGATCAGTAATTTTTTTTTTAGTAAAAACCACCTCCAATACACACAACCAGAGTTAGAACTCAGATCTCCCCGTAAATTGCCAGTTCGGTCTATTACGAGGCCGACGCCTTGGATCATTCGACCACAGACTTGGATATTCTATTATTATATACACACATTTCTAGTTTCCTAGATTCTCTTTGTGTGCTCATACTTTATCTGAAGCAAAGGATAAGATTTTTATTTGTTTGTGGGCCATAACAAAACAAGGTGTAAACTTAAATGGTTATGCTTAAAACTCCAAGAGCTCGTATTATCAACTACTGACGGCTCTCAAAAGTGCCATATAGACAAGCACTCATTCGTATCCCTAAGTGGATTGATAACTTACACATGATGTAAAGTAAAATTACTCACAATCATAACACTAAACTCTTTATTTATTTCTGTTATTGATAACTCTCACATGATAAGAATTTATGCAAAGGTGAAGGACTCACAAAGATGAGACTCACCTCTCGATTCATTGCTGTTCTTGGATATCTCACACATGATACAGGTGTATGCAAAGGTGAAGGACTCACAAAGATGAGACTCACCTCTCGATTCATTGCTGTTCTTGGATATCTCACACATGATACAGGTGTATGCAAAGTAGAAGGACTCACAAAGATAGCACTCACCTCTCGATTCATTGCTGTTCTTGGATATCTCACACAAGATACAAGTGTATTCAACGTGGAAGGACTCGCAAAGATATCACTCACCTCTCGATTCATTGCTGTTCTTGGATATCTCACACATGATACAGGTGTATGCAAAGTGGAAGGACTCACAAAGATAGCACTCACCTCTCAATTCATTGCTGTTCTTGGATATCTCACACAAGATACAAGTGTATGCAACGTGGAAGGACTCGCAAAGATATCACTCACCTCTCGATTCATTGCTGTTCTTGGATATCTCACACATGATACAGGTGTATGCAAAGTGGAAGGACTCACAAAGATAGCACTCACCTCTCAATTCATTGCTGTTCTTGGATATCTCACACATGCAAGTGAAGGACTACAAAGATAGCACTCACCTCTCGATTCATTGCTGTTCTTGGATATCTCAACATGCAAGTAGAAGGACTCACAAAGATAGCACTCACCTCTCGATTCATTGCTGTTCTTGGATATCTCACTACATGATACAGGTGTATGCAAAGTGAAGGACTCACAAAGATAGCACTCACCTCTCGATTCATTGCTGTTCTTGGATATCTCACACATGATACAGGTGTATGCAAAGTGAAGGACTCACAAAGATGAGACTCACCTCTCGATTCATTGCTGTTCTTGATATCTCACACATGCAAAGTGAAGGACTCACAAAGATAGCACTCACCTCTCGATTCATTGCTGTTCTTGGATATCTCACACATGATACAGGTGTATGCAAAGCAGATGACTATCAGCGGGATGAAGTACATGGCCACGACGCAGAACAGATTGTACGCTATCTCCTGGGACCGGGACGTGAAGAACCCGAACGTGACACACTGGTGGAAGTCCTTGTACTCGGGGTGTTGGGACACGTGGAAAACAAGGCTCTGAAACAAACATCGTTTTGATACGAGAGTTTCAAACTTGAACTGGAACTAGTTAATACTTTTTTTCATTTAACGCATTATAACCGTAAAAAATTCCTGTTTCAAGACTATGACAGATCCGGACGTGTCGCTGAACTAAAAAATAATGGGTGCTTAAAATTCTGCCAGTCCCTTGGTACAGCTGGCTGCACGCATGGCTACCAACTTTTTCTTTAGATGTTATATGGGCATACCCAGAGACCAATCGTGATTTTGATTGTAGCTCTAAAATTAAGCGTTGTTTACATATAGCTGATTTTTTGAAAACTCAACATTTTTTGAAATTTAAAAACTTTGTTTTAATTAAGTATTGCAAGAGTGTTCAGCATAATGTATAAGAACATTTTTTTAATAAAAAATTATAGTTTGATTTTCATTGAATAATAGTGGCTTTTTTTGAGAATGGGATTTTTTTAAATTGGCTATACCATTTTAATTTTTCAAAATTAATTATTAAAATATTTTGTTTGTTCGTAGAAAAAATATTAAAAGTAGTTTAGAGATAACAGATTTTTAAAATTTGTCCCTAATAATAAAAGGGACAGGTTTGCTATATAACACAGAAAGCAGGTCAAATAAAAGCAAGTTTAGTGATTACTAAGTTTCAGAGTACAATAAAAGGTTATTTGATAGTTATAAAGGTTATTTTCATCTGTTTCACAAAATATACAACAAGCTGTAATCGTATCGCAGTGTGTTAGAAAGCAAAGAGATACAACATGTTACTTTAAAGAGAGTTAAGTTGTAGCATAATAGCTTGTACCTCATGTTTATAGCGCAACAATAGAAAACCACAACAAAATAGTGTTACTTGACATCATAATTTCTACAAAGGTTTTGGTGATCACAAATACATTTACAGTGGCCAAAACAGTAAGCTTATGTTTTTCCAATAGTTGCCATACAGTTCCCTCAGAGATATAAAGATTATTCCAATCAACCAATATATTTTAAGTCCGAGGATGACACTTCAGAACTATAAAGAAGATAGAGAAGACCGTCCCATTCCAGTTCTGTCGGAATAATTGAAAGTTTATGGTTTGGAAATTCCCAGGATTTTTTAAAATACTTTTTATGTTGAGGTTTGGAGATAAATAAACGGGAACTGGGAAGTTTTGAAATAGTATTCATTTATAAATTAAATAACCCAATATTCACTAGAAAGAAAAGAAACAAAGTAACATGATGGCAATTTCTCAATGGAAATAGTCACAGAAGATGAATTAAACATGAAACTGAATAAAATAAATCAAAGCAATCATAAAACACAATTAGATATAAAAAAAGAACCTAAAAGAAACATTTTAAAGTTTTGAAATCAGAGGTTAGCCAAATTCTGATTTGGACCTCCTATTTGAAGAAATATTAACCATAATACCTATCTCTACGAAAATGATAGGATTTTATTTTTATTTTTAGGAGGTTTGTAACAAAAATTTGTAACAGATTTTCAGATAGATCTATCAAGTCCTTAATGTTTATGAAAATTAATTTTATAAAAAATGCTGATCAAATAAATTTTCAAGAATACAAAATTTCCAAAAGTTAAATATAAAAAGATAAATAAAATGTTATGGTTTTGATAATTTTAGTATGCTTTGGAGAAAAAAAATATAAGTAAAATAAAATCATATTGTTTTGTAACCTTAGATTTTATACTTTTCTTATCTCAAACATAATAGATTACAAAATATGTTGAATTTTTTCCCTTCGAAAGTTCCCGACTCCCAGGAAATTTGGAGTCGGGAAAAATCACAATCTCTACGGAGTATGCAGAATAAGATTTCTCATATGGGAATGGACGTGGTCTTTGGGAAAGCATACGCTTTTGGACGGATGATATGGTCTTTTATTGATTATCGGTGGTTTCAAAAACATAATTTTAGGATACAATGTATTGGTATATATTTTTAGAACCACGTTCAAATACTCGTTCGGGCTATACGCATGCCATAATATTAGTATGGCTGTTCATATCAACAAAAAGGTTGAAATTATTGTAATTTAGGGAATGTTCGTATAGAGGAGACCACGATTAAATTAATCTAAATTATTTGAAAAATGACAAATGGACGTGAGATTCGAGCCCGAGACCTTTGACCTAGCACGCCAATTCTCTACTCTGAGCTATCCAGAATTCATCCCGTGCTCATTCGCTTTAATTAAAATCTTGTATTTTATACTAAGCAACATAAAAGCCCTCCTGAGTCGCAGATGGCTGTGGTATTTGATATCTTGAGATATTGTTGGTCACTCATATGTATCTGACAATTCCCACACATCCATCACAGACTCAGCCTTAATCTATGAGTGAAGAATGACCCTGAGCATGGGACTTTTCCTAGATATATAAATGGTATAAAGCATTGGAGTACTAAACCAAAGGTCCCGAAAACTAACTCAAAGTAAGGCCGAGATTAGAACCTCAACTTCTCTACCACTGAAGATTCAGTATATTGCGATCAAGATGCCTTAGACTGCGTAGCCACAGGTGCGAATTTTACTACAGTCACTGGTCTTGCTTTGTGCTCTTCGTTCTTCAGAAGTCCACAAAGGTCCCTGAGCGGTTTGTACAAATCAAACGACGAAGACCTCATCAGTGAAGAATTTAAGGCCTTTCATCATTATTGATATTCCACTGCAGCGGGCCCAAGTATGTATACAAACAAGCCACTTCTATGACACAACTCTTCCTCCAGTGTCTTCTCCCATTGTGGATTCCTTTTGGCTAGGTCTCTTTTCACTGTTTTTTTTTTCCCAACGACATCTTGATCTCTTTCCCTCCACTATCTTTTAAAAACAGGCCCTTGGTGCTATTAAAGGTGCCATTCTCATCATACGGTCAAACCATCTTAGTCATGTCACTTCCAGAAGGTCAATCTACACTTTGTTGTAATACTATTTTGAGGCGTATTTCTTCATTTCTGATTCTGTCCCGTCTGTTTTTCTGAACACTCGCTCGAAGGAATTTCATTTCAACTGCTTGTATTCGGCTGTGGTCACTTCTAGTCAGAGTTGCTGCTTCTAGTTCGTAGGCCAGGATGGGCAGAAGGTATGTTTTATACAAAGTGTTCCATAATTATATCCCTATTTTTATTGCAGCATTATTCTATGATTAATGACGTAACATGGTTCCTTCCACTTGTAGAATGAACTATGGTCCTTGACATTTTAGATTTCTATATAAACACCAGCATTAGCAGCACATTTTTGCTGGTGGGGTTGAATGTCCTTGACAGGCCGTTGTAACATGTTTCCTGGTACAAGTGCACATTCCTCCCTAACCTTAGCTTCCAACGTGTCCAAATAACGTGGTTTTCTGGCATACACTTTCTCTTTAAAGTGCCCCATAGAAAGAATATCAATTAGGTTAAGTTTGGGCTTCTCGATGGCCACTCAACATTTTAGCGACACCCAATAATCCGGTCAGTAAAAGCATTGTCAGGCCATGCCCGTGATATCAGTAGAAAATAGAGCGGCTCCTCATCACGAAGTGCATATCGTCCACATCGTCCCAGGCCACAAAACTGGGATGAACGAAATTTTCTAGCATGTGCACGTACCTCTCCGAATTCATCATATCACGAAGAATGTACTCGTGAAGAAGAGTATCACTACGCATACCACACCACACAGTAACCGAGGGATGTGAGTGCAATTTTTCAACAGTAACATTCGGATATTACGCACAGTAATGGCAGTTGTGGCGATTGACGAACTTACCCACATAGAACATGGCTTTCTCTGAGCATAGAATGTTATTAACGATATTTGGTTCCTCTTCCATCCATGCTAGCATGGATTCAGTGAACTCCATCTTGATGTCACAGTACTCCAATGTCAACACATGAACAAGGTGTGGTTTCCATATACACTACTGAAACTCCTTCATTATTCGTTGGATCGAACCATATGACAAACCAGATTCCCGCTTGTATTGGCTCAGGGACTTCATGGGACTTGGCACAAATGACTTGGCAACGCCAGCTTTAGCCTCTTCTGTGACAACTGCCTTTGAACGCCCGGAACCATTCTGTTGAGTAACTGAACCCGTCCACATCGAATTCGCGAGAAGTCTTTTTTTTTTTACATCAAGTCTCACGTATCTCCCCTTGTCCCCCCAAACCATCTCTGCCTCATTAGGGGCGACTGCCACACCTCCATCCTAGCATCCTAGCACGGTCAAAAACGAATAGTAGTGCTGCCATCTTGATTATTCGTGGTCAGAACTAAAATAGACAAATAACTTGTAGTAATCATGCAATGTGTGCTGAGCACATTTTTTTTTGCATAATAAAATACTTTATTTATGTTTTATTTGTGCAGCGAACATAAGACTAACTTTCAACTTCTTTTTGAATTACGTCTATACACTTGAATTATTTTGAGTTGGTGCCAGAGTTTGAAATTTGAACAGCACTGTGGTTTCCTGAATGCTTTCCAGCCCATTGTTGGAGGGGTAAAGACTTATTTTGTGGGGGGGAGTCTGTGCTGAGAAATTTTTTAAATAAAATAAAAGAGTGTGTTTATGTTTTATTTGTGTGGCAAACGTAAAAATAGCTTTCATATTCTTTTTGGACTACGTCTAAACACTTAAATAATTTTGATTTGTTGCCAGAGTTCGCGTACTGTTTGGTGGTGATCAAGCAACAGACTTTTGACACGTGATGTCGTCCATTACGCAGTAGGTGAAGGGGGGGTGGGTCTGGGTTGAGTGGTGTGCGAGTTCGACAGATGGTGACACTGACGTTGGTAGTTTCGGAACGATTTTCTTTAACATTATTATTTTATGTGCTCATTTTCCTTTGTTTTCTTTATTAATAGTATAAAATATTATCTTTTGTTTTTCTATGTTTAAAATAATTATATTTGTTTATTTTTAGAACTAGGGTTCAAACATTAACGGTTTGCCGCCTTTTGGCTGTATGATAGATTGTGTGGACCTTTTGCCGGACACACGCTACCCTATTTTCATTGTAGGTGGTCGAGTTTGTTATCGGTTCCTTCTTTTATTATTCTATTTCGAGACGTAATGTAGTTTTATGTCCTTTTGTGATCTCTAGCATGGTGGCGGCGAGTAAGGGATTTATATAAATACTTTCTTTTATGTTGTAAGGTGAACTTGGTGAGTTTTATTGTTTTATTATCAACCTTATCCTTCGGCTTGCGTATGTGGTAGGTTATTTATTTATTGGGACTTCAGCATGACTTTTCTCTCTCTGAAGGTTATTTTATTTCCTTTAATATCAGTTAGTGAGAATCTTTTTCTTTCAGTTAATAATTCTGAAAAATAAATTCCTATGAGAAAGAAGGCAAATGGTTAATGTTTGTTTAACTTTCATATTATAAATATATGCCCTTGTAGACTACCTTTAATACTACTAGGAGGGGAAGGCTCTTATTTAGAATGATTTCCTTTGGTTTATTATGTATATTTTATAAAGTTAAGGGACCTTATTGTTTTGTTTCATCTTAATTCCTTTACTCTATCGTGGCCATTAATTATTGTTATTAAAAATTTTCATATCTTTTTAAGAATGAACTATCTAAAGTCTATCATGGTCATTAATTATTGGTTTTAAAATTCTTCATATATTGTTGAGGGTTATTCTATTTTCGTACATATTAATTCATACTTCCTTTTTCACTATATTAGAGAGAGAGAGAGAGAGATGAGTAATCGCCACGGAGAAAGTACAAATGACATAAAGCAGAGTACAGTATAACAGTAAAATTATTTATCTAACAACATTATTGACAGATCTACATTGAAATAAAAATAGGGACATACATATGGAGGAATCTCTAGTCACATAAAAGTTGGCGAACACAACTGTAGAAGTTCACAGCTGCTTTATTCCTGCTACTAATCTCGTGAGTAATTGTGTTGTCTTCTGAGATTATACCACCAAGATACTTGAAATATTTATATGTTTGATGTCATAGTCTTCCAATTTAAATTTGATTGGTTCATTTACTCTGCTTATCGTGAGGCACACTGTCTTCGATTTACTTATTTTTAATCTAAAATTGTCAAATTCTCCCCTCCAACAATCCAGTCTTCTCTGTACTTAACCTTCTGATTCGCCCCTTCCTTATAGATAAATTTAATAATATGGCGTCATTCCAATATTCTTATTTTTATAACTTTAAACTATTTTTCATCTACCTTCAATAATAGTAATAATAATAATAATAATAATAATAATAATAATAATAATAATAATAATAATAATAATAATAAAAAAGTTCGCCACCTCAACTAAGTTTGTGGTGTGTCTGTTTACTAAGCTGAGGGTCGCAGTTTCAATTCCTGTCATGGCAGAGGTTCAAAAAGTGTACGTTAAATATCAAAATAAAAAATTAGAATATAGTAGTAATGTAGGGGACAAGTATAGTTTTCATAGTTTTGGTTATTTCATCTACATTTAATAGTGTGTCAAGGAGTGTACCTTGAACATGGAAATCATGCCTTAGGTATTACATACCACCTCACCTGGATTGTGGCAATACTGTCTGAGCCAAGGCGGAAATGTAGCTCGGAATGATGACTGATTGCAATGGGACTGATTAAGGCCATTAGCTCAGTGAACTGGAAGGGCTTTGACCTATGCCTCATGGCACTGTGTTAAATAATTGGATTGGGAATGGTCTTGTCGACCACCTATAAACACAGGAAAACGTGTATTCGCCGCTATTTATAACTGTTTCGGGAAGACAGCAAAACATCGTTTATTCCAAATGTCTCATTTTTGCTAAATTCTCTAGTTTTTTTCCGTACCAGAATTTTTTTGTGATAAAATCTTATATAAAATCAATCACATGTTTTAAACTTCGAAATTTCTTTTGACCATATTAGGTTTTTTCACAGTACAAAGAAGACTGTAGACAGTAGAAAGTTCACTGATCGAGCTATGAGAATGATATAGATATCCACGTCTCAAGATAAATGAACCGGAGGTCTCCAGTCAACAAGGAAGAAGTTTAGAATCTTAAAACCCTTCTTATATAAACAAGGGCTAAGATTGGCCGTGGGGTCTAAGACAGAGGTGGCCAACATAATTTTCAATGTATCCACAGGTGTGGCAAATGAGAAGTGAAATTCGCCACACCAAATAAAATCGAGTTTTGAAAAAAGCACGCACTGTTTGAACAAGTTTGTTAAAAACCTTTACACTTCGACTACTCGGTTACAATTGAAAATGTAATAAAATATAATGTGAAATTTGACAATATTTTTGTTTCACAGTTCGGAGAGACATTGGCTGAATATCTTAACTTAATGCACTTGAGTAATGCTTTCAATAATATGTAGGAAATCAAATTACAATCAGCACATGCTGTCAGGAAAGAAGTCTATTTTACTGTGAAAGATGGCAAACGCAAATTCGTCACAATTTTATGGATTTTACTCTGCTTGGCAGACGTGATCGTGTGCAGTGACAGATTTATATTTTTGCTGCCTAGGGGTTACATGGATCTTGCCCTTCCAATCCAAAAATCCCTTCAGACATGTGTGGCATGTTACAATAAAATAAAATAACATTTAAATATAATACTCACTCCATCATCCCTGAAGAGACACCACCCGTAAAGCCGTTTACACATTCCAACCCCACCCCATGCTGCGTGTATATAACGCACCGTCAAACTAGCGAGAGCTGCAGTGGTCAATATCACGTATCATGACAGAAACGTCACGCCCCGAGACTAATGGGTAGAGATAGGGTAAAATACCATTAATTTTCAGGTTTTTTTAGCATTAATCATTGGAAATTTAGCGTTTTGTGGCATAATTTAGCATTTTGTAGCAAAATAGGTAAAAATGTCTTTCGTCAATGTTTTTAGGGCCTATACAAAGGATTTATGATAAAAGCAACGACTAACGGAATGTGGCGATTAGCCGGATGGGCTGTGGAAGACACAGGATGCAAGTAAAACCCGAGCTGAAGCACACAGACGAGTGAAACTCAATGATTTTTTAATCACTTATTTCCGCTGAAAAACATCGTTTTATAGAAATTCTCAGCATTTTATTTAAATGCACAGCATTTTCAGGGAATTCACGTCTATTTCGCTAAATAGAATAATTTAGCTAAAATACTCTCAAAATCACGTTTTTCGCGTTAATTCGCCAAATAAAAATCGCTTTAAACACTTTCAAATGCCATGAAACGCAAAGAAAACTTATAAATACCCTACTTTCGACCCTTTTTTTCTTTTCGCGTTTTTCGCAAAAGCGAATTTACCCTATCTCTACTAATGGGGTAGAGGATGGTAGAATAATCCGGCATGTTCCACAACCTTCTGTGTCAGCACCAGATGTTCCATTGAGCCAACGCATGCGCTGTGTTCCCCCTTACTTTCCTCTTTCCACCTTTCCTTGTGTTACTCTGGTTTCGTCTCAGGGATCACGTGGTTATACTATTGAACTATATATTGGCATGTTTCGACTGTAGGTTTACTCATTATACCACCGGCTTCAGCGAAGGTAAGCAGCGCTATCCGTGGCAGATGTAATAAGTATATATTTTCAAAAATCTCTTTTTGGACTTAAATATGTATTTAATTGCTGATTAATTCTATTTGGGCTCAAATCTCAATGTTTTTCTAAATATCCATTTTGAGACTTATATATTTACTAATTTATTAGTTAGCCACTAGATGGCCAGTTTATGTAACTAAAATTAATACGATGGGCTCTTGCCATCACATTTCTCTTTTTTGAGGTCACTTTGATATTTTGATGATTAATTATTCGTTGTCACCAGATGACTTTGTTTAGTTATTTAAGGACCTATTTAGTGATTTGTACCCAGGCCGCTAGTCTTACGCCTGTTTGTAATTCAACTTGTCACTATGCAACTAGTTGGCCAGTTTATAATTTAATAATAAATCATGTATTATGGACTCTAGTCTTCCCATTTATCTATTTGAGGTCACTTTAATATGCTGAAGTTTAAATAATTAGGTTGTTGCTTGACAGCAAATTTATATTTTGTCAGAAATACATTTTATGTGATGGGTTTTGGCCTTTTATTGTTAGTCTGTCACATGGTGACGTTGTTTGGTTATTTTTGGCCATAATTAGTAATTTTGTATCCTGGCCTCTAGTCTCATACTGTACTCATACTGTACTGTGTTTTAACTTGTTTCTAGACTTATGGATGGCTAGCTTGCTGCTGATTCTAAACTAGCTCGCCCGTGAGCTGGCATTCCCTAATGGTAACTTTTTCTTAACTTTAGACTAATAGGTAGCGCCGGCCCTTGTTTTTAGTAAAATTGAAACCCATAACATTTGTATGTTATGTTTCTGACAAGCCTCCCTACTAGGAAAATAGCAAACCTATTTCCTTAATAATTGTATAATGTAGTAACTTATGTTTATGATAGTTTGTTGGTCCCCTTTGGACGAGGTTTGAAATAATTTGACACTTTACGAGTATATTTAGTCACGTAAGACTTCCAGTCTTAGCCTTAACTAGGCCGATACCCATTCCAGGCAACCTCACTATTTAATCTTTATTTCTTTATACTTTATTATAAATTTAATTATTGTTTACCTAAGTAAATATTTCTTATATTAATTCATTATTATTTTATATAATTATCACATTTTTCTGTCTACCGCCCCTTTTTTCATTAATTTATTTTTGTAAGGGTGGTACAGTTTGCTCTCTTGTGTTTTTGCACGCGTTTTCTCTTTAGTTCTCACAGTGTTTTTCTCAAAGGTGAACGAGCGTCACCCCTGCGGCTCAACTTCTAAGTCTCTTTTTGTGTTTTGCACTCTCTTTCGTTAGACCCCATACTCATCCTAACTTCTGTAACTGTGCGTCTGACCATAATCCACCGAGATCATCCCATCACAACCCCAGGTAAGCCTACTTGGGTTACTGCTTCACCGGATCTTCAGCAGCAGGTAGGATCTCACCAAATATGTCTACTTAAGCACACATTAAAATAATTCTCTCTATCTCTCTCAACGCACACATTTAAATAATTCTCTCTCTCTCTCAACATATTAAAATCACTTACTGCTATACTATTGTTATGTTTGTACATATCTATTGCCTTTTCTAATATTTAATAAATGTCAATATTTGCTACCGGTTGCCATTTTATTTCCTCTTGGGAAATTTAGCGCTGGGGGCTTCAACCCCTACCCACAGTCACCCTCTCACCCCTCAGACCCTAGTCTTGTGTAAACTATAGATTAAACACCAAACAGAGAAGTATATGAATAATAGTAATAGGAGACTTACGGTATAACATAACCATGCATGTAGCCTATACATACCCTTGACTCTGACTGTAATGATCACTAAAAAAACTCAAACCTAGCTTTTCGTTGTTCAGCTACCTTTCAGCTGCTGCTGGCTTTTGTTTCAATACTGTTTTTAAATTTAAATAGTGATCTAGCCCCCCGCTCCCAGCCCGGCAAATCTTGCCTTTAAATATATTGAAATAAAAAGGCCTATCTACACAGCTGCGATTCAATGTTGCATGATTCATTGCAACATCTCGACAACATTGTACCTCAACAATGTATCCTAGTGAGTATTAGGCTTTAGGCGATGGTTTCCAAACTTTTGCAGGATTTAACCCCAATTTTTCTCTCCAAGGCCATCGCGACCCCTTGATAACTTGCAAGCATTCAAAACCGGGTTTTTGTTCAGTGTTCTCATAGAGTCTTTCTATCCGTTGGGGTTCTCCACATTTTTTTTATTTGCGGTATTAAACGTGCACTTTATAAACTTACTGTTTATATCATCACACGAGAATTTCTATGAGCGAGAACGAAAAGACGTATCAATTTTGTCGGGAAATGTATTTTCACATACCTTCCAGGGTTCTTTTACATAGCACAATTGACATCACAATTGACATGGGACCAACGGCTTTACTTCCCCTCCGAAGGAAGTTGTGCTACGGATTTTTTTTCGCTCAAAAAAAATCCGCCGACCGCAACTGGGTTTGAACCCATGAACATCGGGTCCTGAGGCGAGAATTTTACCACAAGACCACCGATGTTGACCACTCCACATTTAATTACTCAAGCGAAGTAGGTAAAATTGAGAGGAAATGTGCCTTTATTTGTATGGTGGTAAAGGGGGAAACTTTTGAGTAAAAATCACCCCCATTACACCTGGCCATAATTACATTCCTGACCTCTTCATCAACGACAAATCAAAAGAGCATGACGTTGAGTTCACGTCCCCATCGATGGTTGATTTAATTATTATATAAACGCGACTAAGATGCAAAAGAGAATCAACAGTCCCAGAAGGGATTACTGGATTTTATGTTAGCAGCATAACAAGGCTGCCCCAGTTAACTAAGTCACCAAGAAACTATCAGGATAGCCAAAAGGATCCTAAGCAGTAACTTGATATTTCTTTTTTATTATTTTATCCAATTACGTTTCTATTTGAAAATTGCCTTGCTATAATCATTAAAATTACTTAGAAAAGTAAATATAAAGCTGAAACCTTAATTAACACCGCGATTCCACCCAAAACACACCTCAACCCATTGTGGGTTCGTGACCCCAATTCGAGAACCACTGGACTAAGGCGTCACTTTTGCAATAAGCTAAACTTCCAATGATGAGGAAACCAGCGTTCGAGTCCCGGTCGGGTGTGTTGACTATGTCTTCCCTAAATATTTTCTCACTCTCTTCCCCGCAAATGTGGGTACACTTCCTCTAAATTAAACCTTCCTCATCCCTAACACATTGGTGAAATTAATACATATGCGTACAGCCCGAACGAGTAGTACGACGCGACGATAAAAATATATTATGTGTGTAAAGTTGGTAACAGTGTACTGGCGGCGTTTGCTGTGGATAATAAAGTGCGTCATCCAGAGTAGATGGGGGTGACCGTTCTTTACAAGTGAGGCCACGTGCTGAAAGGGATGGGAGGAAGGGGAGGTGGTTGGGAATTGCTTTCAGGAAATAAGGGCCCCCAGCGGGGTATTTTCATTTACTTTCATTTCATAAATATTTATAAGTATGATTTTCAAGGATTCTAGGGAGTTATCATCTAGAGAGTTTTTTTTGCCTTTGGATTCTTGCCATTTCAGTTATATATAGATTATAATAATAATAATAATAATATAATAATAATAATAATAAAATATAATAATAATAAAGAATAATACTATTGCACATCTGGGCTACATCATTCGTAGCCCAGTAGTTGAAAGATTAGCCAATACTAACGTACCATTGGCCAGGGGATGCCCGAATGTACTAATCGTACCTTTCCGTGGAGGCTCTTTCCATGTCCCGATAATATGAGATGATGTTGGTAGTAAGTATGAGGGTGTGAATCTAGTGGAAACTCTTAATCCTAACTAACCAAACCCTGGTGGCCGTTGGGGTAATTCCTCTTTAGGGAAAAATAACCAAGGTACTAGGGAATCGAACTGGGGACCCTTAGGTTCGTAGCCAGGTGCACTGATAACTACACCACGGGACCGGTTTATATAATGGATATATATAAAGGATGTTTGTGTGTATATATAATTATATATATATATATTGGATATATATGATTATTTCACGTGCAGCTTTTAACATTATATAATTATATATGTTAATATATATATAGCGTTAAACATGATACATACATATCAACAGTTTATATATATACTGGCGCAGCCAGGATTTGTTTGTGGAAAGGGGGGGCGGGCTAGTTTCACTGACCAACTAAGGGCCAGTCTTATGGCTACGGGCTGAATATTGCTATCGGGAGGTTAAAGTTAGCAACCAGTTAAAGGTTATCAGCCACTTCAATATTTTATCCAGCATCTGTAGGATAAATATATCTTTATGTAGAAAAGCAATGTTGGTACTGTTTTACTGATGCACGCATGCGTATAAGCCCAGACGCTACCGCTACAACTTAAGCGAGGGGTGAGAGCGTTCAACATTTGTTAAATAATGGTGGCTAAAACGATGCGAGTAAACAGATGGTGTCACGTGTGCGCAGAAGCTAAGATGACTGTAAGTACTAATTTCGGTGCCTAGAGGCGGTACAAGTGTCTAAGGAGTGGAATTAAATAACAGTTAAGGAACGTATCTTTAATACACCATTCAAGTAACATTTTATGTATTTTCCCCGTTTACATTTCTTAATTACATCCATTCTCTTACATTTAATAAAGTTATAATGTCGAATATATTAAAAACCACATTGATTGATCTGGACGACACTTATGCTAATCAACAATTATCTAATTGATTATTTCTTTGGTTAACATGGTTTGCAACTTCTTGACCTGATACAAGCTCTAACAATAACATATTTTAATATTGTGTGCTATGTTATTAGGAATATTTTAATTCAATTTTAACACGTTTCATGTGTAATTCAATTTTAATATGTTTGAATTGTGTAACAGCTCTTATTATTTATTTCCTAAATTTTATTAAATTATCTTTCATATAATTGTCAATTTGCCATCTTATTATTAATCACATTTGATTAATCCTATCATTTGTTGTAACTGCATAATTGGCTTATTTACTGTTCCTAGATTTTATTAAATTGATCTCATGTAATTATCGCTTGTAATAACACTCCAGTTCTGTTCAACTATATAGAACATTAGGTATGGAAACATGGTAATACTTTGTACGTAAAACGTAACTTTGTCACTAATTGGGAGAAAATGAATAATGCCTTAAGCAATATATCCCTATTAATGAAAACTTTCCTTTTGTATACTCTTAACCAGAACTTTAGTCTTGTATACCTACGAGAGATAGTTGCAAGTTTTGACGTGGTTCTGAAGTAATTGTATTTTGAGAATTAGAGTCGGTTGGGCCCAATTGTTAATGCTATTGCAGTTTTTTCTATCTAGTCTATCATATAATATTGCCTGTTGTGATGTTAGGATCTATGATACTGCTATAGATCGAGCAGTACGTTTTATGAAAATAGGAATTATTAAATTTGATTAATTGTTTATATCATTCTAATATATACCTTTATTTACCTTTTTGAAATGAATATTATTCTATCAAATAAATACCAAAGCAAATTTTATAATTGAACTTCTCTGTTATGCTACCTACTTCGCCTGATAAGCTACCGGTTTTATCTTTTATTGTTGATATATATATATATATATATATCTATTTATATATATAGATAAATATATTCCCTTTTTGGCAACTTAAGTGTTGTGTGAAGAGATCCGGCTTAGAACAGTTATCACACACACACACACACACACACACACACACACACACACACACACACACACACACACACACACACACACACACACACACACACACACACACACACACACATACATACATATATATATTTGAGTTGTTCAAAAGGAGTCATTCTGCAATTTCCTTTTTTTTTTTTTTGCTATTGTAGTGTGGCACGTCCTTCCTTTGATCCCTTAAGGACGAAGGATGGGTGCAACTCGAAAAACAACGATAATTAATATGTATCATTTGAAACATAGAATTAACCTAATGTAATCTTAGCCATTGACTTTAAACCAAAGAACATTCGTCAATAACAAACAAGTATGGCTACCACAAGGCATTTCAAACACTGAAACAGAAGATAGTTTCGGTCTGATGTGTATACTGTGGTTTAATTAATAAAGTTTATCCTCGCATTCTAATTGGATGATACTAGGTTTATACTTTCTCAAATCCATGCTTGTTTCATAAATAAATAAAGTCAAACCAACGTTATATGTTGTAAGCTTTTCACTATTTGAATGCCATAATTGAAAATAATGTGCTTTAAATTTTGTTTTCGCACAATAGATTATGCAACAATCGCTAATAGCTATGCTTTATGCACGAATATAAGCCCAGATTTAGTTGATAGATAATTTACCTCTCTTCATCATATTTATTTATTTATTTAGCACCACGTCTTACTACCCGTTCGGGTACTAATTACACTAACGGATTAGGAATTGGGAAGGTTGAATTTAGAGGAAGTGAACCCGCATTTGCGTGGAGGGAGAGTGGAAAACCATTTAGGAGAAACCACCCCCTGTTCACCCGACCGAGATTCGAAACTCGATCTCCCCTTCCTCGGTGGTTTAGCTCAACACGACTGGCGCGTTAGAACTACGCCACCGAGGCGGGTCTCTTCAGCATAGTGTTCTATGTTGGATTAAGAGGATATCCAAAAATAATCTTATAAGCCCAGCCTTAGTTGATAGTTAATCTTCCCTCTATTGATCATAGTGTTCTGGGTTCGATTAATAGGATATCCAAAAATGTATCTTATAAGCCCAGCCTTCTTTGATAGTTAATCTTCCCTCTATTAATCATAGTATTCTGGGTTCGATTACAAGAGATATATAAAAATGTAGCCTAAAAACCCAGCCATAGTCTATAATTAATCTTCCCTCTGTTAATCATAGTGTTCTGGGTTCAGTTACAGAGGATATCCAAATATGTAGCCTATAACTATGAAATTAGGCTGTTCCGATTTCGCTTACATGATTAAATACAAATAGTTTTTTTTGTATCGATTTTAACCACTCGTCCGGGTTATCCGTATTTGTGCTAGGCATGAGCAAAATATAATTCAGAGTAAATCTACTCACATTTTCCGTGAAAATAAAACTGAAACGAGTACATCCGGTCGGGCTTCAAATTCCGTTCTTTCGGTCACTAGCAAACTAGAATAGATGGGATTGACGTTTAGTACACGTGCCTAATAATGTGGGTTATTTTATTCATTAAATAGATTAAATTTGATCTTTGGTAAATTTTTATTACTATTTTTATAACTGTCTGGGAAAAGTTTCCAATATTTATTTGAATACATTTTGATAAAAAAGCAAATTTAATCTACTTACGTGAATGGAAAAAACTTTTACTATCATACATATTGAATGGATCTCTTATGTGTATATTTGTAAAGCCCGTTTTTTTTATGTAAGATCCATACGGAAATGAGGTAATCGGTTCAAGGGGGAAGGTGGGGAGAATAACTTTGTTAATTTTTATCATATTTGTGAATAATACAAAATTAACAAACGTACCATGCACTTCGGTAGCCACGTGATCTAAACGCGCTACTCTTGCAGTAGACTAGACTGCTGATGAAGGCAAGATCGAGCTTCTAATCTCGGTCAGGTGTACTGAGGGTGTTTTTTTTCACCTATATGGTTTTCACTCTCTCTCCAAGCCAATATGGGCATGCTTCCTCTAAATATACCCTCCCTAATACCTAAAACCATTAGCGTGACTAGTACATAAGCGTATCCCCCGAACGGGTAGTAATATGCGGTTCTAAAACAAACAAAAAAGTACTGTTTTCTATGAATGCATAAACTGGTACCGCATTTGATTTGGCAATATTTTTTTCTCGTCCCCTAGCTGGAGTACCTTCAATTCTAGGGCCGCCAACATAATTTATATAATAATTATTGATATACTTTCCACTGGAATAACTATAGATCGAACTCTTTTATTTGTTTGATAAGTAATGATTACAGATACTCGTATTATACTATTATTTTCACTACCAGTTCTTGAAAAAGTAATTAAGCTTACGTCAATCTCTTATGTCAAAATAAAAATCTGTGTGTTGGGGGGGGGGGGGTTATTTTGCCTTCTGTAGCTTTTGAGTGTAACTTTTTTTACTAAAAAAATGATTTAATAATTGTAAATAATTTTAAAACAATATTTCTGAAAGTGAGAAATTTGACTATTAACTATATTATAAAATTACAATTATTTTATGTAAATATTGCTCAGCCCTTGGTAAGAAAGAGAGTTAATCCACTCATGATTATGTTTTCGATCAAACTCACGCAAAGGAGGTTTATTTTCTAAATTTTGTAAAGAAAAAATTATTCTAAGCTACTGTTTAATAGTCACAAATGTTATAATGTTAATATTGTCACTAAACATAATTTCTACTGCTTTTATAGGGCTTAGATTTTTTTGGTTATGTTTAGTGAAATAATGTATCTGTTCCAAGCTCTTGAGACACGCTAAAAGATATTAGCACTTGGGACCACGGTTAAAGATAACTCCATATATCTCTTTCACCCGTATTTATCTTACTAGAGGACAACGATATTTTACCATTTCACAGATTCGAACAAATATAATACTTCAAATGTTTTTGAGTAATACTTTAAGGAACTGCGTTTCAAAAATATTTACCGGAGTAGGATGTAATATATTTAATCCTTATTTTATTAGGTTTTGACTATTTATTCTTTTTACTATTGACGATAACTTTATGTTTATGATTTTAACTGTAAAGTGGTATGTTGTTTTGATATTTTATATTTATTACTTCACTTATTTTACTATAATGTATTGTGCTTTTGATTTTCATTATTGTAAAACATCAAGAGCTAAACAGTGCCTCAGGACAATAAACGAAATATATTAAATTATTAGGAATAGCTCTTTACCCGCTTCAGTGGCCGCGTGGTCTAAGGCGTCAATCTCGCAATACACTTGACTGCTGATGATGGGAAGATCGGGGTTTAAATCCCGGTCGTGTATACGGAGGGTGGTTTCCCCTCAATTGTTTTCCACTCTACATGCAAATGCTGGTACAGTTTCTCTAAATCCAACATTCTTCATCCCTAACTCATTAGCACAATAGGTACATATGAATATAACCTGAACAGGTAAGTAAGACTAAAAAAAATAAAAAAAATTAAAACTATCAGAAATAATTAACGTGCACTATCTGGAATATCATAACACGTCTTACAAACAGACCTAATTAAATAACACAAACAATAGCAAGTCTCCCGGTTGTATGTTCACCTCTGTGAAAGGTGAAATAGCCTAATTTCCCCTGGGAAACATTTTCCGACCTTACCGTGGACCAAACCATGTATTTTTATTGCAATAGGGAGATTTATTAAATCTCAACTACGGTTTGACAACCTGGTTGAGTGGTAGGTTCTGAATAGGAGAGCGAGGTACTCGTACTGAAGATAATTTAATTCAAAACAATACAACAACATAACATATAAAAATAAAATAGAGAAATAAACTTCAAAGCTTTTATTAAAAAAAGGAGTGAGACGTAGAACAATTTATCAGAATATTTTCGACTAGCATTTACCTGCAGATTCCCTCGCATTAAACATTACCAGCATATTCATCAACTTCAAATGATAGAAAATAACTAAAACTAGTAAAGAACAGTTCTTTATGCATGTACGAAGATTCACGAAGAAACACCAAATCCCTGCCCCCCCACCCCCACTCCCTGGCAACACCTCAGCTCACGTGTCATCTTATGTACCCCCCAACACCATCCGTGACGTATTTTCATTCCCAACGCCCGGTTTATTTTTAAAACTACTTCGCTTACTTATCTCAATCCTATGAATTCTTTTGAGTATACCGGCAACAAACAAACAAACAATCGAATGTAAGTACAAACAGTTTTATTATACTAATAGATAGTAAATAAATAGACCGAGAAAAAAAATTGTCACAAATATTTCCTTTCTCATCGCTTCTTGTTTATAAAAACAGTGCCCCCTTTAAATAATTAATTTATATTTGTTCTGATATCAGGGTTAAGTTAAAGTTGTGAAGATTTTTTCAAATTTGGTATCGCATTGCTGTCTAGAAAAGTCTTACAATCTTTCTTTGAAGGGGGTTGCGTTCAAAGTAAAGTTTTTTTCTAAGTGGAATCTGGGAGATCTAAACTCAAACACGAAATAAAAGTTTGGAGTATGTACAGTACAGATGGGAACGTTGAAAGATGGGGTTTTAGATATGAGTTGAAGAATCTTAAGAAGAAATATTTAATGTAAACATGAGAAATAAAACATAAAAATAAATAAACGAAAAACCAATGTGCATTATTGTGGGGAAGAATCTCTATTATAAGTAAGGTAACAAGAAATAATATTAAATAAAAAATATATCAAAAATAAACAATGTCAACAAAGTATTTGTAAAGGTTGGTGTAAGCCAGAATATTATATATCAAGGAAATAAATGAGAATAGATAAAAAAAATCAGGAGATAACCATAGAAAGTACATTAATCAGAAGTATTCAAAGAGGGAGGGTACTAATTAAGATGGACCACTAGTACTTTTTATTAAATTAAAAGCGTTACAATATATGTAAGGGGGGAATTAATATCACTTTTCAGTCTCTGGATAATTATATGTCCAAGCTAAACTCAAACAAAGAATTAACAATAGGTGATATTAAACAAAAATCAGTACAAACATTGTATACAATTATTTTGTCAGCGAACAGTAATAATTAAAATTTAGAACAATAGAAAAATGAAATATATAATATAACATGAAATTTCACGTATCAAATAGCATAAGAGAATATTAACAATACATATACGGTAAATAAAATTAGGTCTCTATGAGAATATTTTGTATTTAGTAAGACTCAATGCAATTTGGAAATAATAGAGTTGATATAAAAATATAAATTTTAAAATCTTGTGAATATTCTTTCATTTAAAATTTAAAATTATCCACATTTTTATTTTTAATAACTTGACTATAAGCGCAGATCGCTAGTAGTAACTAATATTATTATTAGAGCGTAAAACTGAAATTTTAATTGAGTGTGAACAAATTATATATATATATTGATCTTTCTTGGAATTTATTCACTTAATACACTCAAATAATAAACTTCTAAGGTGACAATTTGCCGGCCTGGTTATTAGAAGGGAATACAATGACGTCACGTTTACCTCAACTTACGATTTAAGACACTTTCAAGTTCCAACCCCCTTCGATGGCTGCATAGTCTAACGCGCTACTCTAATGTTGGACTAGACTGCTGAAGACGAGGAGATCGGGGTTCGATCCTACTGAGTTTGGTTTTCCTAAATGGTTTTCCACTCTCACTTCACGCAAATGCAGGTGCACTCAATATAAATTAATTTGCCTAATCCCTAACACATTCTTGCAATTAGTCATAAGCGTCTAACACAAACGGGCAGTAAAATGCGGTGCTAAAAAAAGGAATTTCCAAAAACGCCATAACAATAGCTACATCAGTTTAAGGAATCCATAATTGTGGTATTAAAACAATCGAGGCCGTAGAAAGACTTAGGTCGGGGGGGGGGGGGGGAGGGAGACTTCCCTCGAAGGTTCCATATATACGTATGAAGACTTTTATTCGCTAAAGTTATAGTACAATTTTATAGTGAAACATCCCACCCCCCTAGAAAAAAAATAGCTTTCCCCATTGAAAATTATCTTGACATAACATAATACAACATATTAAGTGATAGTAAAAATAATCAATAAAAATATAAAATCACATTTAAAAAACCCTTGAGTTGTATAACTAAACCTGAAAACTACACTGTAGAGTTTATATACCTTCAAATTATATTATGTTTGTATGTTTTCTCAATAAAATACACTATTGCTAGAAATAATAGTTTTGTTTGTGGTAACTATTTACTGACAACATATTTAATTTCTAAGTTTTACGGGTGGATATTGCTCAAACATCTTTTATAATTTAATGTTAGTGTTTATCTCTAATAAATTATTTCTCACAATATTTAAATAAATGTGCTATAGCTTCGTGTTAGCGTCACAGGAAATATTGTCTAAGTCATCTTAGAACATCTTAGAACCACGACCCAATATTAATGAAAGACAAACTTTCGTGACAAACATTGTTATAATGGGCATGAGGGTTGTGTGTATTTTTGTGTATCTAAAAAAATTCACTTTCCAATTTTTTTATTTCAATTTTTAAATGATTACACAATTTTTATATCTCAAAAAGATTTCACGTGACCCACAGTTTAGGAGCTACTGGTCTAGGATAAAATACATATACCATACTAACAAATTTGTTTTTTGTGTGTGTGTTAAAAAACAACTTTGACTTTACTCCGTATTAAAGTGTGAATAGATAAAGGAATATTATATATTTTTATGGTGCCTTTCGTGGGATCCTAGCTTACATTCTGTGTTGAATATTAGTCCATCCATCATCCGATGTGACATTGCTAAAGATTTAAACGTAAAAAAAATGAAAGAAAAAATGTTATGAACTCAAACAATTCTTTAGGTGGGATTTGTTTGACACCTTAGCTCAGTTGGTAGCGTGTTCGATTACTGGCACGGCCGAAAAATTTATCATTAGTGAGATATGGGTTTACCCTTTCACAGTCATGAATTAAGGGCAGGAGGACTGTATGTCATGTCTGTTTTAGATATAAGTTAATTTCTAGGTCGTGTGATGATGTAATCAGTCGGTTTGTTAAGTGCACGTTAAATGCTTCTAATAAATGAAATTTAGATTTAGATAGTAGTTAACAATAAAGAGAATAACAAATCAAAATTACACAGTTCGAGGTATTTGTTACACCCACATAAACTATTTTATATATTCAACTTATTTGGAGTTACAAGGCTCGCACAATCTAGGGTTCAGCCTTTGAAACCATACTGTTTCACTCATACTTTGCCTAGTTCGTACCATGTAACTTCTAAAGATTTGTTTCAGACCAGATTCAAGCGAAATATTTTCTCAAAGCAAATGACAAACATTTCAAGATATGTAACATTAACGATTTATCCATAAAACTAGGTCTAAGAACTTTAAAAATCAAACCTTTATAAAAATAATCGTTTTCAGTGAAACATAAACTTTTTATATGTGTATTCTCAATTTAACATTTTGTATGTGAGATAAATGTTATGTGATAAAAACTACCAACCTATGATCCTTAAACCAACAAATATTAATGGAAAACCTAAGATTTTATGCCAATAATTTGCAAAAGGACTGAATGTTAACATATTGTAATATTTATCAGACATGTTTTGCCCAAAGAATTAAAACCAAATTTAATTGGAGTGCTGTTTGTAATACAATGAATGTTTAGAATTAATATTTACCAAAAATAATTATTATAATAGAGTGAATGTTTATTGAAAAGTGATTTTTAAAAAAATAATTGTATTAGAGTAGAGTCAAATTTACTGTGTGGAGAAGCAACTGCTAATTTTGAAATTACTTCTTAAAGGTATATCTGAGGCGTATATTTGGTCTAAGACTAAGTTATTATATGGCCTAACTTAATATAGGAAAAGCCGCAAGATTGTGAAAAAAGTATCGATACTTTACTAATATCGATTTTTTCTTTCGACACTAATATTATTTTACTCGATACTTTTTTCTGATACTTTTACTGATATTAGTACTCACATTCCGGTATCGAAGAAACAATATTTTTGCTATCTTTACTCATGCTGGGATTAAATGTTTACTAGAGTGGACTGTGGAGGAAAAACAAATGACACTAGTTCTCAATTTTCATTCATTTTCTGCATGACAAGCAAGAAGCAACTCTAGCATCAATCTATTCTAGCTCATCATAATTCATAGCTGTGCTTTCATCTTCATTTATCAATGCAGCTGATGTCAGGCGGCGACGTCAATCTATTCTAGCTCATCATAATTCATAGCTGTGCTTTCATCTTCATTTATCAATGCAGCCTGATGTCAGGCCGGGCGACGGGACGAGAGGCGACCAGTCTACTACCGCTTTCTTTATCAATGAGTACAGTCATCACAAACTAAACAAAAGAAGCTTTTGTAGATCTCAAAGAACTCACTAAACTTAAAAGTGCCCCAAGCAAACGAAGCAAAGAAGTTAATATGCGTCGTTTAAGCAGATTAAGCAGGACAGGGCGTACGTTATTCTAGTTTTTGTCAATAGTTAATTAATAATCTATCTTGATAGAACATATAGAAAATGAATGTTGTTAAAAAATGCAGCTCCCAGAAGTGAATTCTGGAATTTTACTAAGAATGTGGATAGCGAAAAAGTATCTTTCAAAATTGGTTTTAAAATATTAAAAACGATTATATTTGTCAGTATTTAAATAAATATGAAAATTCAAATATGACGCAAAAGTTGAAATTATTATTACTAGAATAATAAGATAAACTTTTTTCCATATCAAAATTTCGATACCGATACCTACTATTATCGATACCTTTCTTTCGATAGTACTACGGTATCGATGTTTTTCTTCCGGTACTTTTAAAGAGTACAGTATCAATAATTGTATTCCAATACCACATCCCTAGAAAGGGTCCAGGATTAGAAATATTTATAAATGGACTCTACTAGAAACACCCATATTAAAAATGTACAAAGCCTAAAAGTATCTTAATTTAAAGCACACTAATCTTAAAGAATTTGATATATTGTTATTACTTATTTACCTATTCCATGGCATTAGGAATTCAAAAACTCATTGACCTACTTGCAAAAGTACGCCACCAATCCCGAGCTTGAACTATTTATATACAGTCCACCTCATTACACCCTATCCCTATTTTGAGCTAGTTCTATCCAGTCCACCTCATTACACCCTATCCCTATTTTAAGCTAGTTATATCCAGTCCACCTAATTACACGCTATCCCTATCTTGAGCTAGTTCTATCCAGCCCACCTCATTACACTCTATCCCTATTTTGAGTTAGTACTATCTATTTCGCTTATTACGCCCTATCCCTATCTTGATCTACCAGTTAACCTCACTACACGCTATCCCTATCTTGAGATAGTTATATCCAGTCCACCTCAATACATCCTATTGATATCTTGAGCTAGTTCTATCCAGTCCACCTCATTACACCCTATCCCTATTTTAGCTAGATCAATCCAGTCCATCCCATTACACGCTATTGCTGTCTTGAGCTAGTTTTATCCAGTCCACACTCATTACACCCTATTACTATCTTAGGATAATTCTATCCAGTCCACCTCATCACACCCTTTACCTATCTTGAGCTAGTTTAATCCAGTCCACCTCAATACACCCTATTGCCTATCTTGAGCTAGTTTACCCAGTCCACCTCATTACACCCTACTGCTGTCTTGAGCTAGTTTATCCAGTCTACCTCATTACACCATATTGCTTTTGAGCTAGTTTTATCCAGTCCACATCATTACACCCTATTTCTATCTTGAGCTAGTTCTATCCAGTCCACCTTATTACTCCCTATCTCTTTCAGGTTCATTCTAAGCTATCCTTTCCTCTGCGTCTAGTTCTTCCCAATGGTTTCTTCCCAAAGGTTTGCCAGTCAGTAGCCCGAACGAGGCTCTAGACTCTCCCATTCGCGCTGCATGTCCTGCCCACCGTAATTACGAGGCTTAATTATTTTAACAATGTCTTGTGATAAGTACAGGCTATGTAAATCATCATCATGTAACCTTATCCACTACCCATTATCCTTGATATATTTTTATTGCATTAAAATATACGTCTAAAAGATAAACCGGGAAAAGAAAATATGAATACATTTGTTTTGATTAATAAGAAGTAATGATCTACAATATTTTAAAATAAATTTTTCGTGGAATAAGTGTATGAAAGAGCAACATTCTTTTACTAATATATCGCACAGATGTTATGGCTAGGGACATCGTCCAACCTGTTTAGGGACGTGTTTTTACGATCTTATACTATTCGCATTAACATTGCTATCAATACATTATTTAAAGCTTATTGTGTCATTTTTTAATTTTTTTTAACAAATGTGTGAATTAAAACAAAAAAAAACATTTTCACGAAATTGATTACTTGGCGCCTTAAATGAGAATAATGATCAATATTTGGATGATTTAAATGAAAATATAAAATATTTAAGCTATATCTATTTTTATAAGTATCAGACATCTTAGTTTTTTGCCTTCGTCGCCTGAAATTGTTTGAAAACCCTCAGTCCGAAACTTCTTTCCCTCAAGCAAAGGCTATTTGTAAAAGATGTCAAAGAAGTTTTTGAAATGCTTATTTATAACTGATAACTGTGACCAAAGGCAAAGAGTTAGATATAAAAAAAAATCAACATTAATTTTTCTATACTATTAGCTCAACCGAGTGAATGAAAAGAGAAAAATATGTAACTTAATTAAAATGAGAAGAGATTGGACATATATTTAGAAATAATGAGGTTTTGGCCAACATCTTGGAAATAAAAATGGGAAAGAGAGGAAAAAGTACGACCAAGATTGGAATAAATAAAGCGGATTATGGCGAATGTCTATTCAAGGAGCTACAGGGAAATGAAGAGAATGACTGAGAATATAGAGGAATTGAAGAGAAGAGTGGGTGCCAACCAATCGCAAGATTGAAGAAGAAGAAGAAGAAGCATAACTATGTCACTCAAATCCAAGTTAGTTTGATACTATTTTTAGTTCAAATAATAATTTATTTGCCGGGATTTCATAACTAAATCTAACATTTTATATAACTAAATCCAATCATTTTATTCACCGTAAATCAAAGTCTCTTGTTTTGGGAGTTTAAAGTTACTTACTACATGTAATAAGTTGGCGAACATTGAAAAAATCATACAATAATTAAAAAAATGTAATATATAAATTACATCTCTATTCAAGCTTTAATCAAGTTGCATAAAATCATCAACATAAATTTATTTGTGTTGAATTTAGTTTGACTTATTAATTTGAACCAATCAATTAAATGTTTTTAGATCCGTGTATAATCAAAACTTGTCTTTTGTATAAATAGCTTTGTCATTATAAACCTCAAAAACATAAACAAATAAAATATTCCGGCTGTTTATTTGTTTTCAAGTCCAAACACGTGATATATTGTTATGTTATATTGACTGAACTGTATTTCTATTATATTGAAGACATAATGGGAAGATTCAATGTTAAAATCAACCCACAATAGTGACAATAGGTAGATCTAGAACTCGTGACCTCTGGGATCAGAATGAGGCTCACCATCTGAGTATTCAACCCTAACATAGTTTGTCCCGTTTCAAAAGAGACAATAATTATATTTACCTGTTGCGTTGGTATACCTAGCGGACATGTTTGATTAAATTACATTCAACCACTGTTTCCTATGCGGTCATGCAAAGCTAGAAACTAATTACACTTTGAACCCTGTATTACTGAAATCATAGTTACAATTTTTTTAAAAAAAAGAGCTTGGTATTCTTAAAGCTTTAGACCACAACAAAGGAATCTCGCCTTACAAATATTGTCATTGTCCTTAATTAGCTAGAATGGGAAATAAAGGTAATCACTCCGTAAATTAATTGGTAACGACTTTATTACTTCGTTTGTAAATTTATCTAGTCTATTTTCTGGATAAATTGAGATAAATGAGTAGGGGGTAGTGCGATTTATATTAGTCACTGGCCAGGGTGGGAAGCGTGTACCTAGAGCACGTTATAGTCACATTTTACAAATAAAAATTCATATTAGTGAAATAATACAAAATAATAAGAATATTTTTCATAGAACGTGATTTTTATTGATTAATAACTTTTAATATTTGTCCTGCGGGTATACATGAATTCGGACCCACCAATCTTCTTGCCTTATATTATATTAAGCTTGTTTAGGCTAGGTTTGATTAGATTATCGTTTTTTGTGTCTTAATATCCACCACGTGTCGTTTTTCGCTCAGATTGAGCCCAGAGAAAACATTTACAACCATCTTACATATAGCTCCATAACAGCCTTGGCTGAGTTAGTACACCGGTACAGCTTGTTTACAATCCCCAAGAAGGAACTCGTGGCCCAACTGTTATGTGGAACTAACGATACCCTCTTAAAAGCAGGACATAACAGGTGGCTGAAATGTAATACGCCTGGTGGGACACTCCTGGCATCAAGGGAACCTCGTTCGTATCCCGGTTATTAAGCTCATACACATCATATACACCAGTCTTCATCCAAAGGCATCGAGAAAGTCACCGTTCAAAAAAAAAATCGCCGTCTTGAAGGGTTTAATATCTCCTCAATAGCTTTGTCCTCATGTACAATCAGGGAGCAGCTAAGTCCTCCAAGAAAGGAAATATATTAATTCTGTGCATCCCATACACTAGGTAAGCCTTATGACTCATGCATGTGGTGACGTGTTAAAACAACTATCTATAGTCTCTGGCTTCCAACATTCTTTCCATTCTGGCTCCCTGTGCAATAGTACACTGAATACTACATACTATAATATTAGTATGTTTAACACAAGGTTTTTTTAACAACTCAGTATCCAATCAGTGGGAACATGGTATAGGGCGCCAGTATCTTAATATGTTAATTTGCTGATTATGTAATAGTTGATGTTATCATCTCGGCTGGGTGCATCGGAGATAAATTTCCTAAATGTGATTTTCCCGTCTCTGTGCTAGTGTGGATGCACTTCCTCCAAAACAACATTTCTTATTTAAATTCATAAACAACCACGTTATTGATACATAATAATTACATCAAACCACATAACTTAAGAGCTAGATTCGGATCCCAGCATGCGTGCCATAGTGACCAAGTCTTGTAACACACTCTCACAGCTGTGGGTAAAGTATCTATTACTTTGGAGTACATGTAATTATTCAGATTTCACTTCATTACATATTACACTATGATCAATAGCTCTTAATACCATCATCGAAGGCCTTATATCATCATCTACAGATGCCATAAATTCAACATAATTATAGTCCTTAAGTCCTTAATGGTCTTAAAAATGGAAATCGCGTCTACACAACCCGTATCCTTAATCACGTGACCGTGACAACAATATTGCGATTCAAACTGATTTAGGATCCTCGTGGTGGGTAGGCTGGGAAGCATAGTTGCCACATAGCGGGAGTTCGCATCTTAGTACTATGACATCATACTCAGTGACTGTCAAGAAATCTGGCAACGTGCTTCGGCTGCTATGACAACTACTCTTCACGGATTGGTCGAGCATGTGACGAGCCTCCCATCACCACTCCGGTTGCACTGACCTCAATCCTAAAGCAGTTTAAAACGCAGTATAGTGAGAAAGTTAGAAATATCTTCCAATTAAATTCTTCGAAAGACATTTTTTTAAAGGTAGGCGCAAGCAGACGATATCCCAGCTGAACCATTATTAATAAAAGTAAAGCCACAACATATTTTGATAGAGCGTCCATGATGAGCTACATTTGAATCGTAAGTTAGGTGCAATCACAAATAATGTATTTAAAACATGAGCTAGTTACTGTAATTGCTATTATAACGCCATTGGTGCTTTCATTTCGATGCGCGCGCACGCCTACTTTGCTGTGATTGGTAGTCCTAATCAGTCTGTATCGACTAGTCCTTAGAAAGTTAAAAGTTGAGTCAACTTCTATGGAGTGGTAAGGACTAAGTAATTAAGGATATGGACTCTGTAGATAGTGCAATCTGTTAGTGTTGAGTCGATCTCTTACGGAGTAATACGAACCTTACGGATACAAAGTCGGTGGATGGGGCTTCACTCTCGTGTTGGATTGGATTACAAGTGACGAGAAGCTCAGGGTTCACGTCCCCGTAGGCTGGACAGAGGATGTGTTTTTTTCCTAAATGATTTCTCACTATCCCTCCACAAAAATTTGAGTATATTTATCTATACAATCTTACCTACTTCATCCATGTTCGATTAACATAATTAATATTTTTGTAGTTGCCCAAACTGGTACTAAGAAGCGGTGAAAAAAACGACTCTACGAACTTAGTTGTGATAACAGCTTCAAAGATCAGTAATATCATAAATAAAAACAAATGTTACGGAACTCCACACGGACTTTCCTGCTCCTTTGTTTAAAAATGGAGATATTTACTCAAAACTCTTGATATATGTGAAACAAAATAATATACACTAGCAAACACGAGCACATATTGCGCCATTCTTACGTAAAACATTTTTTCACTATCGATTTTAAATTCTATAATTTTATTTTTAAAGGATTAAAGTCCTTATTTGTCTATTTGGACCAATAAAAAAGATCGATATTGGGTCCACAAGGTTCATCACTTCGTATTAATATTTCTACTTCCAATTAACATTTTAGAAATTCTATTAGGGGTTGCAAACCTTTAGGTGATCGCACTGATATTAAATTCCTCATTTGAATATTGAATCTAAAATGATAGGGATAGATCATTGATATACAAACATTTCCCCTAAGAGGTTTAAATAAAAAGAACATTAATTTTTGAGAGACTTACTTATTTACTTACTTACTCTATGGAATTAGAGAATTATTACGTTAAAACTCAAGTATTATATCTGTACAACTAAAACTCCCAAAATTGTATTAATAAATTTGTCAATATTTCAAGAACTATTGGTTTTATAAATATATATAAAAAAAAGTTTTTATTTTTAATAGTACTACAATTTTGCAATGATAAGTCATTTAGTATTTCAAACAGTTGCGAGGTATGGACATTTTCACTTCTGTAAAGTAACCTAAAATCGTTTTCATTGGAAAATGAATCATCGCCTAGATACGAATTTTAATCAAAATCGTTAGTGCCAATTTTGAGAAAATTGATCTTTTTTTCCCGCCCTTTAGTAAAATACTCTTAATTTTACGGTTAGACAGAAACACAAACAGATTACATTGGAAAAACCACTTTTTAGGGTGCGGGGGATCATGAAACTTTGACATCTATCAACATCTTGGGTTCGATTTTTTTTTGACGATCACAACAATTTCTCTACCTGCAAAGTAGCGAGAAAGTAAAAGCACAGATTTAAGATAAACACGATAAAAGCCAGTTTAAAGATGCTAAGTAACTTATTTGGGATATTTAACGTGTACTTTATGAATGAACTGAAGATATCAGAACACGGCTTACAAAAAAATTAATTCTAGAAAAGTCAAAACACATTAATCGGTGTAATTATTTTTGTCAACATGTCTTACTAATAATTCAGGCTATGTACTAGTCACACTAATTTGCTAGGGATACAGGAAGGATTGATTTAGAGGAAGTGCACTCACATTTTCTTGGGGGAGAAAAGGAAAACCTTTTAAGTACTATGGCTGGGATTTGAACCAACATCTCCCCGTCATTGGCAGTGCAAGAGTAATGGGTTAGACCATTTAACCATCGACATGTGTATTTGGTTTATTAATTATTATTTTATAGCACGGAGTCTTACTACCAGTTTGGATTATATGCTTATTTACTGATTACGCTTTTGGTATTAACGATAAGAAAGGTTATATTTAGAGGAAGTGTAACCGAATTTTCATGAAGGGAGAGTGGTAAACTATTTTGGAAAAAACCCTTAGTACACCCGACCGAGATTCGAACCTTGATCTCCCGTATTCAGCAGTGCTGTCTATTGCAAAACTAGTGCCTTGAACCATGCGGCCAATGAGATGGGTTACATTTTTCTATATTCTTACAAAAAAATTCAGAGTAGAATGAGATCTTACAACTTTTATAAAGTAAAAATATTTATACATTACTTTAAAACGTAATAATTATATATACCTTATAGGTTTATCAATATATCATAATAGTAACAATATTACCCACTTCAGTGGCCGAATGGTCTAAGGCGTCACTCTAATGATACACTGGCCTGATGCATGGTTCGAATCTAGGTCGGTCTACTGAGGGTGTTTTTTTTCCAAATAGTTTCTCACTCTCTTTCAATGCAAATGCGGGTGAAATAGCTCTTAAATGATTCCTTCCTCATCGCTACCCCATTAGAGTAATAATTATTATCATATATGCGTATAGCCTGGACAGGTAGTAAGACGCGGTGGTATATATATATATATATATATATATATATATATTATATATACATTTATATATTATATATTTAAGGAATTGGTTAGTGAAATAACACTAAATAAATATTCAGTAACATTATATTTATTTTAAAACTTGTTTAACATAACTACAAATCAATATTATTTTGTCGTTCCTAAAACATTCTCATATATAGTTTTGTAGAGTGGACTTGCCATCATGCGTATGTCATGTGTGCGTACTGCCAAGAAAACATGTATACTTTTTTAACCTTCTTGTGCCAGTGTCTATTAACGAATAATATTTATTCATGGAAAATTAACATACCGATCAAATTTACAAAAATTCAATTACGTCTCTCACTTGGTCTATCCAAGTAATCTCTAGACCGAAACAGGAGGCACGAATGCTGAAAGTTTTAACAAGGTGAACCAATTTTTTTTTAGGATTACTTTCTATCCTTCATTCTACAAAGGTGAGGTTGAAAAGGGTGTATCTGTTATTTGTGAAAGTTATTCAGTTTGGAAAAATATTTTATCGGCTATCTATACATTTGGCTTAAGAATACCAGCATACAAAATGGGAGCTATGAAATTAAATATGCTGTTTTAATTAATGTCAATAAGTGATACGAAAAATGAAGAACAAATTACTCATGTGTCTTCCACATTAAGAGGAAACATATTTGAACTTTTAGGGTACATAATTTAATACCTACTGTAACTTTTCACATATTATTTTTTTACACGCACCACTTTTTAAAGCCCTTACAAGGTATTTGTATATTTTCATTAATGGGTCAGGGTGAAAGGAAAGTATAAATTAGAGGAAATATACTCAAATTTTAGTGGATATAGTGTTAGAAACAATTTAGAAAAATACACCTCACTACACCTGGCCGAGACACGATTCCAAACCTCCTGGTGACTGAAAAAACTATAGTGACGTTCATGCCCGCGTATCCACTGATGCTAGTCACATTAAAAAATATATTCGTATTCAGTGAATTATTATGATTAAAATACGTTTTAATCTTATATTATTATCTTACAACTCAGTTTTAATAACCATAAATTGGAACAATATTGCCTATTTTAAATCAAAAACTTTAATCAAATCCTGATTAGTTATTAGAAGATTCATTAAGATTTAAATATAAATAATGATGTTATTTAAGGTATAATGGTGTTGTAAGCATTTTTACTGTTTTCCCTCTAAATTATTAAACTGAGCGTGGGAATATATAAATATATTTATAGGAAGTGTACCCACATTTGCGTAGAGGGAGAGTAGAAAACTGTTTTGGAAAAACACACTCAGTACACCGACCGAGATTCGAGCCTTGATCTCCCCTTAATCGGCATTCTAGCTTAATGTGAGAATATCGCTTTAGACTATGGGGCCACCGAAGAGGGTGAATATTCATTAATTACCGACTGATCTTAACATTAAAAAGAGAATTGTTTTTGTAAAGATTAAAATATCTAATGGTAGTCAAATGGGATCATTTGGAATAAAGTGGGAATATAACTATAGTTAAAAACACTCTTTATAAAACGATCGACTAAGACCAATATAACGAGACTACTCCAATATTATGTTTCTCCTAGTTTTAATGCTCATACATTTAACCCTTACAACGTGGATGGATGACTCGATAGAGTTCTTTAATCTAGGCCTGGAACTAGCCTCTTTATTGTGTATACCATTATTTTCTTACAAATGGAAATTTGAAGCACCTTTTATAAAATACAATTTTTGTTTACTGTCAACCTTGTTAATATTTTACTATATTATTAGTGTCATATTACAACAATTTCAGATAGCATATCTTGACGTATAAAAATGGTAAATCTAATAATTTTTTCTAGTAATAAGACATGTCCATTAGTAAGAAAATTGTAAGAAAAGTCACCTGTTAGCTGACTAACGTAATTACCAATATAAGGGATTCTTTCTACTCCTAGCGTTACTATTAACGTGTTAGCTAATTACGTCGCAAGCTGTGATGTTTTTCACAGGAAACTTATGTAGAAAAACGTGCATATTAATTAAGATTTATAAAATAATAGATGGAAAATAAGGAGCGTGTTTAATTAATATTTGAAATTGATGTCAAGCTTAAAATAAAGAATTTTCCTCATAAATTCTCTCTGTTCTGTTCACATATTATCTGTAAAACAAAGCTGTTTAATTAATTTGAATAAAAACTACCATTTACATCTGTAATTAAAATTGTAACATTGTATCAGGAAATCTGGTATGCAGCATGGATCAAGGTAATTTTTGTGTTTATTTTATCTGATAGGTGACAAGGTTGTCCAACATTTGTTAAAAAAATATTACGGCCTACCACATACAAATCAAAATATCAATCTAGTACTTTACTTTATAAAGGTAGGTTTAACACTTTTCAGACTTAACACTTGAAAAAAGTTAAGAAAGAATTAATAACATATTTGAAATGTATGCATATGTTTTAGACTTGAGTGCAATGAAAAATAATATTTTAAATTAACGCCAAGATTCAAGGTCAATATATTTATTCATCAATTTTCTATTTATTAAAATATATGTTTGTATTGGCCTTAAAATATATGTGTCTAGAAGGCATATGATATTTTTAGATGATTTAAAATTCCAATAAAAGGTGACAAAACCTACTCAAAGTGAAAATTGAATCAATATAGTGACATTGCCTGTGACATATTCGGTAAGTCAAGCTAGGATATACCATATTAATGCATTTAGGTTTATTCGGTGAGTTTTTAAAGATATAACAGTGAAACAAAAAATATTGATTTGCAAATAATTCTGTAAATAGACCTACATTTTTACAAAATTGTTTTTTAAGCTTGAAGTAACTTTCATTAATCGTAAAACTCAGACTATTTTTTTATTTACGAAAATGTCAGTAGGAATCTTCCTGCCAAGATGTAGCTTAAAAAATATTTGGAAGCGCTGTCTAACAATATCAGGAAACCAGAAATTTTGTTTATTTTTAAATACAAGTCTATTTTGTCAGTTCTGATATTAAAATAAATGGTTGGAAACAAATGATATAACCTTCTCCAAACAAATATAGTAGGTTTCTTTTAAAATAGTTTTATATTTTATCTAGTCGAGTTGAAGATTCAGACCGGTTATTCCTGTATTTAAAAAAACAACACAACAACGTGAACATATTCCCCTTCAAGCAAGGGTGAGTATGAATTATTAAACTGCTCTATTCGGCACCACGAGACAGCTTATATAGGCACCAAACTACACAGCAACGTTTGGGATTTAACATTCATAGCCCAGAAGAGGTTACAAAGAGGGTTTTCATTTCCTTGAGCGCCGCGAGATGTTTTATGTAGGCAGTAAGCTTTACATATACGTTTAACATATAACATTCGTGATTCAATAGGCGCTACAACAGAAAAAGTCCTGTTATATAGTTTAGGTAAGCAATAAGCTTCACAAAGATATTCTCAATTAGATGTTTGCATTTAGGTTAAATATTGATACAACTTTTAAAAGTACAAGAGGTTGGTGTTTACTGTAGAAAAACAACAAACTCTTTTCTATGGTCTTATTAATACATAGACTTGTAAACGTAATTTAAAACTTAACATTTTATAGCTCTGAAAGATAAAAAAACAAATTCCACAATTTACCTGATATAGGTGCGTAGAATGGATCTTTGTGAATCGAATGATGTAATTTAAATGGGCAGTCACAACAAAGATTGTATTGTCATTTGTATTTTCCTCCTCTCTTTTTATTCTCCTACGGCCAGGCAGCTCACACCCAGCTATAAACCCACTTGGTTTCTGGCATTTATGAATTTTTGTTCGACCATTCTACTGCTTTAATACAATATACATTACCAAGAAGAAGAAGAAAAATACTGTGTATCAATGAGCGCGGTACATAAGTACCCTGTTTCCAATTATTTATTAATGTATTATATATGTTTATTACTACCCTTCCTCATACCACCTATGGTATGACGCTTGTATCACCGTGAAAAGGGGCAGTATGATACGTCAGACTTGCTCAGTCCCATCACTTGGGGAAAAAGTTCTGTGGTTGACCCTTAGGGTACGGCCAGACTGGGCGAGCAACCAAAAAAATAAAATAGAACACATTGGTTGTTATGAGAGATGGCCAGACTGGAGCGAGCGACTGAGGGCGCGTGCTCGAAAGATGGAACTGGTTCCATTTTTCAAGCGCGCGCGCTCGACCCTATACAGTATCGCTTACAGACGCTGAGCAATATTATTATATGTTGGTTCATTGAGTGCCAGGAAAACTTCTCATTTTGACATTTTTATTACTATTGATAGGTTTAGCACACTTGCTACTAACGGCCTAATTTAATTGGTAAGGACTATAAACTATATATATATGTATATGTAAATTTGATATGTTAAAATACTTTAATATTATAATTAAAGTAGGCCTCTACAAATAAGAATCACCATTAGCGTAGAGAGAGTATGGGAAAACGACAACAATAAATCACTTGTTAAAAACCACCCTCAGTTAACTGAACCAAGATTCGAACCTTTGCCTCCTTATCAACAACTATCGAGAACTATCTGGTAATCACGCACTCACTCGCTCGCTCGCCAGTTTGACCACGCAGTCGCTCAGTCGCTCGCGCGCTTGTCAGTCTGGCCGAACCCACACGCTAGAACTTTTATGAGTGGCGCTTCAGGTTTATGAGTTCTTATGACGGAAGGAGGCGGGGCACATTTGTCCAGCAGACTTCCCTAACTGGGGTTTGTTTTATCTAGACCAGTGAACAATTTTAGAGAGCACCTTGTGGGGATCTATTGTGTTCAGGTTTGTGTGTGTACATCACGTCTTACCACCTGACCGGGCTACCCGCATATTTGGTAGGAATTATTAACGTATACATTATGTGAAATGTACCCTCATTTACGTGGAGGGAGATTGAACATCATTTTTGAGTAAAAATGCCTTAAGAAGGTGTGGAAGGTGACGCGAGGAAAAACATACCAGATGAAATTGACACTTTAAACTGCGAGATTACCGATGGTGGTTATTATATTTATTATATGGCACCAAGTGGTATTTTAAAACTGACTTTAGCTTAAATAGTGTTCAACTATACATTTTACCCACGCTGATGGTCACGTGGTATAAGGCGTCTAGAGCTAAATGTGATGGATTACTGATGAAGGAAAGGTCAGTGTCCTAATATCATCCGGGTGCACTGGGGATGATTTTCTTCGTGTAATTTATAGTTATGGTTTTTTCCACCTCTTCTTGCGTCAATTCTGTTACATTTTCTCCTATTACCTTCCTGATCCCTACCCTCTACTAAGTCGTTAAATAACATTGTGTTCAGATGTATGAAATAAAGAAACTATATACTTGGTTGTAATAAGTATAGTTTGCCTTTCTTATATTAATTATGGTTTTAATATTAAAAAGAAAGTTAAGATTTAACTTAACACATTGCACACCGGCATGAAATTCTATGGTGAGCTCTCAGATACCGGCCAAATTTATGATATTTTGAATTTTTACTGTGCAAATACTTGTTAAAATATACTACTTTTTTTCTGTGTATAATAGATTCATTTATGATCTTTCAGATCCTACATGGGCTTTATATTTCTTTATAAAACAAAATTTTAAAAATCTTCATGTGGTAGTTATTGTATATAACAATTTTTTTTCAAGTGTATATAGAAAAAATGAAATTTAAAAAAAAAGTTATTTATACAAATTTTCTTACAAATGCTGGGAAAAATGATCATAAATGAATTACAAAATACGGAATAAACAAAAATTACATAATATAGTGAACAAAAATTACATTTCAGTCTAACAATAATTTGCTTTAGTATGGTAGAGAGAAAATCAATTTGGCACACACAGTGCTAAGTTACAGTTTTCACAGAGCCGTCTAGTTTCTTTTCTTACTCTTTTATCACATTGTTTATTTAATTTGTCAGAACAAACCTTACACACTCTAGTAGGATTAGATTTTTTGTTTGTTGGGGATTTTTTTTTTAATGATGTGCAAACGAAAACTATTGATAAGCAAATGTTTTGTTGTAAATAAACAAGCCAATACTAAGCCTAAGTGTGTGTTATTAGTTTTATACATATAAATATATATATATATAATACAGAAATACTACCTGACAGATCAATATGATTATCCATTTCATCAGATTCAAGTTCTGAGCCGGAATTATCTAATAATATTGATTCAATGTTGGAATCATCAATCGAATTGACGTGTGAGAAATCCATTTTGCTACATACCAAAGATATGCTAGGAGAAAGTTGATGGCATGTTTCAAAAAATAAAATTTATTTATAGTATAAGATCTGCTGCCATCTAGAATTTTTTATGAACTAAGACAGTCTTAGTAAATATTCACAGAGCACTATACCCGAGGGAATCTCAGGATCTTGTGTATATAAACATTTAAAAGTGACCCCAAGTATAGCTCTGGTATGTTGACAATAGATATGTACGATAGTCCAATTGTAACTCAGGCGTGGTGTTCAATGTGTTTTAGTAACTGTATGTTTGCTCATTTTTGATATTTTATTTTTAAATTGCAGATTTCAGCCTTACGGTATTGTATAATTAAGTTTGATGCTAAGGCGACCACCTTGGTAAGAGAAAAAGTATCAATCGCTGTCAGGTCACACAGCTTAAAATGAAATGGTATGTGTCGTTTTCTGGCACTAGTTTTCTGTTAGGTCGCCCTCTCACCTACAATCACCCTTTATCATGTTAATAAGAAATAGGGGGAAAAACTAACAATCTTATTATCTCAAAGTAAAGAGGAAATTTCGCTGCTAGTTCTCAAATATCTTAAAATTTTATGTTGTGAGCCTTTCAAAAATTACCGTAGATGTCATTGAAAATAAATTGATGTCTCACTATCACATATATTTTTCTATTAATAAAACTAAATATATAAGATTGTCTAGGAAAATGAGCCCTTTAGAAATCTTTCGACTTTATTTTGACATAAACCTTATTTCGAAATAAAACCTCGTAGAATGAAGTATTGCTTTAGAGCTGAACGCCTGTGTGACCATTTCTCGTTTACTGAAGCGGCCCCCTTAGTTAATAATCTAAACCCTAGTTAAAACTAAAAATATTATTATCTTTATATAAGCTTGAAATTTAGTGCCTTGAGTTACGATGACCAATACCTTATGTTGGTCTCTATTTGACAAGTTTTATTTACTTTTTGTCAAATAATTCTTTATATTATAGAATTAACAAACAAGCTGCTCTATATTGATATCTTTGACTTTAGAATATTTTATGTGGGCACAAGCACAGTTATATGCAAAGGATATTAGCTCTCCTCTCAGCGTTATTTTCAATTTTACAACTTGATACTAGCAAGGATCCATTTCCTGTCGTTTCAGTAACTTCCTGAGCCCTGTGGAGGCTTGTGTCTATGGCTAAACTCAAGCAGACACAAAATATCAAATCACACACATTATTCTGTAGATTCACGGAAGCGTATTTGACCTGAGCTACCCTCGGATGAACCTAACAATTTCTACTGTATAGGTGGCCGGGGGAAGGAAAGGGCATTTTGTTCTGGGCATTTGAAAACGATATCCTTTCTCTCTGCGATGCGGGTATAGCGAAGTGTCCTCTTTACTTTGAGATAATAAGTTTGTCAGTTTCCTACCCCTCTTTCTTATTAACACCATAAAGGGTGGTTGTAGGTGAGGGTCCAAAGGGAGTATAGGCCTATACCTAACAAAAAACTAGTGTCAGAAAATGACACATACCAGTTCATTTTAAGCTGTGTGACCTGACAGCGATTGATACTTTCTCGCTTACCAAGGTGGCCGCCTTAACATCAAACTTAATTATACAATACCGTAAGGCTGAAAGCTGCAATTTAAAAATAAAATACCAAAAAAGGGCAAACATACAGTTATTAAGTTGAATCTTAATTTATATTTATATTAAAACAATAATTAACTTAAGAACAGCAAACTATACTTATTACAACCAAGTATATAGTTTCTTTATTTCATACATCTGAACACAATGGTATTCAACGACTTAGTAGAGGGTAGGGATGAGGAAGGTAATAGGAGAATATTTTAACAATTTGTGAACATGAATGAAAGTTAAAATAGCAAAAGCTTGTGTTTAATTTTTAGTTAAAAAAAGGTTATATATAATTTTTTTGGTCTCTTCCTTTTTTCATTCACTGCGTCTTAGTACCCGTTTGGATTAACCAGATATACTAGTTACTCTTATGGAATAGCGATGAAGAAATGTACCCGTATTTGCGTGGAGGGAGAGTAGGAAACCATTAAGGTAAAAAAAAAACACTCTCAATACATCCTACCGTTATTCGAGCCCCGATATCTCCATCACCAGTAATCCATACTAACACGTTAGGGACGTGATAGGCCATGTGATCACCGATGCGAGTTCTCTATCAATGTTCAAAGCCAAGTTCTGCACGTGGTACTATTTTTTTAAACAAGTGTATCTAAAGTTCATTTTGTGATCCAACAGATTGTGTCGGTGCACGACATGACTCAATCATAGACATCAAAGGTACCCAAAATACGGCCCGCGAATTGATTTTCTCCGGCCCATGTACGATAAAGACATTGCGAACTTTATTTTTAATGGTCCTCGAATCCCTCAAATACTTTGTTATTTGAGAGTTTCTAAATTCGTATGAATTCCAGAAAAGTATTTCGAATACAATTAAGAAAGCATTGAAATCATAATTTTAAGCTATGGCTAACAGTAATAATTATATATACTTGTGTTATTGGGAAAGTAGCCAAATCACAAAAAAATAACAAAATTGTATAAATAATATCAATTTACACAAACATTGCTATCTTTGTTACTTTCTCACTCCCTTACAAGCAGAGAAAGTATCGTGATCGTAAAAAAAAATTAACTTGAGATTTTGATGAATTTTGACGTTTCATGACCCCCGTATTCCAAAAAAAGTGTTTTTTGCAATGCCTTCTGTCTGTCGGTATCTTGGAATAGAGCCTAAATTATTTTACTGATCGGGCTTAAACTTGGTATCTAGGGTTTTCATAGGGTTTCCCCGAGGTTTTTTTGGAAGTGGCTATATAATTCTAAAAATAAGGATAGTTTCCTTAAGGGCGAGAATAGAAAAAATTGATTTTATCAAAGTCAGCTTTAACGATTTTGATTAAATTTCATTTATAAGCATTGATCAATATTACAAACAAAATGGTTACCCTCAACTTTTCATCAAAATGAGTTTAGATTCCAGTCTGATGCATAAATTCTAATTTTTTATCATATCTCCGTAACTCTTTGAGATATGAAATTACTTATGATTGCAAATGTGTAGGTCTATTTATTATAAAAAATCTTTTATTTGAAACATATTTTTATAAAACCAATAGTTTTTCAGCTATACTTAAACATTTATTATATTTATTTTCACAATGTTGCAGAACTGTTTTCAAACTTAATTCCGATCCATCAACTAATATGTGCCATTCATTAGGATTGTGTTTCATTTCACTGTATTATATCAATACGTTATTTTAGTTCCTGCTTCAAATAATTTCCATTGCTGTAACCGGGAATCAAGGAGTTAAACTTGACCTTTGGCTAACTTTAGGTCACGAACCAATTAATTCAAATATTATTGCTTAGTATTAAATGTGACCTGTCAAAATTTCTCAGTTGGTTGGTAGTCCAATTCCTTATAGGTGGATGGTTCAATAGAGTTTGCAACATTTTCATCTGCACAGTATTCATCACCGGTTCCTTCATCCCATGCTTTTAGAAGAAATGCTACCAGCAAATATTCACCCTGAGGAAAAAGGCCTTATTGCAGATAAGATGTTTGGAAGAAAAAATACTGGATGCACGAGCCCACACACACACACACACACACACACACACACACACACACACACACACACACACACACACACACACACACACACACACACACACACACACACACACACACACACACACACACACACACACACACACAAGCTATATTTAAATACTAAAACAAAAACTGGGTTGACACGCTGAAAGTAGGCTCGGTCCGAGCGCACTTAGAAGAAGCGCACGTGCATTCATTTGAACGCTACTCATGTCATGTACACACCCAATCCGAGTGCAATCGGACGGCGTCATCCGATCAGAGTATTACTCGGACGGTGAGCAACTTTCATCCGAGAGTGTTTGGACTGAGTAGCGTTTAAATGTTGGGAAGTGAAGGTGGTACACGAAAAATAACACTTGGGGGGGCGGGGGGGGAGTCCGAGTGGATTCGTTAGAAGTGAACTACACTTTAAAACTAAGCCCGATTATACTCCATCCCAGTGACTCGGTCACGTTACAACCCAGCTTTAAAAACCCGACAAAGTAGAGGCTAGCGGTAAACTTGATATTCCGGGCAAAATAAATTAACTGCTAACAACGCACGACAAGCTTTAACGACATCCCCACTGGATTCTCTACTCAAGTATATCATTATAACTTCCCCTTTATCCATTTCTTTTGCTGTCCCACACATTTTATTCCATTAAATGTTTCTTCAAGTTCCAATATACGACTATACTCTCTCTTTCTTTGAGCTGATCAGATGCATGCTTTCCACATCTACTCTTTAGAGAACTTTCCCGTCGCAGTCCTCCTCTTTGAGGTTCTGTGACGATTGCGATTTAATTCTACAAAGTACTGGAAGAAGGAATTTAAGGCGAGTTCTGGGAAGTGAGGGAATGTTGGAGAAACGAGATATAATACGTACCGTACCACTCTAAAGCGTTCCTCCATGATATATTTCTCTCGGTGACGGGACATTGAATACATAATAAAAGCATCATGCTTGCTTTGTCAACAAGCGTGACAGTTTCTATTTCTCTAACAAACATCTGTCAAAAGCTTTTACCCACAGTGGTGACCAAGTGCCCAAGTCATTAGACTTGTATTGCATATGATTACCGTTAATCGGGAGACTGAGGCTCGAATCCAGGTCGGGTGATTGAGGAATGGTTCACAACATTTATGTATCACTGAAGGTTTTTTTTTTAGCACTGGTCTTACTACCTGTTCAGGTTATACGCCTATGTACTAATCACACTAATGGTTAAGGGATTAGGAAGGCTTAATTTAAAGGAAGTGCACACGCATTTGCGTGAGGGAGAGTGGAAAACTATTTAGGAAAACTACTCTCAGTGCATCCGACCGGATTGCACTCAGAATTCCCCGTGTTCGGCAGTCTAGTCCAACACGATATTAGCGCGTTAGACCACGTGGCCACCGAAGGGGGTATCACTGTAGTTTATTAGTGTCTTATCTTAACGCTAATCTAATCCGACACCTTAGCTCAGTCGGTAGCGTGTCTGTCTATTGAACTAAGGGTCCCGAGTTCGTTTCTCGCTTCAGTTTGATGAAAATATGGGTTTACACTTTCATATTGATAAATTGATGGCTGGGACTAGAGGTTGTGCTGTCCTAGTCTTAAGTTAGATTATAAGTCATATAAAGCTACGTCAGGCCTGGCAGGCCGGTAGTGGAAATAAAATGCCTTGAATAAAAAACTGACCCAGGCCACAGGCTGGAACCAGTAATGGATGTAAAAAAAAGAAGTTATAATCTAAGAGCATTTTTTATAAGATAAATCTATTCTTCCTTGCTGCTTACATAAATCGTTAATAGAACTAGTCGCCCACGTCTTACTACCCACCCAGGTTATACGCATTTAATTACATTAGTGGAGTAGTTATAAGAAAAGGGAGACATTTAATTAATTATACTGTAAATGCATGAGAAAGGATGTTAAATCATTTGGTAAAATCAACATTTTAATGAACCCGATCAGGAATTGATCCCCAACCTCCCCGTCACTAGGTCTGATATTATTTTTTACCTCTCCTGTATTCTTATTGTAAACAAACCTTATTCCGTGAGTTAATTACATATGTACCTTTAAATGTGAGGTTGGAAAGAAATTATTTCCTGGAGGAAAGTAAATGTTTTGCTTGGAACAACTTTGTTAAAAAAATAGTACGGCTATCGCACATACTTTATCACAATTATATTTTAAAATAGACATTACTAAACACTCGAAGGATTTGTGAAATAAATAATAGATCCATACATTATTGAAGAAACACTACACCAAAGATCATAAATACACTGTTACTTACTCTATAGCATTAGGAACTCTGAACACATTACAGAAGATTGAGAAAAGAGAAACATCTTTGTCCACCAAAGAGCATAAGAAGCAAATTCATTTTCAAAGAACTGAATTAAAAAGTATATATACCAATAATTTCTTAGTAATAAGCAAATAAATATATATATATTTATTTGCTTATTACTAAGAAATTAATGGTTTTATAAAATATGTATTTCAAATAAAAGATGTATATCTTTAAAAGTACTACAACTTTACAGTGGTAAGTTATTTCATATCTCAAACCGTTGTGAAGAAATTACGAGAAAGGGAAAATTTCCCCTATGTAAAGTATCCTCAAAGTCATTTTCATAATACAATGAAAACTGCCATCTTATTTATAATTATTAACAGTGTCTAGATATAAAACTTAATCAAAATCGCTCGAGCGAATTTTGAGAAAATCTATTATTTATATTTTTGGCCTTCGGGTAAACTATCCTTAATTTTAGGGTTGGATGCCTATTTTAAATAAACATTGGGGGAGGAGGAAAACCTTATGAAAACCCTAAATACCAAGTTTTAACCCAATCGGTAAAATAGTTTCGGCTCTAGCCCGAGGTACAGATAGACATACAGATGGACAGACAGACAGACAGAAGGCATTGCAAAACATTTTTTATTTCTTTCAGGGGTCATGAAACGTCAATATTTATCAAAATCTCGGGTTCGATTTTTTTGACAATCACAATACTTTCTCTCCAAGGTGTTGAGAGAAAGTAAAAAGCAATACTCTTTTTTCAACAATGTCCATTAATGTGGTAAGTATCCGTGTTCGTGCACGGAAGATTGTAAAATTTTAGATAAATAATTTTAATAAAGTAAATTATACTTGTGTAAATAGCAAGACTACTCACCATGGGGCGTTGAATGTGATTTACATTGTTGTGTAGAACTTAAATTTTTATGAAGCAACCAAAATTGGCAAAATTGGCACATAGGTGTATTATTTTTGGATCTTATCAATGGATGAGATTGTATCAAATTATTTAATTCAAAACATCAAGACTATCATCAATTAGAAAATTAATTTCTACTTCTTCTCTTTGGTTATTTTAAGGAAATGTCATTTAAAATTTATAAAACTCACAATAACTATTTTCCTTCACTGAATTTTATAATGCTATTGATTAGCTAATATTTGACCCATGAAGGACACTAAATTATATTTTTATTTGAACTCTTATTAATTATTAATATTTAGAAACTATGATATTTTATAATTTATTTATAATACTAGACTTGTATATATACGAGTACTCACAGGTAGGATTTTGGAGTTGGAAAACATTAACAACTTAATTACAAAAATATTAATCCACTTATCATTTTTAATTATATTTGTTTTATCCCTGTTACAATTTATTAAATATTTTAGAGTTGCGTATTTTACGATCCTTGTTCGTTGAATTCATTTTACCACAGATGCAGTCCATATTTGGTAAGCACTTTGTTGGTTGTTATTATGGTACTAAGTTCAGGTCCTATATTGTTGCCTTACCAGTGTAATGTGATTTGCCACCCTATCTTATATTCTCTTACATTTTTCTAATTTGTAAAATAATGTACAATTTATTATTTATTTTGTGCGAGTTGAAATGTGTTTCAAAGTTCGACCGCTGCTTAATACGCTATGTTGTTGTTTATAACAAATACAATTTATGTCCATCCACCCACAATACTATGGACGGAAGATTGTCTAGCATTGTTTAAAATGAATTAAAATAACGAATTTCGAGTTATGGAAGAACACTTACCTCTTTATTGAACACATTTATCCTTCTAAGAAGTTTGTTAACTATTTATTTATTTTCGTAGTCGGCCATCATTACTCAAGACATCAGCTAGACTTGTGACAAGGAAGAGCGCGCCTCGTAAGGAAGGAGAAAATAAAACAAGTGAGAAAAGAAAGGGTTTCTAAACTAGCACGCATTTCAATTCTGACAGATGAAAGTAAATATTTTAATTATTTTTAAAACATTTTTATTTTAATTTCTCTATATTTTCAACTTTATATTAAATTTCATTTTATGTATTCTGTGGCCTACATTTTTACCTTTATTATGGTGTATGAATATTCTCTAGCAACTTGAGGAAATAACATTTTTTGAATTTGATTCTTGGAACATTATTTGAAGAAGAGTAGGGTCGTCCTACTTCAGAGTCCTTAAAACATGGAACCAAATCTTTGTGGTTCCTGATCAAATTTATTTTAAAAGTGGAAACCCAGTTTAAAAGTGCAATAAAAATATATCAATAGAAAGCTGAGCATCT